>JAPKLX010000149.1:81568-163614 GCA_026898415.1 Leonotis leonurus | reverse complement strand
TAATCCGAATTACGAGAGAAACGAGACCAAAAACGTATAAAACAATAAATTAATTTAGTTTCGAGAAACATCATCAAAACATATAAAAATTCATGGGGTTCCCAACAATTTTAATAAATAACCCTTAAATATTTACATTATATATATATTGGTTTGTCAATTTACTATTGGTCCCAAAACAAGTATAATTGGTGCACATGTGGGAATGAATACACTAACATCAATTTTTATTTTTTTTAGTTTACTCAACTTGGAGTTACAACTCACTTATGAACCCTTGCTATAAATTATAAGGGAGCTTACTCTTTTTCAAAGTCAGCTCAATAACCAAGTTTTCTTATGAGTTGATCTTGCAAACTTAGCTAACTTACTAAGACCAAGATATGTTTCTCCATTGGACAGTTAAACCGTGTGCAAAAGACGGTGGCTAATGTACTTGTTAACTTAGAAAAGATTGTTTATTGTTGTGAGTTTTTTAAGTAGTTGATTAATGCAAAGCTTGCTATAAACACTTGTTGAGTGAGTGTACATAATAAGATGCAGAAGCTTAAATAACACATGCATTTAATGTTAGGAAAAAGTGTCCTACATCAATGTCCAATCATTCTAGATCGAAACATCCTTTTAAATTTGAATTTCTCACTTGTTTAGATATAACTAAGTACCAGTAATTGAGTTTGTCCAACGTGACAAAGAACGATTCAAGAATTTTAGATCGTAACCTTTACAAACTTACAAAACAACCTAAGATTTTTAGATTTGAGTATTTATCAAAATATATATCACAGATAAAAGATCTTGTTACATACAATATAATATTTAGAGGGGGTGTTCGGTTACATAAGATTAAATTAGTCCGTGACTGTTCGAAATTGAATTGGCCCGTAACTAGCCGAGATAATTTTTGTCATAAGGAGAGGCCAAGATAATTAAACCATCACTAATCTTACATGACATAGTCATGAGATTAAGTCACAGACTATCCATCAAACCAAACATTTCATAAAAATTAATATGAGACTGAATCATAGATAATCCATCAAACCGTACACCCCCAGAGTATATAGATGTATTTTTAACATAGAATCTCATATAGTAAAAATATTTGGAAATCAAATCTAGGTTCAAGTACTTTTGAAAATAATAAAATCAGAAGAGATTCTTGAGAACTTAAATGCTTAAATAATTCATGTAATCTCTATAGCTAAATCTTTATATACATAAACAAGGAATATGTGAAATGCAAACTCATGGCAACATTTTTGCAAAAATACATAAAACTATACAATAACACACATAGATGGCACTTCATTTCTATAGAAATAAATCAAAACTATATTATTAATACACACATGTAGAATTATGAAAATGAAAAGAAGATTCTTTCCTAAAATAATAAAAAAGAAAATGAAAAGAAGATTCTAAAACATATTGTTTTCCATGTCCATCACCACTATATCTAAAAGATCTACATCACAATCATTTCATCATCTTTTCCACTTACCAAACTCTGATTGTTCCATTACCTCATTCATGCCTTATTTTTAGCCACTAGGATTTTCACTACTATTTAATTTAATTATTCCCCACCTCTACTTGTTAGGCATGTATGTAACATGTTTATTGTTATGCATATCATATCAATTACATTAATACCAAAAATAAACTATAAAAAGTAGGACATCATAAATAATTTTCAAACTTATATCATATACATTAATACGATATATATATATATATTTCTTTCCATTTTTATTATTGAAAATGGATCATGCTCTTTTGATTTTATATGGATAAGCTTAGGTCCCTTGAGTTGGACAGACGGAGAAAAAAATGTTAATAAAAATGTTTTTTTTTCTAATTTTCGAGTTCGGAAATTAACATCTATCAAACAATAGATTTTGAGATGGGGGTACATCTGCAAAATTAACAATCTCAATATAAATTTCAATAGTTTCAAAATTTTATCGCAATACAAAATAAGTAAATAAATAATTGGTACCCTTTGTAGATCAAACTTATAATAGTATTCATCCGTTCAAAAAGAAGGTGTGATCTATTTTGGCGTTTTGATATGTCCCATAAAAGTATAATCAATCCATTTTATGAATTGTCGAATATTAAGCAATTCGGATCCTTTATTACCTAACACTGTAACATCTAATATTATTTTAATAAATAACGACGCATGGCTTTTAAACTATGTTTTTCTCATATATCTCATGATATCAAATTTTAATCATGTCAGATGTCAACCTCATATTTATGCAAACATGAGATGTCATATAGTATGATAGAAATTTCATTTGTATCTATTAAATCCCTTACACAGAAAAGGTGTGTCGATTTCTCCATTTAAACACATTCAACTAGTAATTTATTAATGAAATGTGTATCACCCCACCACTACACCACATCAAACTCTACGACGGAGAGACGGAGAGAGTATAATATTATTGATTGGATATATATATATATATATATATAATTAGTATTGATAGGGAATAATATCAATACTACTTTTCCAAAAAGAAAAGGAGGATTATTGTTGAAGAAAGATACATTCGAATGATGAATTAGGCTCTGATACATGTAGAGGTAAAGAAGAGTATGATGATCTTTATGTTATGGTCAATGTCCAGAGGATGAGATTTGAACACTTCTCACCTCTGTATTAGGTCACCTTTGGGATTTGCCTTGAGGGGTTAGATCTTAGAGGTCTGCTAAGTATGATAGTCACCTTTATAGTACTGCTCGACATGTGTCAGTCTCGTATCTGATGTTTCCAACTTATTTTATTAAGTTACTCGCAATAAGACGAGATCATTATAGATTAAAAAGTTGACCCTAGTCGTATTCTCAAGAAATGATAAACAGGGCTTCATCTACGTTGTTCAACAAGAAATCAATTAAATAATTGGGGGTTTGAATAATTATTAACTAAATTGATTAATTACCTAGGCGAATGAAATTAAAAGAATAAGAAAACGAATTATCTAGGCAAGAATCAATAAAGCAATTAAATCCTAAATCTAAGAACATAGAATTAAAGGAAAGAAATCTTGACCTTCTTTAGTTTGATTAATTAACATGAACAAAGGATTGAGATTCAATAATTGTAAACTAATCAAGAAGAAAGCATCAAGAAAGAAAGACATAAAGCAATTAAGAAAGCAATAAAAACTCACTAATTAAACGAAAAATCAATGCATTAGAAAAAGGTCTACGGGTTTGAATCACGAACGAATCCACAAATTTAAATTGAGGAACGAACTATGGAATGGAAATTCTAAACTACTGTGTTTTCTCTCGTGGTTTTAAAACCCTAGAATGATAGCTTGTTACAATAAATCTCGTGTGCACTATATATATGGGGGGAGAAATCCTCTTGGCCAGCGATCACTAGGGGGTAGCGCTCGTTACCCCCATGCTCTGTCTTGGAATGCCCCACGTTCTGTCCTATCTTTGGCTTCAGGGGCCAGCGGCCGCTAGGGGCTAGCGGTCGCTAGTCCCACGTTCTATCATGGTCAGCCTCTTTGAGCCAACGACCGCTAGGGGCTAGCGGCCACTAGACTCACTCTCTGCCCGAGCCATATTTTTTCTCCTCTTTTTCATCCATTTTCGTCCTCGTTTCTCTTCTCGAACCTTTATTAACTCAGTTTTCCGGTTTAACCTAGAATATGAAAATACGACAACAAAAGGATCAACTAGAACAACAAACATATGTCAATCTCGACTCAATGTAAGCGAGAAACGAGACCGAAAATAGGTAAAACATCTGACATATGTCAGAGTTATAGGAATATGTGGCGATAGCGCCTAACTACCATAGCGGGGACCATTACAACGTGGTAAACCATATTTGGTCGGGGTTCATTTACACATACTATTTACACCTATTACGTCTGAGGTATATTACTGATTTACCCTTTATATATCTAGCTATATATGTTTACTGTGTTTTTGTTGCATTTTAGATCGTTTTGTTGTTGTGTCTATGTCTTTGTTTTTATGTTTTTCATATTGTTTTAGTTCGTTTTTACGCCGGTTCTTATTTTGTAGTGTATGACGTAGGATGGAGTGGAAGATGATGGATTTGAGCTAAGAGTAGTGCTCAAAAGGCCATTGGTGCAAAGCCGGACGAGGAAGAGGCGAAACGAGCATGGAATGGGAAGGAGACGGGCACAACAAGGAACTGACGGGTGCAGCCAGCGATCGCTGGGCTGCAGAAACAGGCGAGGACTGAAGGACGCAGCCAGCGATCGCTGGGATTCTCAGCGGTCGCTGGGAAGGCTTCTACAGCGGGACAGAAGGGTGCAGCCAGCGACCGCTGGCTTCCCAGCGGCCTCTAGCTAGCAGTTATGGGCGTGCTTTTAATTGTTCTAGGCGTCATTTTCAGACATAACACCTATGTAACTTGAATAGAACTTCTCAAACACTTAGTTTTTACTGCTTTCTTAGTTTATGATTTAAGAATTCTGATGGATTGAAGTGGATTCCGACTTTGGATTCTTACGTTTCAATTAGTAAGTTTCCTATCTATGGTTTCCTTTTGTGATTCTACTATGTGTATCATGCTTGACTAGATCCTATTAGGATTGGATGTTTGTGTGCTTGTTCGATGTTTGATTGATGTATGCTCGTTGATTAACTTGTTTTGTATGGAATTTAGTGCTTGATCACCATTGAATTCATCTGTACATGTTTAAGTAGATTGATCATTTGCTTAAATATAAGGTAATCAACATTATTCTTAATCGGAAACATAGGAATAATAGTTTATACGAGGTTAAGTAATTATTAGAGGTGTGAACTGTATACGAAAGTGAAGATCACGACTTAGTGTATTAATACGAAAGTAATTTGCTAAGCAACCTCTCGTGTTCCTAATCGAGTATGAATGCATGATCAGTTAGACATTAAATGAGAGTCGAACATCTGATCCTAAAGCTTCAATTCGTTGGTATTCGTTTAGTTGTTTTTAATCTCTATTTATTGTTGTTACATCTTATGGTCATAGTATGTTTATTATTTCCCTTTTCTTGTTTTAATAACACTTAGGATTAGAGCTGCCCTGTTAAGCTTTCCATTGAGATCCGACCGGGGTTAGCTTGTCACACACAATCGACCTCGTATAATTTGCGAGAACCTAGAGTACACACTTTAGGCTTAACAATATATATACCCCATCATTTGCTTCACACACAAGAGAGAACAAACTCTTGTTCTTTTACGTATTCTCTTAAGTCTACACGAGCTAACTTGAGCGTCAGAGTGTCTTCTCGGAGGACCTCCGACCCTTCCTCCGAACTTGTTTTGCAGGCCTTGCCCCCGACTTCAGGACCAAACTAATATCGTAATCAAGTCACTCGGTTTATTTAAAGGTATGGACTCCAAACTTTTGAAGTCTTCATACGTTTTTCATATTATTTTGTTGAAGATTAATCATTAATCTAACAAGTAATATAGTAGGAACAATATATGTTAGGTTAATTTACATAGAACTAAAATTCCGTAAGCATGCATTTTTCTTCCAATTGAGCTATAGAGAGAGGTACGTGATACAAAAGAGCACGAGAACAGAAGATGATTGAGATAGATTAGTAGTATTAATTAAGTTATACATTAAAGATGGTGCAAATCAGAGTAAGGTATTCCACCTATTTAAAGTAGGAATTTCAATTTTATAATTTTACAAAGTGGGACACATTTTATTTAATTTTTGGATGTCATCACCACTACCCTTTGTTGCAGCTGGAATTTGCTATTGCCTTAAATCGTTGACCAAAAGATAAATGACTTATGTCTATGTGTGATATTTATTCTAGCACATTATTAGATATTATTAATTGTTTATTATTAAAAGAAGAGAAGCAAATAAATTACTCTATCTCAATTAGAATTGTAAAAAATAAACAAATAATTTTTGTTTGATACAGTATTCATTTGAGATTTGATAAAATTTTATGATTTGAACTCGAATACATATAATTTTTCTAATTCGACTAACATTTATATACAAATTGAATATACAAAAATATTTTTTCTTTAAAATATTAATTCATATTTTTAAAATATAATATTTTATTTTCTTAATTTTCGTATTATATCTATTGTGACTGTTTTTAATAGCTCTGTACAACATTCATTATGACTGCTTTTAACGAAACGACAGATTATATAACTTAGAGATAATTAATCTCCAATCCCATTACCACTAACTAAAGATATGGTGCTTAGTCTTCTCCACTTGTCAATCATTGATTGTTCCATCAACCTAAATTAGCCATTAGGATTCTCACCATCATTTAATTTCTTAAATTCCCACCTCAAGTTGTTATAAAATACCCATACATTATTATTTTTCTTTTTTCTTTATACTAACTTTTTATGAAATGATAAAAATAAAAAGAAATCACAATTACCATGTCTCTAGGTCTGCCTTGTTATCCTTTTAAATAAATGAATTCCAAATTATTTGCTGCATTACTGATAATCAAATTTTTGCAACAACTTATTTATTATTATAATAGTAAAAGTTTGATAGCTATTGTAAAAGAAGGTAGAAATTAAAGAAGAAAGGAACCACCTAAGTCAATGAAGAAATAAAAGTAGTGGAGTAATAGTGATGATTAGTTAATAATAAAACAAAAAGATTTAACAGTCGTACAAGCATTATTGTTTGTGTATTAATATATAATTATAGGTACGTAATAGAAAAGACCAGAATATTATTGATTAAGATAGGAGTGATGTTTTTCATTTACATTACTTAATTCATTTTTTCTAAAAGATGGTGCAAATCAGAGTAAGAGATTCCACCTATTATATTTTATAAGTAGGAATCTTAAATTTTATAAAAATATATTTAGTCGTCCTTTCAGAAAACTTCTTTAGTTTTTGATATTTATTCATAAAACATTTTTTACTGACAAATTTATATTGCTATAATAAAAACTATACTTTTTACGCTCCCTTTCACAAAACACTCAAATTACATTCATTGCACATTTTTTCCATACAAAATCACTAATTACACGCTAGTTCATTTAAAATCAAGGCGTATCAGGTCAAAGTGTAAATATCTTTAGTAAATGGAGAGAGTATAATGATACAATAGTTTCTCTTTAAGCTTGAATATCTCGATTTAAATCTTACTATATCACTACAATAGGGTTAATATAAATGTTAATAGAAGTGTGCATCGGTCGGTCAAACTAATTTTTTTAAAATTGAAAATTGAAACAACCGCTCAAATAATATAAACTAAATTGAAAATCGATCGGTTTCAGCCGTTTCGATTTGGAACTTAAACAATAAATATTTTTATATTTTAATTTATAAATAATTTTTAAAAGATTCATCTTTAAAAAATGTATATTTTTGAGTTTTCATTATATAAATTAAAAATATATTATATGATTATATATACTTTTATCAAAATATAAACATAATTATTTATATTAATTATATATATAAATTAAATTTTTATATTATTATATCGATTATCAACCAAACCAATAATATAAATTACAAATCGAACCGAATCGAATCTATCGGTTCACGAAAAGTGTACTCTTATTACTTGTTTTGACAATCCGCCAAAAATGTACTCTTTCATTTTTTACATATGACTCCACAAAATACTCGATGTTTTAAACTTCATATGTATTTTATATTGTGACACTCTTTTTCCACAAAAAATACTTTAATTTTTTTCTTAAATCGGTGTCAAATCCTTCAAAACATATTTTTTTTAATGAAAAAAGTATTAACAAATTGTAACTACACATTTATTTAGTTAAAGATAAATTTAAGCTATTTTTAATATAGTATGAATCATTTCCTTATCTATAATTTATCTAAACTTTTTCTTAATTTTTCTCTTAATTTAATTACTCATTTTAAAAAATAAAAAATAATAAAAAATTACGAATTTGAACAAAATTATTAATATTTTATATTAATTTTATTGGGTAAATTTTTTAGCTCGAAGTCAAACGCGCCAAAGATTATTTATGAACAGACTTTTAATCAGGTCTCTATTTTCCAAGGTCAAATACCAATAAAATTATAAATATTGCATGTCCCTTAATGAGGTGTTTGCTAAATAGAATTAGAATTATCTCATTCTTTGATTTGTTTTAAATACCGATCAAACAAATTATCTATTATTAGAACTTTGATCACAAATTTTAGAATATCTTATAAGTAAACACTATATTAACCTATATTATTTATATCTATTTATATTTATCCCGATTTATGCCACCTAATAAACATTCCCTAATAGATATCATATTATATAATTACAAAGTTATCACAAAAAATATATCCAACATCCTATTATATGCTTATAGATGAATATGATACTCTTTACAGATATTGAATTATCCCACACAAATCTTTTGTATTATTGGGAATTTGCCCAATTCTCTTATCCAACTAGAATATCAGGTCACTTCAAATTCTATAAAGAACAACAATAATTCTAAATTATGTATCAATATTCGAGAGTTGTTGGCATATGTGCGATAAGGAATATGGTAGTTCAAGCCTTACTATATTATAAATTCAGGAATTATTATATTTTTAGGGTATAATTTAAATTAAGTTGTCCACCCGTGCGATTTTCTCGACAAAAGTTAATATAGATAATTTTATTAAAGTATAATTCAAATCATATAATTATAAAATAGTAGTTCTTATAAAAACTTACAATAGAGTTGTTATAAATTAATAAACTACTCTTCAAATATACGGTACATATAAATTCAAGTTAATATAATTAGTAATTTAATATACACCAAGTATAAGCATTTAAAAAAAAAGACACTACAAAAAAAAATTAGCAACGAAATTTTTTCGTTACTAAAACAAGAAATTCCGTTATTAAAAGTTTTATTAACAGATTTATTCGTAGTAATATCGATGATTGCTAAAATATTTAACAACAAAATATATTCCGTTACTATATATAACAACAGAATTGTAACAGAATTTTCATTTGTAGAATGATTTCTTCAATTTTAGTAACAGAACTGTAACGGAAAATTTCGTTACTAAATTTTTAATAACGGATAATTTCGTTACTAAAATATTACAACAATTTCATAACAATTATGTTATTAATCCGTTAAAATTTAGAAACGAAAAAATTTTCCATCACTATTTTGTTGCTATATAATGCATTTTTTGTAGTGAGATAAATGATTTATTGAGTTTCACGTTAATTAATTAATTGTATATAATCCAACATCAAGTTAATAGATTAATCCAAGGATGATTTACATATTTTCTCATTTATCATATACTCCACAATTCTTTTTTATATGAGTCAGAATATATGGAGTTATGTTCATATGAGAAAATAAATCATGTTTGAAAATTCTAATACATTTATGAAGCGTTTGATTAGTAAGATATGATATGTTTATCATTTCATATCATTGTTTAATAATTTCACCATTTTATTTATTATGCAAATGAGTGTTAAATTTAAAAATGTCTATATACAAAAGAGAGTGAGATGTCTTGTAAGTCGTATCAAAATAGACATCAAAATTAAAGACGATTTCACAAACTAATAATGAATTTTTTTTCTTAAAATAATTAATATATTTTTGGTCGCGATAAAAACAAATAAAGAAAATGAAATTACCAAACAAAAAATATAATGTGTTAATATTTTAAAATAGCCAAAAAATAGTGAATGACAAATAATAACAATCAACATAACACTTTTTAAATTCTAGCCATTTAAGTACATGTCATACCGTCCACACCATTTAAATTCTAGCATGTATGAATGATATAATTTAAGCATTCATACCATTTATGTCAGAATATGAATGATACAGACCGTATGATTCATAATTTCATATTCAAATAGCTAGAATTTTTAAGAGATGAATATCTTAACATATAAATCTGATATAAATTACTATTTAAATTTGGCGTTAGGGGTGAGCATGGTTCGCTTAAGAACCGAAAAAATAATGAAAATCGAAAAAAAATCAAACCGAAAAATGTAAAATCAAAACCGCACTTAAATAATCTTTAACCGAAAAAAAAACCAAGTCAAAAATTTCGATTCGGTTTCGGTTAAAAACCGAAAATATTGAATAAATAATTATTAAAAATATATTTAATAATTAATATTTAATATATATTTATATTAATAACTAAAAAACACAAACAATAAATGAAAGTAAATTTCAAATATTTCGCCTAAATTAGGGATGCAAAGTGTAAACATCGGCATATAAATCATACATGCATTTGCTTAAAATTTATTTAACTCGAAGATAAATAAAAATAAAAAATTCAAAATTTGTGGGACTAATGGGGATATGGAGGTTAACTCATCTTTAGTGTTAGCAAAATATGTGAGAAATTTGGGAAGCCTAAAAAGTTTGTGTATTTAAAACAAACTTTGATAGATTAGAATTATGAGTTGTTGTTCGGTTTGAAAGTGTACGTTGGAGACAATGTCACACCACATAGGATTAATTATGAGTTTTAAGTCATGACCTATCTGATATAACAAAATTAATCTCGGGTAATTTTGGTCCAACAAAAATTCGAGTAATTTCAAACTAATTTAATCTCGAATAACCGAACAATAGTACGTCTTCTTGCATTCATGGAAGCATAATATATTAAATATAGAATGTATAATTCGAGTAACGTCGGCCTACGTTGGCCTCACCAGATTCCTTGTTTGCTTTTTGAGAAAAGAATATTACACCCATTTTGCAGTTAGGTATATATTCAAATGTTTATTCCTTTAAATGATGTCACAGAAGATTCATTTTTTAAGGATTAGATCTTGGAATATAATCCAATTTGATGGGAAATCTTGAGCATCAAAGATATATATGGCTTACTTAATTTGATTAATTCTCTAAAGTAGGTCAACTTGGAATAAATATGGCAAATTTAATCAAAATTGTTAACCTTTTCATAAGAACTTGCTTTGGATACGATTTTAGAAATTATATGACAATTTATAATCTTTTGATTGATTCAATATTTTCCCTAAATACCAATTTCCCCTGAATTAAGATGATGTTGGTGTTACTTGACGAACTAATGTTGAGGAGACAATAAACGACTTCGTTTCATTCAAAACAGTGTTGTTTTGGATGTCAAAAACACAAGATGTCATATTTTTTTCTTTTGTTTTGAAAAAAGATTCAAACTGATTTTGTTTTAATTGAAATGACGTAGTTTTTATTATCTCGTCAGACATTAATTTCTCACTTAACATTCACCCGTCTTTAATTTGAATAATATTAAATTATACTATAATTAATAAATATTAAAAGTGAAAATTAATAAAAATTTTATTAAAAATTTAATATTTATCTACGAAACATGTCACATCATTCGTGGGCATACTGCGTCATTTGCTTTTCGTACAATTGTCAAATTTAGATTAATGCAGAACAACCACCAAAGGAATTTAGTCATTTTATATCTTTTATGATAACCAAACTAATTGTATCGAGTGTGTACCATTTGTATTGTATTAATGATGGTATAAATAGGCTAATGTAACTTGAGATAAGGTATAAATTCACTCATTACTCACTTTATTCACATAATATATATTATACTCTATTAGTCTACGAAATTATTGTTCGTATTGATATGTACACAAAATTATTACGTACTCGAATCATTTTTCATTAGTGGAACTCTTCGCTCAATACACACAACTCAATAACAACAATAAATCTAGTGAAACACAAATTTCACTATACGCACAATACACTTTAAAACAAACAATTTTCTCAATACACATGTCTGATCAAAGTGAATAACAATATTGTAAACAAGGAGAACACAATATACTGACTTGAGGAGCGTTCTTACCAAACCCAATTCCGTTGCGAATTATAAGAGTTTGGTGAAAAACATGGAAGACAACACAATAGGAATGGACCAAGCTAGGAAGGAAAAGGCTACTGTGATTCTAAGATAACTTTATAATTAATATTTCATTAAATTTGTTGTTGATCATTTAAGCCACCACATTCATTACTATTCTTTTTGTTCTATTAAAAGTGATATAGTTTGAGTAAAAAACTCTTACACATTTTATTAAATTAGACCAATTTTAATAGGGGGAGAGATAGCTCTCAAAAGCCGGGAGAAAAGGAATGAATTAATTAGAATCCCAGGCAAATGGGAAAGTGGAATCACACCTAAGAAGCAAAGGACATCAGATTCCATTTGGTTGGGGATTCTCAAAAAACCATTAGTGGGAAATCTAGTCTACTACTCGCATTTGCTCCCTTGCGTGTTTTCCTCAATTCCTACACTATTATTGCCTCAATTTTCTCATCAATACATTGGCTGACTCACTATCAACCAAACAAATCATTCTTCATAGCTTCATTCGATATCAATTTGTTTACAACTCATTTGTTTATTAAGTAAATTCGGTTTGAATAATTTTTCGAGTCAAATTCAAATTTAATGACATTTAGTTCGAAAGGTTTACGAACATATTCGGATATAATTTTAACGAATCGAACTTTGAATAGTTGAACGTCGAATAGTTCACGAACTTTGTTAACGAGTTTGTTCACGAACCTTGTTAACGAAATAGTTCACGAATTTTATATAAGAATTAGTTTACGAATTTATCAAATCAATATAAAAATATATATTAACAAAATAATTTAATAAATAAATTTTTTAACAAACTTGAATTCGAATATTTAACGAACTTGAGCTGTGTTTGAACTTAGGTTCGAATTTACTATTAAACTGAATAATAAATAAACCAAATTCGATCTCGATTTTTATTTATCAAACTGAAATTTAGCTTCGTTTTCCTAATTCAAACCGAGCTCGAACCAAATTCGAGCCGTCAAATTTTCGAACAAACTGAACTTGAACCTTATACATGCAAAGACATTATTGCCTAAAAAGTAAAAGTAAAAGTAAAAATATTATTACGATGCATTCCATGTATTAATAATACAATACATGATGTGTTTTATACGTTTTCGGTCTCTTTTCTATTGTACTTTTGGACTTCTAATGTTGACTATTGTCGTTCAAGTTGATGCTTTGGTTCTCTATATGCTACATTGAAGGTAATAATTGACAAAATGGAGTTACAAGGCTCGAGATGAGAAACGAGGACGAAACGGGTACAAAAAAAAGAAGAATTCGCACCCAGGCAGAAGGCAGGGGTAGTGATCACTACCCCGTAGTGATCACTAGAGTACCCAGACAGAATGTGGGGATAGCGCCCACTACCCCCTAGTGACCGCTACCTCTTGGGAGATCACTATGGACAGAACGTAGGAGTAGCGAGCGCTACCCCCTAGCGCCCGCTACCCCTTCTCAGCGTATTCAAGACAGAACATGGGGGTAGCGACCACTACCCCCTAGAGCTCGCTAGCCTGGCGGAATTTTCTCTACTCTATTTAAATCGATATACGAGAGGGTTTTCTTCTTCACAATTTCTTTTATTTTTCTAAGGTTTAGACCACTAGAGAAAACACCATAGACTAGATTTTTCATCTCGTTATTTTGTTTTCTTTCCAATTTCGTTGTGGATTCGTTCGTGATTCAAACCCAGAGTAATTTAATGCATTATTTACCTTTTAAATTCGTGAGTTCTTTTACTGCTTTCTTTATTGCTTTATGATCTATTTTCTTTCTGCTCTTTTCTTGATTAATTTCCAATTGATTAATACAAACCTTTCAATCATGTTAATTAATCAATTCAAGGCATGTTTAAATTCAGTTTCTTTAATTCTTTGTTCTTAGATTTAGGATTTAATCGTTTTATTAATTTTCGCCTAAGTAATTCATATTTTAAATTTTTTAATTTCATTCGCCTAAATAGATTAATTAGATTAGTTAAAATATCAAAATCCCTTCTTTTTAATTGCTTTATGTTCTGCAACATAGATAAAGCTCTGCTTAGTCTTCCTTGAGAATACAACTTAGGGTCAACTTATTAATCTATAACGAACTCGTTCTCTTGCGAGTAACTTAATAAAATAAGTTGGAAACATGATGCACTATACTTTGTAATGTATTTCTAATCATAATTATGAATCTGTACAATGTATTATACAATATTAATAAACAGTTCATATTTATTTTTATTTCCCACATGAATATTTCTTTCTACATCATCTATTAGGCACACAAAAGTATAGTAATCGAATCATATATCAAAAAAAATGTGTTAATTATATAAAATAGTCAGTTAAGATTGTGAAAAACAAATATAATAGCTAACAACATAACCATATTTCATTCTACCCATTTTGGATGTGTATCATCACAATTATCATTTTATTTAAATTTAATTGTACGAATGATACTCAGTCATAGAGTTTATACATATATACAATTTGATAAAATTGAGTATTATGTATGAATGTTATGATTCAATACGATTCATAATATTTATATACAAAAATGTAAAAATAATTAAAAAGACATTTTAACGCAAAAAGATAGAAATCATTAAACTTTAAATATTAAGTATTATGTTATCTTTTATAATTTTATAGTACAATCACTTAAAAGCTATATACATATTCGGTCTGAATCTCGAATTGATGAGTTAACCAAATTCAATTATGATAGAATCATTCAAATAATATGATGAGCATTATATAAAAAAAATATTAATAACTTTAGAACTTGTAAAGAAAAGATTCCCAAGTTTATAACATTATTCAAAATAAACATATAATAAGCAAATAATTGATGATTTGATACTAGAAGAGATTATGATTTTTATAGCACTAAAAATAACTAAAAAACTAGCAACATGCTTAAGTTCAATATTAAGTTCAGTTGAATAAAAATATCAAGTTTAAATCAATCTTGAGCTTGATTTATTTACTGTCCAATGGTATTCCTAACAAGCTTTTTACAATCTGAATATCAAATAAGTTTTTATTAATTTATAATGTAAATGAGATTCAATGTTTCACAATAAAATTGTATTTATTTTTATTTCATTTTTCAATATTAAATTTATATTTTTAATTTAATTTTATATTTAGTATTGGGTTCATCCTACCAAAATAACTTTTTTTAGAGTTTATAAAGTTAAAAATCAGACAAATAACTTTTTTTTTTCCGAATAAGTGTTAATTATAATTCTATAATATTATAATAAGTTTTTACGAAAATACTCATCCGCTCGCAACAGACGAGATTAATATTCTCGTGATCAATGTAACATGTCTTGTTGATAAATATTAAAATTTTAATAAAAGTTTATTAATTCTCACTTTCCAACTATGATTTATTAATTATGATATACTTTAATATAATTCAATAAAAAATAAAATAAATTAAAAATAAATATTATAACGACATACTTCCTTCGTCTGCTAAACATCTTTCACTTTGACCCGACATGAGTTTTAATTTAGTTCTTTTAACTTTAATGATGATATATAGTTAGTGGAATTTGAATCTCACTTGATATATTGTTTTAAATTGTGTTGTGTACAATTAGTGGAATTTGAGTCTCACTTTTATGTATTATTATTTTAAATTAAGCTGTGTGTAATGAGTGCGGTGAGTTCACTTACTATAAATAAAAAATTTTAAGCGAGAATAAGTTTTGTAAATAGACGAAAATGATAAAATGAAAAGAAATTTAGTGGACGAAGGAAAATATAATAATATGACATTAAAATATCAACTATGACCACGTTAAATGAATTCACTATGAACTGGGGAACGGTGCCCTAAGTTTTTATTCAAAAAATTAATTAAATAATATTTGATTATCGAATATCAACATGAAATTAGTGACACAAAAATAAGATGGTAAAATCTAAAGCATCTGTAGCGCTAATTTAGACGAATCAATTTTGTAACATTCGATATTCATTTTCCAAAAAATAAACGTAACGTCACCTCTCTCTCTCTCTCCTCCACCAACGTCGGAGCACTATAAATACCCCCTTTCCCCACACCACCATTTCACCACCGCAAATTCCCTCTCTCACTTCCAATGGCGCTTCGCAGAACACTCTCGAAGCGTCTCTTCTCCGCCGCCACCACCACCCCTTCCTCGCCGCCTTCTAAACCCCCGCCGCAACGTCATCCCTCATTCCGCCGCGCCTTGAACAACCACTCCTCCTCCACCGCCCTCCCCACCTACCTATCCCTCCCCGCCGGCGACAAGCTCCTCGAGAGGCTCAAGTCAATGAGCCTCGCCGGCCACCAGATCCCCATCCTCGACAAGCCTCCGCCGCCGCCGGAGCTCCGCGTGAGCGCGGCGGACGCGAAGAGAGTGCTGAGGTCACTGAATTTGGAGCGCGTTAGGGAGAGGCTGAGGAATATTCCGGCGAGCACCGTTCCGTACGGAGAGTTCATTCAGATATGCGCCGACGTCGGCGGGAGTGAAGAAACGGCGGCGGAGTTCGCTAAGGCGCTGGACGAGTCCGGAAACGTCATCGTTTTGGGCGGCGTTGTATTCCTCCGTCCCGATCAGGTAACTTTATGTTTACATTTACATATTTATTTAAGCTTACAAATTACAATAATGTAAATTGTGTAATTGTATATAGCAAACAATCAAATTGATTTTTTTCAATCACCTGAATTTAAGTTTAGTTTTTGTAGAAATTTAATAGAAAGTGCTTTCCTATTTATAATGTTCGGCCTAATCGATAGTATTTGTTAAAGTTGGTATTTGCATTTAATTATCTAGATTTCAAATAATTAGAGTAGTTTTGGATTTAATTTAACTTAATAGAAATTTTAAGCAGATCTTTAAGACATGACAAATTAAGTTATTTTTGAGAGTTTATAAGTTATAAAAACAAACAAGCTAACTTAGTTCTCCATAAACTTATAAGTTGCAACAAAATTACATAAATAAACTTTTATATTACTTATAAGTTCATTTATCTAAACACATTGAGAGCTGATAAGCTACATTTTATAAGCTCTTGCAAGAGCTTATAAGTTTCAACAACTTATAAACTCTTTAAAATAAGCTTAGTCAAACAACTTCCAAATGTATTAGGTGCACGTGGACTTTGTTATCGGAATTTTTCGAGTAATAAAATTATAACAAAAGCTAATTTATCGTTTATAATAAAGTAAATTTGTAAGACTACGATGGTGTATCGTTCTCACACATAATGTTTATTCGTTTTAAATTGTCTCACTATAGTTGTAATAGGAATGGTGTGTTTTCCATACCGGAAATGGGTTTCTTTTTTCCATAAATATGCGATTTTCTTGTCATGGGTTTCTTTGTTTTTTTCCTTGAATTTGTGTTTTTCTAACGCTAACACCTTTGATTCTTTGAATGTTGCCCATATTTGTGGGGTTCTAACGTTGGAAAGTGGTTTCTTTCTTTCGTCTTTTTCCTCTATTTTTTTTTCAAACTCTCCCGCATTATATGGAAGCATGCTTCCCTATGCTGCAGTTACATGAATTGTCCAATGTTCCCAACAAAAATACTTCAATCTGTCTCAATAATTAAAGTCTGCAAAAGATTGAGTCAGGCCGATTTGGCCCAAATCATTCATCATGTCACAATTATCTAGATCCAAACTCGTCCAAAAATTGATATGCAGACATAACGAGTTGGTTTGAGCTCGATTTACCGGTTCTACCATTAATCGAGACTCATTTTTTTTTCTTGAATGTTCCTATAAATCTGGTCCATTTTCTTTTTCTCTTTGACAAAAATAGCCTTAGCGCATACGCATTAATGTATGTTTATTTTTAATAAATTGTGTCTTTGTCTAGTTGTCGAAGCTAAAAGAACTAGCTTGACAAGGAGAATATTTAATTACATCACTTAGGCATATGAGCATTCAATGACATAGCTATTTAATTCATTGTTACACTATTTAACTATTCATTTAATGAACAGGTGGCGAAATCAATGGAGACACTAATTTCCCAATCAATAGCAATGCCAAACGATCCAAGAAGGGCAGAATTGGAAAATCTCGAGCTCAAAAAATCATTAATAGACGAAAAAGCCCGATCCCTCGTTCGAGGCGAGCTCTACTGCGGGCTGGGCCTATTGGGCCTGCAAACATTGGGCCTAATGAGGCTAACATTTTGGGAGCTGAGTTGGGATGTGATGGAGCCCATTTGCTTCTTTGTCACTTCACTCCATTTTGCATTGGCCTATGCTTTCTTTTTGAGGACTTCCAAAGAACCCTCATTTCAAGGCTATTTTCAACAAAGGTTCAAAGTGAAACAAAGAAAGCTCTTCAAAACCCACAACTTCGACGTCCAGAGGTATCGTAAGCTTTGCGAGACTTTCTATCCTAGTGGTGGAAATCGATGCAACGGGAGAAGTATGGCTGCCGGTGATGGGATTGGGGCTGGTTTTCGGGCCGTGCATGGTTGAGTTGTACGTCGTTGTTTGGTCGGCCCGGTTTGTGCTTTGCTGACGAGGAAGAGGAGGAACTTGTGGGGGGTCTTGTAATTATTGAGCTTGTGTAGTTTCTTTATATGTAGTTATATGGTATCAAGAACTATGTAAGTTCGATCATTTGCTTTGTTTTTTCTCAATGGATCGGATGAAGTAAGTAGTCTATATTGTATAGTATTAGTCTTTTAGTTACAAGAATATTAATATATGAAAAAAAAATTATTCAGATATAATTGATATAATTAGAGGCGAGCAAAATTAATTGAATCCGAAAAATCAAATCAAACCAAACTGAAATATTAAATTTGGTTTGGTTTTATTTGTTTTAACGAATATTTAATTCAGTTTGGTTCAGATATAGACAAAACTAAATCTAAAGTTTTGAAAAATCGAATTATTTTATTAATATTATTTTTATTTCTTGGTATATCCAAATAATAAACAAATTCTTATGTAAACACCAGATGCTTATCAATTTCTGTTTAGTGAGGGGTTTGTTTTCCTTGAATAATAGAAAAATCTCTAATTGTCATTTTCAAATTAAAACATATCTAGTTGTAATGTGATGTTAATGTTGCCTATTTACAGGTGTCATTAAACTCCAACACTGAAACAGTGTGCGCCTAAGCACGAGAGATGTAAAGTTGGATTATTAAAAAGTATGTGTGCGTGCATGATGGTTTAATTTGTGTAGTTGGACGTATTCTAAAAGCCACATTAGGTCTTCATTTGCTATTTTGTTATTGCACTTCTGCTTAAGTTGCTTGGGAACAAACTATGCCGCTTCTGTATTCATCAGATATCCAGGTTCTTCTTATGTTGATAATTTTCAACATTTGCTCCAAGTTTTTTGCTAATAGAAGATGATAAAATTAGATGAATATTTTGTCACTGAGTAATGATAAAACTGAACGATCTATAGTTGCTAAGAGTGTAAGTGTAAGTGAACTATTCTGAGCTCGACTCTCATAGAGTTGAAATAACTCTATTATTAATTGTTTGCAATTCGAGTTCTGTTATCAATGACTTTTTGCTTTATTCACATGTATTTTGCAGAAAAGATGAGTTACATTATACGCAACATTCCAAAACTGTGTGTGTTTGCGTTCGGAGAACATCATACACAACATTCCAAAATTGTTGAGTTACACTAACATACTCAATAGAGCTTTTTAAATTCGTTCATTTACTAAACGAACCGAACTCGAGCCTCGAACCTCGAACCGAACTCGAGCCTAAAGGTATTTGGTTCGAAAAATTCACGAATATGTTCGAATATAGTATAACGAACCGAGCTTTGAACAATTCCCGAACTTTGTTAAAGAGCTTGTTCATGAACTTTAAAAACGAGTCGAACTTTAAATAGTTCACGAACTTTATATACGATCTAGTTCACGAACTTAACAAATCAATATAAAAATATATATTAACAAAATAATTTAATAAATGAGCTTTTTAACGAACTCAAACTCGAATAGTTCATGAACTCGAGCCAAGTTCGAGCTCAGGTTCGAATTTACTATTAAATTGAATAATTAACGAACCGAACTCAAGCTTGGTTTTCAGAACTCGAGTCTTCAAATTTTTAAACGAGCCGAACTCGAGCCTCACAGTATTCGGTTCAGTTTGGTTCAATAGTTGGTAAGGATAACAAAGGTCTGATTTTATGCTGTTGAAGGATCCCAAGCAGGAGCTTTAATATCAGGCCAATCACCACTGCATCCCAGTCTTACGTACAAACTTTTTTTACCTTCAACATCAATTACAAAGACAAAACAATTCATTTGTTAATTATTTGTTAACACATTAGGTTTTTCGAAGCATGTAAATGATACCTGTAATTTTTTTATCAGACACAAGTAGTCGTTTAAGAGCAGTGAGTGAAGCCTGAGCCACAGTTTTGGTGTATGTAGCATCCCAGTTGTGGATCTTCACTATTAGTTCAGCATTATTGTAGCCGAGGACACCGGCTTCGATGCTCTTCCTGGCCTCTTGTTTTGCTGATTCTTCATCTGAATTTTTTTACCAGGAATGAATGGCCATACGAAGATATGAAGATACCAAGTAGCTCTATCACATATCTAGATTTTGGATACGTAAAGAAAGCATAGCTATGAGTGTTGTCGAACAATCATATGCATGCCTATTCATACATTCCAATGCCACACACACCAAATAAGTCTCAAAGCTAGTTGGAGGAAATAACAGCTTGATAAATATAATGAATGCATGACATTTTAAGAGATGGAAAAACATGTCAGAAAGGCCTATTCTCAAAGTGGAAGGTATTGTTTATGTCCCGTATGAATATGGGTGAACGAAAAGTACAGTGAAACTCAAGAATGCTTAACATGTCTTTTTTAGCAAAGTGCGTCGGGAATCTGTGAAATTCAAGCTTTGGAAACTTTTCAAACACTTATGTTTAGAGCACAACAATGATATGAGAAACTAATGATAGATGCTACACTGGTCTATTCTATAGTACAATTGATTCTCTACTAGTTCTTCAATTCTTTTTAAATGAATTCTTATGAAAACATCGATAATAAAGGGCTTCTTTTGTTACAGTTTTCAGACACCAACTCTGGCATGTAATCAGATATATGTTATTAAGAACCTTTCCACGTGAATTCTATATAGCTTAAACATATTCCTAAATGCCAACTGAGATTAGAAATAATATATAGCCCTGTCTCTGCAGTATCCATTGTAAAACCGGGAATAATCACCTGCGGCATCAGATTGGGACAACCAAACTGTAAATCCTGCAAATAGATGTTGCCATTTGTTGGGCCTCCTTGCGGCGCCATGCTTACCTCCTAATGTTGCGACAACTACTCTTGCTTGACTGGAAAGGAAAGGAAACTCAAGTCAATTATTCTACAGTTACGCTGACAACATCTCAGCACCTAATAAGTTCTTGTAGATCACAAGACCAATTAATAACGTGCAAAATGTAAATATTGTGCAAAAATTGTACCTACTAAGAATTTCTAATAAAGCAGCTTCTGCTTCTCTGATAGAATCAGATCCCTCTTCAGTCTTCACTTGAATTGATTTGAGTATGTCATATACATCAATGAGGGTAGTTAAAACATACTTATGAAAACTTTAGGAGTATATTTGTTATTGCAATTAAATGCTCACAATATATTGATCAAACTAATGCATCATAGATAAATACCCAGCCTATGGGTTTAGTTTTACTGTTCAAACTAGATATTTTATTTGACAAAATATATATGTCACGCTAGACGTTAAATTCCAAAAGGAATTTGACACTTTCATGTATATTGTTATAGTCTTCCCTTTTGAGAGGGAACATCAGATACATGTTGAATAAAACACACACACACACACATACATATATATATAGCTATGACAGTATCGCATATTACTTAAGAAACAATTGTTTGAATATCTAAAGCAAGATTTGTGCAGAGAATGAAACCATCCAAATATACTGATTGCTAAATCCCGAAGGCTGACTCCTCAGAGAGAGAGGTGCTTCCTTGTTACATGAGTAGGCATGATTATACAAAGAAATATGGAGATTTATTTGCATATTCTCAAAGAATTAAATTTGGTTTCATTTTCAGCATACAAATGACAAAGATATGTTTTGGTCCGGAATAGCATGTGCACTCAAATATCCGAATTTGTGTTAATCAATCATATGCATCAATTTAGTATCACCAGAACAGTTGTTTAACTGATTTTTTGCCAACTGGTGATAGTCTTATCAGGCACGAACACACACACACATAGAGATTCTTCACATACATGAATCGATAGTTTGATTGGTATATGCCTGAAGAAGCTCCTCCGTACTGAGTGGAGTGTATCTATCAGAAGAAAACATGAAACTCTTTATGAAGATAATGAAATCATGCAATGCCACCAGCTAGCTGCAATAGTTTCAGATGAACATATTATGCAAAAGAAAGGGAAAAACTAATAAGTGATGCATGCAATTAGAAGAAAAAAAATATGTACAAAACCTTCATTGCATTTTCACTTTTCTTATTTCATTTCACACAAGAAGGTGAATTAGATGGCGTTAGGGACTTGAATTAATGATCATTATAAAGTCCAATGAGTAATGATAGGTCAAACCATAAAGATATAAAAAGATAAAAATTAAGGGTGTCTGTTCACATATATGCATACGCTACGAGCCCATTCATCAACATGTATATAACTATCTATAGTTCAAAACAAAGGGAAAGAAGGGGGGAGGGGGGTGTACCCAAGACCGACTGCCAATTCTCGTGCAATCTTGTTGTTTATGTCTGTTGATTCTCCAACTAAAAAGATTGATGTTCCTTTCAGAAGTTGGGCAACTCCAGTAGTTAAAGACTCCCAAGATTCCACTATGTCATGCCATTTTAGTTCTGGATCTTGCTTTTTCAAGTTGAGGACGAGTTGTGTGTCTTCTATGTACCTGTCAAAGATGATAATTCCAAATTTAGTAATAATATAATTACATTACTGGCATTGGTATCAATAGCAAATACCATATAGTTTCAGATGGCTTTATCATTCCATATAGGCTCTGAGTATCCAATAGAGTTTTTGTGCATCCAGAGAGTTGCACTCTAATTACCAAAGAGTTCTCACTTGCATCCACATAAACATCCTTTGGACTTCTGATTTCGGCCCCAGTTTCCAATCTTAACTCTACTATAGCTGAATCATCATAAAACTGCAATAAAACATACATAACTTGTACATCCATCAGTCAAATAAAAATCTAAAGAACATTATTCATCCATAGGTAAATTCAATCTGTCAATATGTGAATTTCACCAATATCAAATATCACTGGTCACTAAATTAAAAAAAAATGCAATGCCCTAGATATTGGGCCCGTTGCAAGCTGATTATATTAATCTTATAAATTGGATAAAATATTTTATGTTGAGCTCAATTAATTGATCTATATGCTCCAAGGCTGCCATGAAAGCGAAGCAGAATCCCTAATCAGAATGGAATTTTCACATTGTTAATGAAAAATCATCAGAAATAATAGCAGCAAGTAATTCCTAACATTTAAGTGCAATCTATTAAGCTAAATAGATAATAAAAATCAGCAGTTGGTAAAAAATTGTAAAGGATAAGAAAATGTAAGATTGAATAAGTACCT
This sequence comes from Leonotis leonurus, assembly GCA_026898415.1. Taxonomy (NCBI): domain Eukaryota; kingdom Viridiplantae; phylum Streptophyta; class Magnoliopsida; order Lamiales; family Lamiaceae; genus Leonotis; species Leonotis leonurus. The sequence goes on along the minus strand of JAPKLX010000149.1, from coordinate 140,056 downwards.
CATAGCGAGTTGCATTTGTGGAGACAGTGGAGCTGTTGCTACAGAGATGCTTATGCCAACTTGCAGATAAGGCCAATGAAACAGAAGAAGAAGAAGAAGAAGAAGAAGAAGAAGAAGAAGAAGAAGAAGAGGGGAAAATATAATGGGTTGGGAATTTTGTAGAGAGAGAAGGTCGATGAGGGAGAATTGGAGGGAGCAAGGTCAGTATTGTTGCCATCTCAGATAAAATGTATGCTTTGTTGCAGGAAGCGTAGCGTAGCACTACTCTGTTAGCCTAAGTGCAAGGTTTCAAGCACGACTGTTTGGTTCATTCATTTATGTAGAGAGGTAATTGTGTCAACATTTTGTCCTTACTATTGATGACAAATTGATCCTTTTGTCGACGCATGCTCATATTAAACTCGTAGTCTTTAGGATGAAAACCAATTATATAGTATCTATACTGAAAATTTAAGTATTGTATATACCGTTAGTCTGATCATTTATCAAAATTATCTGTAATAACGAACTTGTAAAATAGATTTGTTTATTGTAAAGAGGTTGGTCGTGTCCGCCCTGTTTCACCTTAAATATTATTTAAACAAGTAAAAAAAATCTTTCTTGATTTGAGTGGAGAAATCATTACTCTTCTGCATGTCCATTAAGTTTTGAAAAATTCAAACATCTAAGAGGAGAGGTAGGAATTTAGTGAATGGTTGCACTCCTTCGTATATGTCAGCAGTCCATTGATGAGAAGGGGCTAATAATTTCAACGCACATTGTTGGTCCTGAAAGACCTCAACAGATCCTAAATTTCCCAACAATTTTTGAAGGATTCCCAACAATTTTCTACACTTAAATAACGCAGTGCCCGATTAATCCCGACACGAGGTTCACCCAACGGATTATTATATCGGATGAAGAAGGCACATTATAGTGGCACACCCATAGCGATTGGACTCGAGCTACTGTGTATGGTGCCATCATAATTCTACCCCCAAGAAAGAGACGTTTCCTTTCCCTGAGCCTCATGCTCAAGTTCTCATCTTACTAGGTCAATCTTAATTCAAATTCATAATCGAATTTTAAATCTTGAACTCTAGTAATGTTGTATGTCAGTCTCGTATTAATACAATATGATGTTGGGAACCCTGAGTAATGGTTTTGATGATAGATATCGAAACACACACTTAGATTTTACTTAAGTCTTCTACCTATACATAACATAGTATATTATTTTGTGTAAGGAGTTGATATGTGTTGTAAAGATATTGAGATATGTATTAAGATCTATCTATAAGAGATCAACTTAGACATAGCCTTTAATTCATAGTTAGTATACATATCACAATGTAAAGGAACATAACGTGAGTCACGTTATGGTCCTATAAGAATCTGTACTAGACTTGGAATTGTTAAGATGCTGAATTGTAAAGAAGCAGAACATAAATAATGTTCTGTATCTATAGAGCATCATACATAGACTAGTACTGTAGGACTTTCAAGACAGAATGAAGGAGTCATTCTGTATATTACACAGAACATAGGAAACGTTCTATCCAAATACTATCTAAACATATCCAAATCACAAAAGGTGATTTAACAGATCAATGAATGATCTGTTCAGCACACAGAACTTGAGGCGTTCTATGAAATGCTTAAGAATAGATGGTCTATTTAAATGAGTCATCTGTCTCTTAGCAAACTTTGGTGCCACATGGGCTTCGTTCTCATATACATATTATGGTAAAAGAATTTGAATACTGGGAACTACAGCCATACCATATATGGCATCAAAGGACGCGTGGCTGACAAAGAGTACAACTCCAACGACTAGTTCGAGTGATGAAGCTCTCCAATGGCTAGTCCGTGGATTCAAACAAGTATAAATACTACTCAAGGGATTCTACAACAACTACGGATTCACAGGCGATTAAACTCTGCAGAAATTCAAGCTCTCAAGTGTTCAAAATCACTCAAAGCGATCATTCACTCACTTAGCTATTTTCTGCACTCTAGAATCCCAGATCTTATCAACACTTAGACTTATTTAAAGCTAGATCTCATACCTCACTTAGAACTGAACTGTATCTAGGATACAAACACTATAATCTTAGTTCTATCTTCCTATAGCCTCCAAGCTTAAGAAAGAACTCTAAAATTTGTAAACTTAGTAAGTGATAAGTCACGACTTAATTCGTGCACTACACAAATCAAGTTTGGACTTAGTTGTAGTGACTGATTCTCTGCTAGTCTAAAGAAGCGAGGAGATTTATTCACAAGTTAGTGAATTACTATCGGTTGATAGTCGTGGATGTAAGGGTGTTTCCCGAACCACGTTAAACCTTGTGTTCTTATTTACAGTACTTACATTATGTTCTTATCTACATAATATTATCTGTGATAGTGCATCAACTGTAAACTGTCTTTAAATAACACTTGTGATTAAACAAAAAAAATTTCATTAAATTGAGCAACAGACTTAACCACACTTTCTGCACTTTCTGTCTCTCATCTATGAGAACAGAACACTCTTAACAGAACACTATTATCTGCATCATCTTCTATGTTTCCAAAACACAGAACTTGAAATACAGATCTCCAGTCGATCAACGATGTGTGATCGTGTGTTCTGTTTCTGTTAAACTTAGCAAGAATTCAAAAAAGTGTATATTGGTGTATTCCCCCCGACCAACAAGTGGTATCAGAGCAGTGTTTCTAACTTGATCACTGTATCTGTTTCACCATATTTCACAATTTGTGGTCATTCTTGGTAGATCTTGTGAAAACCATTTATACATATAATCTCATTCACTAACCTTCTTCTTACCATGAATTCCAACGTAGCAAGAGATTGTGAAGATTTTTCTATCCTAGGTTACAGGAACTGGAGTTTCAGAATTAGGATGTGTCTTGAAGCTCATCATATGTTGATGTGGGATGTCATTGAAAATGGACACACTCCAATCTATGATACGGCCAAAACCACTATCGAAGGTGCAAAAGGGCCAGAAGCTACTGTAGTCTATGAAAAGGTTCTCAAGAACCCTAGAGACTACATAACGGAAGAAAGGAAATAAGCTGGTTTTGACAACTATGCCAAGGGAATTATATCTAGCACAATCAAAGGAATCTACTTTGCCACCATCTGAGATCTCAAAACGACAAATGAGATGTGGGACGCTCTACGGGATTTGTGCATTGGATCGGAAGAAATGTTGGAGAACAAGTTGTTCAACCTATAATGTATATCTATGTTCTTGCAATTAAACGAGGTCTATCGTACGCAACAAGTTGACCCAAGTCGAATCTCACAGGAAAGCTAAACAGGGCTATCAATTTAAAATACTATATGACACGAATTAAATCAACTCCTAAACACTCTATCCAGTTTGATGAGATATTATCTATTATAATTAAAGCAATTAAAGAAAACAATAAAATAAAGGGATTGGAGCTTAGGACTTAGACATTCTTTCATCAACAATTAATATCACATCCAATCATGCATTCATATTTAATCAAGATTCCCGAAATTTGTTTAATATCAAACCCACGTATTTGATAATCAAACAGTGATTCTAACTCTCGTATGCGAATCACACAATAAGTAATACTATAATTAAATAACAAATTCCAATTCTTACGTCACCGATTAGAAAAGGGGTTGATTAATCTAGGTCAAACACAAGAATAATTTCTCAATCTATTCTAGCATTTAAGACGAATCAAATGTCGATCAAACATCTAATTCAATTAAGCACGAGAATTAATCAACAAAATACATGGATTGTGATATCAATCGAAGAGATTAGAATATCTAAACCCTAAATGAAATTTAGTTACTCATGGAAATTAGAAAGAATTCAAGAAAGGAATCCATAAATAAGGAACTTACTAAACCCAATTCAATATCCAAGCGTAAATCCACACTTCAATCGGAAAGAAATTTTACTTCTAAGAACTAGAAATCGATGAAATAAAGTACGGAGAGAAAATAATGAGAGTGCGTAATAGAAAATAACTGAAAAATTCTTATTTAAAGCGTGAATTTGTGCTCTTAATTCGCGCGCATCGGTGGCTGGGGGTCCAGCGCCCGCTGCGCGCTAGCTTCTGTCCCGCACGCTTCAACGGCCCAGCACCTGTTGGACCCCTGGTGCTACCTCTCCAGAACGCGCCAGCTGGGGTCCAACGCCCGTTGGACCCAGCGTTCTGCTTCATCTTAGATTGCCACCCCAGCGGGCGTGACATGCCCAGTGCCCGCGGGGTGGCCTTGGCTGCCCCGACTCTCGCCCCGAGCTTTTTCCTCACCTTCGGTTCGATCCCGGCTCACCTGATATGCTTCCTCGGATCAACTTGCACCTCTTAGCACTATTTTTGACATAATTCCACCACCTAGCCACCTATCAAACCAAATCAACATCCGACATAAAATTGAACTAAAACAAAATGCAATTGACTAAAAAGACAATACCACACGACTCAAAACACAACTAAAATGAAGACAAAAATATACTAAACACAAGTTGTCTCAAGCATGCACAAAGTTCGAAGAATTCAAGATGCTACCATCTGAAACAAATTGAACAGATGAAGATCAGATTCACCAAGATCACCTTGGAAATATTCACAATCAACAAAACTGAGTCCACTCAAAGGGAGTTAAACCTTCGGAGTATTCGTGCTTTACCTCCTAATTGGCATGTATATTATGATGTTTATCCTATGTGCCCAAATTTCAATTTAATGACTTCCGATGAGCTATTTAACGCCCTTACGGGAAATGAGTTCGAAGTACGCAAGATATAAGAAGCAACCGAAGTTTCTTCAAGCAAGCAGCAAGAAAGGAAGAAAAAAAGAAGTTTCCTTTAAAGCAGCTCCTACAACAGAAAACCCTAAAGTGTCTTCGTCCAATGATGAGAACAGGAAATGGCAAGTTTACCATGGACTTTGCCATGATGGTAAAGCGACTGGAAAAATTGGAATCCAGAACTAACAAAGATCAGAGATTCTATAAGGATAGAAGGAATTTTAGCCAACAACAAAAAGACAAATCTGACCAGTCAGAGCAGGTAAAGTCAACGAATGTTCCAAAAACCCATCTTGATGATGTCACCTGTTTTGGTTGTAACATGAAAGGCTAATTCAAAACTGACTGTCCAGAACTAAGTCGGTCAGAACGTGAAGAGCTCAGAGCCAAAAGAGACAGAAAACTGAAGGAACAAATGAAAGCAATGATTGCAGAAGAGAATGCAGCTTGTTCCAGCGGGAATTTCTCAGATTCCTCATCGGATAACGACGAGCATCTCTTTTCTCAAGAATTCATTATGGAAGTATATGGAGAATGCTACGTAGGAATGGACAACAGATTAGGTCAATCTGAGGTAAACCTACTTACTTTTGAATCATCGAACTTACCTATTTATGACTATGCTAGCGAAGAAGAGACATATCAAGAAAGTGAGGAAGAGGATATTGATGATGGAGAACCCCCAGAAAGGATCTCATGGGATGAGTTCATTCAGACTCTCGAGGATTGTAAAAGACTCTGAGAAATGGTTGAGATTCTGCAAAAGAGGAATGAATCAACCTTCACACAAATGAAGGATGTCAGCAAGGCCTACAAAGAACATGAAAATAATCTATCCGAACAGATCACAGACAAAGAAAATGAGATCACTACTCTCAATGCAAAAATCAATGATCTCCTTGCAAGGTATGATGCACTGGCAAAGAAAGTTGAGGAGGAGAAGAAGTATATCAACAGATTTCATAGAAACGGCGATATGATGAGATAATGCATCACTGAAAGATACAGAAAGAATGAAATGAAGGGCATAGGATGCACAAAAGACAAGCCAACTAAGAAAATAGAATTTGTGAAAGCACAAGGGAAGGGCAAAGGTAAGAAGACAAAACAGAACTGAAAAGACCTACCCAACCAGATCGTGAGCTTACAGAACCCCACCAAACAGCCCCAGACTATCCTAATCAAACAGAATATCAGAAGACAACCAAAATCTGCTATGAAATTCAATGGGAAGCAAGGTTTCCGGTACAGAAAAGTAACTCACACAATAAAGACTTCAACCTCCGGAACAACAGCTAATCAGAAAAGGCCAGCTACACAGAAAGCTAATCCAAGACAACAGATCTCAAGAAGAACAGAACTGCCCAAGCAGCGATATCAACAGAAAGCAACTCCACCCAAACATAACATAGCACATAACAAAATAGAGAAGGAATAGATCTTCGTTGACTTCAGGGGTCGACAGATTATTCCTTACTCTTACTCCTTCTTTTCTCGTCATTTATGGGTTCCAGTTGGAACTTATGCTACTAACAAAGCACTCGTTTCATAATGGGTTGCTAAGTTCAGTTATCTATAGGGAGGGAGAAGCCAAAGAAGAAGCATCGTTGCAGGAGGTGTTGTCTGGATAATCGACAATGGATGCTTGATGCATATGACTTGCGATAGAGAGAAGTTGTCCAACTATGTTGAGTGAAATGATCGAATGATAACCTTTGGAGTAAACACCAAAGGATACACAAAAGGTTATGGAGACCTAGTTGTTGGTAAGACCACTGTAAGTAATGTTTCATTTGTTGATGGTCTTAAACACAACCTGTTTTCTGTAAGCCAATTCTGTGCTTCGGGAAAAAAAGTTGTCTTTACAACTAACATGTGTGTGGTCAAAGATGAGGAATGAGCAACACTCCTTACGGAAATTTTGCAGGACAAGTTGTACATTGTTTAGTGGAATACAGAACAAGAAACATGCTTGGTGACAAAGACCACCACAGAGCTGAGCTGGCTATGACACAAGAGACTCAGCCACCTGAACTTCAAGACCATCAACAAACTTGCAAGAGAAAAGCTGGTTGAGGGACTGCCTGATCAAGTATTCGACAGAAACCACATTTGTGATGCATGCCAAGCGGGGAAACAGATTAGAGCTACATTTCCCAGCAAAGTTGCACATTCAACTAGTCGTCCACTAGAGCTGCTCCACATGGATCTGTTTGGTCCAATCACTCCCCTGAGTATTAACGATAGAAAGTACACCCCGATTGTTATTGATGATTATTCTAGATACTCGAGGATTATCTTTCTGTTCAAGAAAAAGGAGACACTAGAGAAGCTACCAGATCTACTCACCCAACTTACTACTCAAAAGGAGACGAGCATTCTGTCAATTAAATCAAATTGTGGAATAGAATTCCTGAATTAGATGATAGGCGACTACTACTAAAATATGAGAATTGAACAGCAAACCTCAGCTGCATGAACCCCACAACAGAACGGCGTAGTGGAACGCTGTTTCAACTTATTTTATTAAGTTACTCGTAAGAGAACGAATTCGTTATAGATTAATAAGCTAACCCAAGTTGTATACTCAAGGAAGGCAAAACAGAGCTTTATCTACGTTACCAAACAGAAAGCAGTAAAATAATGGGTTTTGGTTTTTAACTACTCTAATTAATTTATCTTGGCGAATAAAATTAAAGGAATGAAAGTATGAATTATCTAGGCGATAATTAAGAAAACAATTAAATCCTAAGTCTAAGAACGAAGAATTAAAGGAAATAAATCTAAACATGCCTTGAATTGATTAATTAACATGATCGATAGATTTAAAATTACGAATTGGAAATTAATCAAGAAAAGAGCAAGAACAAAGGAAAACATAAAGAAATAAAGAAAGCAATAATAACTCACTAATTAAAAAGGAAACAATGCATTAAACGATCTCTGGGTTTGAATCACGAACGAATCCACAAAGCGAAATTGAAATAACGAACTATGGAATGAGAAATCCTATACTACGGTGTTTTCTCTTGTGGTCTAAACCCTAGAATTATAGATTGTCCCTTGTACAAGATGAATCATGTGCACTATATATATGGAGGAGAAATTCCGCTAGGCCAGCGATCACTAGGGGGTAGCGCTCGCTACCCCCAAGTTCTGTCTTCAAACGCCATCGTGGGGGCTAGCGGTCGCTAGCCCCACGCTCTGTCCAATATTCTGTCTCAGGGGCCAGCGTTCTGCCTTGCCCACCGTGACACAAGCCAGTGGTTGTGTTCTGTCCTAGCCACGCTATTTTTCTCTTTTCATGCCTTTTTCGCCCCCGTTTCTCTTCTCGAGCATTATTATCTCCGTTTGTTGATCTTTACCTATAATGTGAAAATGTGACAACAAAGGAATCAAATAGAACAACAACATAAAATAATATCAACTCAAGATGCACGAGAAACGAGACCAAAAATAGATAAAAGAACCCTCCACACACAATGTCTTGCTTGTCCTCAAGCAAGTCTAGACTCAAAACGATACAGAGATATCAACACGAGAAACGAGTTCAAATATGCAACAACAATCGTTTTAATCATGAATGCTTCAAAAGAGATTATAAGACTATGCACTAATCATCACCACGTGTTTCCCTCGTAATGCAACATCAATCCGATCAAACCTCAAATACACGTGAAGATACGGTTTTCAATTACTCAAGGCTAGACTTTTGTTTCTTTCGTTTATTCAATTCTCATTTTTAAATCAAATCGCACTAACATGGTGATAGATAGAACGATAGTCATTAGGTGTGTTTTTCGGTATAAATCGAGTATTCTAGTGTGGTTTCCCATACCCATTCCTACAAAATAATTTCTTTCAATTTTTGAGAGGAAGTGAGGTAGAATTCTTATCACCTTCAAACAAAAACTCAAGCGATTCAATTAAGGCCATTCGAGCCAAATTTTGAAAGAGTGGGTTATATGGCCAAAATTCACGAGATGAAAACATTTAGAGGTTATCTAAAGTGTTCTTGTGTGATTTCCCATGCTCATGGTATCCAGAGGAGCAGAAGCCTCCCAACTCGATCTTCACAATACGCACAATTTAAAAACAAGTCTAGCAATTCAAACAATTTTATACCAATCAACCATGCTCGAAGTTATCAAATCAATCAATCACAAAAGAGTGCCCCACCACATCAATGATCAAATGTATAGCTCATACCCGATCAAAGAACACGCGACAAGTCATATCGATGCATAGTCAAACAAGTTTCTAGTCAAAATCAATCATTAATCATTTCAAGCTAAGGATTGTAATCGGGACAAGCATGCATATAGTGCAGACACAACTATCAAAAATACGCTGCATACTATACTAAAATCTTGCAAACCCCCCCCCCCCCCAAATGAAAAGATAAACAATGTCCTCATTGCTAAATAAATATACGAGAGAGAAAGGAACTACTCGAGAAGGGAATGATGCGGCGTTTGTGATGCTCGATCAGAAACAGTTTGAAAACCTGCAAGAGAAACACAAACAAACAAAGAAAACAACAAAATAAGAAATAACACTAGAAACAACTCGGACACACACGAAAACAAAGAAAATAAAAGAAAACATACGAAACAGTAGTGAGAAGTCACTGCTGATCCGGCGGTGGCGGTGGATGATCATACAGAGCCCAGTTCGACCACTGAGCATTGAGCTCGGCCATCTGACGGCTGTTCTCGATGACCTGCTGATACTGCAGGGCGGACTGCTCCTTCGCCAACCTACACTGGCGAGCCTGCTCAGCCATGAGGTCATGGGTGTCATACCCCGACAACGGCGTCAAAATTTGTTTCAACTTATTTTATTAAGTTACTCGCAAGAGAATAAGTTCGTTATAGATTAATAAGCTAACCCAAGTCGTATTCTCAAGGAAGACTAAACAGAACTTTATCTATGTTACCAAACAGAAAGCAGTAAAAGAATGAGTTTTGGTTTTTAACTACTCTGATTAATTTATCTTGGCGAATAAAATTAAAGGAATGAAAGTAAAAATTATCTAGGCGAGAATTAAGAAAGCAATTAAACCCTAAGTCTAAGAACTAAGAATTAAAGGAAATAAATATAAACATGCATTGAATTGATTAATTAACATGATCGATAGATTTGAAATTACGAATTAGAAATTAATTAAGAAAAGAGCAAGAAGAAATGAAAACATAAACCAATAAAGAAAGCAATAATAACTCACTAATTAAAAAGAAAACAATGCATTAAACGATCTCTGGGTTTGAATCACGAACGAATCCACAAAGCGAATTGAAATAACGAACTAAGGAATGGAAAATCATATACTACGGTGTTTTCTCTCGTAGTCTAAACGCTAGAATTATAGATTGTCCCTTGTACAAGATGAATCACGTGCACTATATATATGGAGGAGAAATGTCGCTAGGCCAGCGATCACTAGGGGGTAGCAAGCAGTTCTGTCTTCAAACACCATAATTAATAGTTTAAAATAATACTAAGATTCAATGTCTGTTAGGAGTGAGAATTAGAACGAACTGGGTACCCACCCTTAAAATCTTTCATTTTATGGTCCCGTTCCAATCTCGTTCGGAACTCTTGAATTCCCAAAATTGAAAAAAAAATAGTCCAGGTTCCGAATACAAATTTTTTGAAAGTACCCGATGGGACCAAAACCTCTAGAATTTATAAATTAAATTAAATTAAATTTATAATCAAAATTAGAATTAGAAATAAAATTAATTTTGGAGAATTAGAGTCTCGATCGAGATTCAGGAATTTGTGACTCGAGATCATGAATCTGACTGGGATTCAGGTCATAACCGAAAAAGTCTCAAGTCTCAATTTCAAATTCTCATCCCTAGTGTTTGTTTCTGTGTGTCACATTTCATGTCCTAATATGAAATTATAATATATTTTTAATTTATTTTATATATTTTTAATTTTCTGTGCTTTAGTTTAATTTTATGCTTAGTGCCATGACTTCATGCCACTTAAATATGATATATAATTACTTTTAACATTTAATGTCATTTTTAATTGATTTAAACTTAATAAATTTAAAAATATGGTATATAATTTTTTAAGATTTTATTTTTTTCAATTAAATTAATGTTAACTGTGATTCATTATATTATAACAAAATTTTATAGTTAACAAATATTAATTTAAATGATAATTTTTTTTGTGGGACACTGAATCATAGCCGTTTAAGATTTGTATCCTAACTATTAAATAATTAACATGAGATGAGATATTACAACTTATGTCCAAACAAGCACTTATTTTATAAGGGAAAGAACATTATATTTCTTTGTGTATATATAATAAATAGATGATTAATTATGCATGATTAATGATATTAATTAAAAATGTAGAAGTATGGTACATGCACTGCCATTTCGAGCGTCATCTGAGCTGGGGAATGAAGATGATGTTCATCGTTAAAGACGGTGAAGCCCCCAACGAGAAGATGTTGCCACCACTGTCGGATATGCCGCGTTGCACATATCAACTGCTCTCATCTCATCCTCTTGTATCTCAGATGTCTTCTTCATGGACAACCACTATAATAATTAATATTGTCATCTTTCTTGGTCACTAGGGAAAATAAGATTTTCTCCATATGTTTATGTTCAAGATCAAAGTGTGGGTTGATTCTAAACTTGTTTGTGAGTATTTGTAATAGTTGTTTGGTGAATAAATATTGATTGGTGAGATATATGATGATCTATCTTTTATGCTCAAATAATATTCTAGATTAAAAACTACTCCCTCTGTCCCACTATTATTGTCCTACTTTGACCCAAAAGCTCTCACAGTTTTAGTCAAAGTAGGACAACAATAGTGGGGCGGAGGGAGTATTTTTTTTTTAATCCAAGAAACACTGCAGATATAAAATATCAATTCAATTTTTTTTTTATTTCAAAATATTGTAGATAATGGAAAATTTTGTTTTTTTATACTACATCCGTTTAAGAAAAAGTTGCACATTTGAATTCGACACTGATTTTAACAAATAATTCAAATATGGTTTGGGTAGAATAATAGTTTCACACTATTTGTCAATCAAATATGTATATGTAAGTGAAGTAAAAGTTGATAATTGATTAACAAATGAATTAAATATGTTATGAGTAGAATGTGCATGCCACATCCATATATATATATATAAGTTAAGGGAAAGCTTTCTTAAATTGCTGCCCAAACATCCATGTGGAAAAAAAATGAAAATTAAATTTAAATTGAGAGAGAGTACACCCATCAAATCAGATTCTTTCTCTTGAATAAATATACAACTCATTAACGTATATATGTAATTAATGAAAATATGGGTATATAAGAAGATTATTTTGTCTAAGCATAAATTGTAATAAGTGGTAGAGGTCACTCCATGCACAACCAACCATTCAACAAATGCATCAATTAATTTTGATAGTAATGGTCCAAATTTTATATATAGGTAGTGTTGACAATTGGTCATATACATATTATTATAGGTTCAATTTGATAATAACGCATATTGTTAATATCAAATCTGAAATCGGTCAGTTAAAGATATAATAAATCCGAACGAAAACTCAATCCAAATTTAAATTGACATAAAAGTTGACTCGACACAATAATGACTTAATCTGATAACAACCACAATATTATACATTTTGATAAATCATGCAACAATAAATTAGTAAATTATGGTGAGTTTGGTATGGTAGATATGATGAAGGATAAAAAAAAATAGTAAGACTTCAAGAGTAATTTTTTTTTATCTTGGTTACTATTTAAGCTAAATAAGTTATAAGACCACTTTGGTGGGATTATTTATGTGTCTAGAATAGTGAATTAGTAACGAACCTTTCATTTTATCTCGGATCAGAGAGATAAATGTAAAATCTTACCAAACAATAGATGAAACATAATTATTTATCTTATTTTACTTTATCTACCCTACCAAACTCACTCTCCTTAGAAGGTAAAAAATGAATAGAGGCAGAATGAAACTGTTAAACATGAGAGGTAGAAAATGCAAAATGGAATCATAATTGGGCTAAAGCGACAATATTAAAGAGTGGGCTCAAATCCATTAATTATGTGTTGGTTCATGTCCTTTTATCATTTGTATTGAAATTTCATTCCCTATATATAAGTTGCTATTATAAATGTGGTAATACTATTATTTCTACGTAAGCTGGTAGAATCTTTTATTGTGACCAGTACTATTATTTCTATTATTACAGCTATAATACAATTATTTCTATCAAAACACGTGCAAAAGAAAAATGCCATTTGTTAACATAACTATAGGGAGTACTATTATTTATTTATATCTAAGCGGGTAAAATTAAAACCCGACCCGGAATTAAACCGGAAACAGTAAAGCAGTTGTACCAAATCGAAAGCTCTCCCACTTAACAAAGCCTTGATTTCAACGGCCAACTCCACTCACCTACTGTCACCGCCGCCGCAATCCCTCTCCGCACTCTGATTCTCCTCGGTGGCGATTCTCAGCTTCTCTCTCCGTCTTCTTCACTTCCATCTCCCGCCCACCTCGCCGGAGATGGCTACCGCCGCCGCCGGATCGGCCGTCGCCGCGTTCAAGTCCGCCGGCGTTTCCCTTAAGAAAATCGCCTATTTCCGCGACGCGCGGCGGGAATCTCCACTGAAGCTGACCGCTTCCTTCAAATCGCAGCTCCGGTATTCTAGACCCTTCTCGTCGGGTATGTGAAATGTGGGATGTGCGCGTCTGACCTTTTTTATGCTCTGTAATGCTGCTCAATTTTCGAATTACGAAGCACGTGAACTACATTCTATTTCAATCTTTGACAAGCTTGAATACTAGTGTAAAGTATTGATCAAATTATGTGTGGTGTTATGATTATATGTTTTATCATTTTGAAGAAACTGCTACTTTTTCCCATTGTTCTGTTATCAAACTAAAGGGGTGGTATCTTTTGATTAGATTGCTTTTCTTGCAGCCATAAGAGCAGAAGTTTCAGCAGTTGCAAATGTTGGAAGTGAAGCAGTAAAGAATGTGGAAGCTCCTGTTGTAGTTGTCACGGGAGCATCCAGAGGCATTGGCAAGGCAATTGCTTTGGCTTTGGGGAAATCTGGTTGCAAGGTTGGGTTGTTTTTTTTTTTTTTTTTTTACTTTTCCTATAGTTTGGTATTTGTTTGCTATTTTTGTTTTACAGTTAATTGCAAAAGAATTAGCAACCTTTTGTTGCAAGCTGAATTAAAGTAAAAGCTAGTCACTCTAATATCAAGTATAAAAGTTGGACCTCGTATTTTTGTTACATATGTGGAAGTCAAAAGGTTTAGTTTCAGTTTTACTTGTTTAGATGTTAGGGTTCATGCATCGACTTGCCATATATTATAATATTATACTACAATACTAACATTAGGAACATTCAGAAGATTACATTTTGGAAAATGATTAAGGTTCTTCATATTTTTAAACTAGCTTTCTTTTCTTCTATTTTCTTTATGCAGACCTTCTAATTTGTATGTCAAAGTGATTGTGTTTTGAATTGGGGAGTTACTAATGTATTTTAGCCTAAAGTTTAGTTGAAAGACGTCTGAGTGTTTTTTATATGTGTTTTTATTAGTCCATTTATGTGTTTACTGGATGGGAAAAATTGCAAATGGACCCTTATAGTGGACATCACTATGACAAATCACCCCATGTGGTAATTTTTTGTTCAAATCCATCCCTAAGTTTAACATTTCTTGCAATTAACCCCTCACCGTTAACGGATAACTAGCACTATTAGATGTCCCATGTGAGCATTTCATCAAGCAACTTGTGTACATTTCTCAATCTTGTTTCTTTAATCCTCTATAGAGATTATGCATTGTGACTAGCCATATCTTTGGCCTTTTACTTAATCAGGCTGAAAGTTATAGGTTGGGAAATGTGCGAAAGTAAAAAACCACTGACTTGAGGAGCATATATTCCTTCCCATAACATTATATACTGGATGGTATACACATATGAAGGAATCATACTTCGATCGATATGAATAAAAGAAGCACAAGTAAATACTAAACAAAGTAGAATATGTTAAGAAATTGCATGCAGGTTATGTTTCCAGGAATTACTGATAATAGAGTGAAAAGGTACCAATGCCAATAAATAGGTGCTATATTTCGTGATGAGGGCTGGAAAAACAGAATGGAAAGATGACCCGAAAGACAATGTTAAATTCGACTTCCAAATTGAAAAGAACAAGTTAAATAAGAACTTGATTCTCATTCTCGATTAAAAACATTTTTAACATCACATATGCAAGATTTTCAAATGCACACAAGGTGTTTGATAAAATGCTCCTATGGACAGCGAGGGGAAATGTCCGTTGGATTTGCTACTTTTCCCTTACTGGAGTGATGCTTTTAGTCTCCATTATTACCATTTAATGACTAAATGAACAAACTTGTTCCAGTTAATGTTGAAAACACCACCTATTGTTCATAGGAAAATTAAATTTGCATTTTGAGGCACCTGGTGCCCTTGCATTATCTGACTGTGGATTAACTGCTGCAGGTTCTTGTTAATTATGCAAGGTCATCAAAGGAGGCAGAAGAGGTTTGCAAAGAGGTGAATTGTGCATTCTGTATATATGACTGATGAAAATCTCTGAACTTTTGTTCAGATGTAAACTCTCTGGATTTTTTAATATTTCTTCCTGAATCTCTTTAAGCTCTGGGTAATTGAATTCAATTCTGTATTAGCTCTACATTTTTATTGGTTTACGTCTAACCAGAAATTATGTTGGTTGTTATTTCTTGCAGATAGAAGCATCTGGTGGGCAGGCTCTTACATTCGGTGGAGATGTTTCAAAAGAAGAAGATGTGGAGTCGATGATTAAAACTGTGAGAGATTTATCTAAGTTTGTCAATTCTTACTTTTTTGCAGCACAGAACATTGTCTCAATCATATGCTATTGCTACGTTTGTAGGCAGTTGATGCATGGGGAACTGTAGATGTTATGATCAATAATGCAGGTAAAAAATTAGACTAATTTTCCTGCAAATCTGCGATTTGGTTTATTTTCTTATAAAAATATTTGCTAAGGTTTCAGGTATAACAAGGGACACATTGTTGATGAGAATGAAGAAATCTCAGTGGCAGGAGGTCATTGATTTAAACCTCACTGGAGTTTTTCTATGCACGCAGGTTAGTTTTCTAAATTTCCCACGAGGATTAACTCCAGAATTAATTTAATTCACTATTAAGATTTTTATATCTGCAGGCAGCTGCTAAAGTTATGATGAAAAAGAGAAAGGTAACCATACTTCTTATCTACTTAATTCCCCTTTGACTTTGGTTACAAAGTTTTTTTTTTTTTTTTTATTATTATTTTTTTAATATCCAATTGAAGATGATCATCACAGCACAACTTTGGTTACACAGTTCAAGGGCTTCCCTTTCTTAACTTTAATCCTTATTATTTATGCCTCCACGCATGTGTTATATTGTTTGTTTCCTTTTCTTCGTACTTGTCCCTTGTCTTAACTAGAATAAAATGAATTGGGGTATGTAAACCAAGTTCTAAGCTTTACCAAACAAACTTGTATGTTGGAAGTGTGATGTAAATCTTGAATCTTGCAGCATTTTACTTTCTCCTTACTGCAGTGTTTGTTTGTTTCCTCTCTCAAAGACTAATTACCAAAATGGATCCTGATTTTAAGGGAAGGATTATTAATATCTCCTCCGTAGTTGGTCTTGTTGGAAATGTTGGGCAAGCCAACTACAGTGCTGCTAAAGCAGGAGTAATTGGGTTCACAAAGTCAGTTGCCAAAGAGTACTCGAGCAGAAACATCACTGTAAGTTTGCAGGAATCATTTACATAACCAACATTCTTGACTCCTAGGAATATCAAGATTTTAATAGGTATCTATACCGACAGGTAAATGCAGTTGCTCCTGGATTTATTGCCTCCGACATGACTGCTAAGCTCGGAGGAGATTTTGAAAAGAAGATACTAGAGGCCATCCCATTAGGTAAGTGCTATCTCTTCTGATCATAATTGAGACCATTCATCTCTTCAGTCCTAATTTTGCAACAAAAGAAAGAAAGACTCACCGTGGATTTGAATCTAGGACGCTACGGCCAACCAGAAGAAGTTGCTGGGCTGGTGGAGTTCTTGGCCCTTAATCCCGCAGCAGCTTACATCACCGGACAGGTAATTGTTAAACTAAGCTAAGAGAGAGTAAAGAGAGTAGAAAGGAGATATGAGAAAGAGAGAATATTTCATTATGAGAGAATAAGGAGTACATAAAATCATAGCATTGCAGTACATATTCTTTTTATTTATAGAACACATTGCATGGCTTCCTTCTCCAACAATCTAGATTTAGCTAAGATACTACTAGATACTACTAACGTCTTCTACACACCAACCCTTAACAACTTTGTCTAACAACCCTTAACAAACTCTAACCACCATTCTAACAACTCCAGCTCACTCTCACTCCATTCAGTTATTATAAAGTCTAATAGTAATAGATTGGGGTGTCGGTATGGTATACCTTTACTTTTTCGTCATACCTTATACCTTATTAAAGTACGCGAGAATTCCATATATTTACCTTACAGTGTCATTCGGTATATTGACTTTCACTATACCTTAATTTCGGTATGGAGTAAATTAATTCCATGAAATTTCAATGTCGCAGCCAATCAACTTAAAGAAAGTCCAATATAACGATGGTGTGGTATATATTGAGTTTTGGTATATACTGATAATTTGTCTTATACCAAAACCTCATTGCAATACGGCATTACCGCGGTATTTGAAAATCTCATGCCTTTATTGTACTGAAATCTATCGGTTCGGTATCATACAAAACTGAAAACGACAGTATATCAAAATTTCGGTATTTTTAATATTTTTCAATACCGTATGAGCAGTATAACAAAATTTCGGTATTCTTCCCCACCCACCCCTAGTA
Source organism: Leonotis leonurus (assembly GCA_026898415.1). Lineage (NCBI taxonomy): Eukaryota > Viridiplantae > Streptophyta > Magnoliopsida > Lamiales > Lamiaceae > Leonotis > Leonotis leonurus. The sequence continues at coordinate 122,313 of JAPKLX010000149.1, read as the reverse complement.
ACAGAGATGAAGTATTATATATGAATATGATGTAAATCATAATAACTCTTTTTGATCTCACAGGTACTATCCATTGATGGAGGAGTGGTCATGTAAGAGATTTCAGTTTAACTAACATTCATTTTGAAATAGAGTAAGATCGAATCACCATCACGACGTGTTCCTTGTGGAATTTCGAGTTTTCATCAACAGCAGGTGGTGAATGATGATAGTCTATTAACCTTTTAAAGTTGGTGACATGAAAGAACACTGCGGTTGGAAAACTAGAGAATGATAGATTGCTGCAGGTGATATTATTCTTGAAACTACTTTTGTAGGTGAGGAAAAATATTAACTTTTTTTAATTAATTGCAGGTTATCATTATAATTTGAGTATCTCATCTTCTTTAATTTCCCTCGTTGAGTTGATTGCTTTGTTGATCCTATTCCTCTATCAATTTTCCATCATTTAACATAAATCCTTAACATTTTTTTCAAGGTCTTTGCATGCAACCAAACTATTTTTATTTTATTTTTTTAATTTTTTTTTGGAGAATTATGTCGATGACCCTAATGTTGAACAAAATGTTAAATGTTGTGTGATATTGACATAGAGGTAGATAAATATCTCGAATTCGAATTATCTGTGATGCGGATTTTTAAATTGAATATGTTCATCAATTAAAAAACAAAGTCCAAACGATGCCTAATAACCTACACAACAAATATGATATAGAAAAACTACAAATCACTGTGTTTTTGTCCTCTTAAAAAACATGATATGGGTTAAAATACAATATCATAAAATTGATATTTTCAGTTTTTGTGGCAAATTGAGAGTAATAAAAAGGTATATAATCTTTTGTATGATGGAGTTTGTACTATTATTGTCTATAGCCAACTAGTTCGACTAATAATGAGGTATTTTGTGGATTCTAACGGCTGTCCATATTGTTCATTAATTTTATGGAGCTGTGAACTACTTTACTGTCTTCATCCTATGCTCTACATGATATGTTACTCTAGTTTTTATAAGGTTTTGTATTTTACTCATTCAAGATTATGCAACTCCTAACAAAAGTAACATTAGAAAAAACTTCGAATCATTGAGAAATAGTTGAAATATTACTCATCATCATAAATGCTAGGACTAAAATCTTCACTACGAGGAAATCAAAACACACAAATAATAATAATAATAATAATCACAGTCCAATCCTAGCTAGGAATACCATCTAATTTCCAATTTATTAGGAATCTTGGAACTTCAAACATCACTGGTAGAATTTGTATGTTTTTGCAGATATAATAATGTTCCTTAGCCCTCCAATTGGTGCCAAAATCATCAGTATAACTCCAAGAACAATGAATAACTGTCAAATATCAACAATTCAAACCAAATTAATCACCAAAACTAATAAATTAAACTTCAAAAATAATAAATCTATATATATATTTGAAAAAAAAAACATACCCAATTAATGCACCATGAGAAGCTAAACCTCTCGGGCTTCTTCAAAATGAGCCAAATGATGCAAGGAAGCTGAAAAAATAACAGATATTAGATGTAATATCTCAAATTATATTTACATGAGAAAAAAGTACGTAACGTTCACTCACATAGTAGGTTGTCGGGGCCAACGCAAATCCGCCGAAGAATCCGAGCAAACCACCAAAGAAGGGGAATGTCATGCCTATGAACATAGTTATGGCTGCAACAATTGCCAAAGTAGTTAGAGCTTTGGCCAAATGCAAAAGTTGAACCGGCCCGAAATACCGAGAAGATGCAAAAATAAGATAGTACATACATAATTTCGAGTGTGACCAAAATCTGCTCATAACTATCGAGGATGTGCAAAAATACGATAAGTAGATACATAATTTCGAGTATGATCAGATATTTTTTTGACTAGTTTTAAGTATTAACAATTCAATTTTTTTTGAACTATTTCAATAGAATAAATTTAGGGTTTTGAAAAGCATTACCAACATATAGCATTCGAGTGATGAAACGTAGCTTTCCGGTAGGCTTAAACTTTTTATGCTTCACCAAATAAGTCTCCAACATATCAAAAACCGGCATGGCATAAACCTACAAACACATCTCACAAATTAACTTCATAATCTAACAAAAATTTAATAATATATAGTATACTATAACAAAGTAGGTGAATTTTAAGACAATTAAACCTGATAACCTCCGACAACATGTACAAAAACGAACATGTTGGCGGACGCGATGAGCCACACTGGCTTCTCGAGCGACATCATAATGTTGTCCTCTACTTTGTCGCCAAACGCCCAATATCCGATGAACGCAACCGGGAAATAGCATATGGCCACCACAATGTAAGCGAAGATCACCCCCTTCCACATCGGCTTCTTTGACGGCTTCTCTGGAGTCGATGGGATCGTTGCTTGGATCTCCAACACCACGTTGTGGCCGGCAAAGGCGAATGCGATGTCTCCCAATGCGTTGAAGAACATGAAAGTGTTCTCGGACGCATCCTTCCCCCTCGACCCATAGTGCACGTCCGGCTGCACCCCCTTTACTAAAGACGCCGCCCATGCGATCGTCGAATACCTAGAGAAAAAAGTGGAAATCTCGTTACATTTTCGTGTTACATCTCGTGTTATTTGATTAAACGAAACAAATTGTATATAAGAAACCCTAAAACCCTAAAACAAAGTGTATTAATTTAAATTGAATATATTTTGGTATAATAACTTACACTAGGGACATGACCGCCGCAGCTAGGGAAACGGAGGAGATGGAGTTGAAGTTAGGCAAATTGGAGAGGACAAAATGGAAGATGGCGAACATGAAGATAAATAAGGTGAGCTTGATGTCCCCCGCGCTGTCCGGCCAAACGATGTCGTGGAATTTCTTCAACGACTTACCGCCGGTAACCATGTAGATAATGCACGTGCTAATATCCACCACTATTTGTTGAGGCAGCACTATGTAAAGGCCGAGCTTCTCGCCAAAGGCCTCTTGCCCTAGTTCGTGGTACCGGTCGAACCGTTTCCCGGGAACCATTTCGTGCATTTCCACCATTTGCCACAGTGTGTAGAGAGTGATGACCCATGATAGAACCATCACCACGATGCCTGGACCCCTGCAAAATCCTCCATATTTTCAAAATCGGGTCAAACCGGGTTACTAGATCAATTTTGACCTAACTACTCTAAGATATTCTATTTCTTTGTAGTACAACATAAACATTACAAATTCATACAAGCATGACAATAATAATAACAATAAAACCAGTTATTCATTTATATTCAAGGTAAATAGAAAAACTTTATTTATATATTTTAAAGGCCAGGGTCAAATTCATGAATAATTACTGATTTTTCCTGGATTTGACACTATCCACCAGCTATACAATATACTTCTTTTTAGAAGATAGTAAATAAATCTGGAATGTATCACATTACTACATTCTAAATTCGAAGAAAAAAATTGCAAAATCTTGAATAATTTCCCTACACAATAAAATTAAAAGGAAATCATTAATGTCGTTAAGAGAAGATATGATCTCATAATTACACTCTAAAACTCGTGAATCTTGATTAATTATTTCCTGATGAAAAACTATATAATTTCAATTAAAAAAAAAAAGAAAAACATAATCCACATAGCTACAATTTAAAGTCCAAAATTCAAAAATCGAAAATCAAAAATCAAATATTGAATAATTTCGATAAGTGAAGTATGTGGTCTCATAAATATACTCTAAAATTCGAAGACACAAATAATTGAATCTGGATTAATTAATTTCAATGACAAAAATATATAATTTTGATAAAGAAAGAAAAGAAAATATGTATTCACATATCTACATTCTCAACATAGATAATCAAATACTCTCCCCAGTCTCAAAGAAATAAGTCCGGTTTGATCAAAATTACGAATGTTTAATTTAGGGCTAATTTGAATGGAACAGATAGAGTTCTGATTAATCTCGATAGTAATACACATCATACTTTTCTCGAAAAGAAATTTGTTACCATCCCATATTGGACATGGCGTAGGGGAGGCTGAGGACGCCGGCACCGACCATGGCGGTGACGTTGTGGAAGGTGGAGTACCACCACTTGGCATCTCGTTTCGCGGTAATCGGAAGCCAATCATCGATCTTCTTCTCCTCCTCCGTCATCTCACGTTCCACGTTCACAGCCACCATTTGCTACTACACTAATAATCAAACCACACAAATTTTATTCTTCAAATATGAACAAACAAACTGTACTAGATTTATGAGCAATGTTAGTTACACTGCTAATAATTATTCCATGATTTGTGAAATTAATGACGAGTATTGGAATATATATATATATATATATATATATATATAAGGATAGTGAGAACAAGAGATGAGGATGGATTAGTTATTTTATTGGGTGATTATACTATTTTGGAGGAATTGGTTACACGTCAAGATTTGTCATTGATTTTTAATCAAAGTTGCACCATATATAAATCTGGATCTCATAATCTTTATTTATTAATCTTTATTTTTATTAATATTATAGATCCCATCGTTTCGTGCATCATCACCAACAAATGCATAAATTCGGTCAAAGATTGTTATTATCCTTTTCTTTCGACAAAATTCAACTAATTTTAAAAATCCAATTTCATTCCTTTCTCAATAATAAATAAAAAAAATTAATTTATTATTCCACTCACATCTCGATTTCATTCTTTTAATACCTTTATTTCTAATTTATCTCTTTTTATTTCTTTTTTATATTTGAAAAGTTCAAAAACCATTATATAATAATCACGAAAATTAATTGGAATGTGAATTTGTAGTAGAGAAATGAGCACAAAAGAATATATAGATTAAAATATTGAATATTTTGTGAAAGTATATTTAATAAAGAACGACAGAAATAGAGTTTATAAATAGAGCATTAAAAAAAAAATTAAACTGCAGCAGCTATCAAAATCTCAAGCGAATAGTTTTTTTTTTTTTTACTTCCAACCCCCTTAGATGGTTAATAGAGTTATGTGTAGATATAGTCAGTAGGTTTTAATTATATAGGGATAAGACTCTTTTGTATATATATATATATAAAATATAGTAAAACAAATAGTTGATTCAGAGCCCACGAATATATAGTTTACTAAAAATCTTGGTCTTTTTTTATATAGTTTTTATATAGTTGACGAACGATCCTTCTTCTTTCTTTGTTGTTTCTATAACATTACGCTATTTCTGTACTTTGTATTTTTTCTCCCTCGTTCATTCATTAATAAAAAAGATTCACCGATCAAAAAAATCTTAATTAAATTTTAAATAAAGAAAACTCAAGTTTTAATTAAATTTCTAAAATATATCTATGACCGCGACTTCGACTATATTAAACCCGAGCAATATTGTAACAACCCAACTCGATTTCTCAATTTACCTGATAATTTGATTTAAGGTCTATTTTACTTAAATGCAAGTGTTTAAAGATTAATTGCTCGATTTTTAGTATAGTCTAATTCGCGCCTATATAAATATTCTATTAATTTAATAATTAATTTTAGATTGTGTGTCCAATAATTTAATTTTTAATTAAGAACAATTTAGATATGTAGGAATACATTATATTTATTTATGAAATATCTATTTTGAAAAGTGATTGCTATTATCGTGTATATATGTAGATTATGTTGAAATGCTTAACAATATTTATATAAAAAAAAAAATACTAAAATAATGATTTTCTCATAAAACTCTCCCAATCCCACCTTAGTAAATATTCCGAAATTAACCAGTTTCATTATTTTAATCTTATAACTTAAATTTATTTGAGAATATATTTAAATCAAGTCGTGCATCTACATTTAAAATAAAAAGGATTTAGTGTAGCGTTTTATATTGAATTTGTTGTATTTGTGTATAATGATTTTATAATACAAAATAATGTATATACTCTGATAACTTCCCACTATAATTTTGAGAGAAAAATTAGGAAGAGAAGTTTATATTTGAAAAGAAACCGCCCCACCTTACGTTATCAATTCTTATAAAACAAACCAATTTAAGCTCTAATCAATAATTTAAATTGATTCACGTTATTAATTCTTATAAAACAAACCAATTTAAGCTCTAATCAATACTTTAAATTAGAATCAATTTTGAGTGTTGAGAGAGAGCAATTTTTTCGTGTCTACCAAACATATTTAAGGTATCTTTTTATCCTTTCTTCTTCATCTTTTACCTGAATTTTTATATTTTAAATTTTAGATATTAGGATGTATTGAATTTGGTTTGTAATATATTAGTATTAAAATAAAGTTAGAGTGAATGAAGTATTTAAAGTCATAACTTCTCCTATTTTGAAATATATTGTCCTCACTGTGTTCCTGTTTTTATCTGCATAAAATTTCCAGATTATAATATTAGGATAAGATAGGATCATTCTCCAATTAAATCAATCGATTTCGTCATGTTTTCAATTTATTATCATTTTTATAAGTTTGTGGCTCGATCTGTGAAAACCTGCCGAATTATGGACACTTTATTGAACTTCAAAAATATGGGTAAAATTAAAATAAAGTGATTTTGATAATTTACTTTTTCCAAAACTGTCTACTTCTAATTAAAATTTCATTTTATTTTTATGTTGTAGTTTTGATATATTTTTAAAGTTTTACAAGTAGATGTGTGTGTCGCCGCATGTTTTCATGTATACATTTGTATGATTTATAAACCAAATCCTATAAAATTTATTAGGTAAGTTTTGCCATTTAACTCGTTATAATAGATATATATGAATTGTTAATAATAAGTGAAATATTAAAATAAATAAATAAGAATGGAGTAGTTATCTTTAGCGACTTGTACGTAAATGAGTGGAGAAAATGTATGAAGCAAATTAATATTTTAAGTTTACAAATTACAGATCTATTAATATGACTATCTTCAGTATCTTGTAACCTAGCCGTCCCACATTTTTTTATAAAAAGATTTGTTTTCAATCTTCACATATAAGTATAACTTTGCAAACGTATTCTATTTCTTCCTCTTCTTCATGCTTTTCTAAAAATTATATTTTTATTTTATTTACAAAATTATTAAGTTTATAAAATATTAAGATGCATAATGATACTACTCTCATTTCTAAATGTTTTAATTTTATTATTGTCAAATGTATATTTGAATATTTATAAATTTTTCAATTCGGTTTCGTTATATAACTAGTGTGCAAAGCTCTATTGAATAAAATTATTTTCTTTTGTAAAACCTTTACCTTTTTCCATCTTTGTTACTGTCTTGGATTCTTTCAGCTATTTTCTATTTATTTATTAATAGTTGATGGATTCTATACATATAAATATATTGTTTTCGTTTGTAGCAATATTATGGGAGACTAATGTGTGTTAAAGGAAATATTTATTAACTTAATCAATACATATAGTTATATCTAATTAGTAATACTAATATATACTTATATATATACATGCATTTTTATTTGTCAGAGTACGTACAAAGGTATAGGTATGCTAATGTAACTTTTCTTTAGCTAGATTGGACTTACTTTTAAGGGTATTAAGTGTAAAATATATTTATTTTAATTTACTATTATTAAATTTTTAGCTGCGGTGCGACTAGGACTTTAAATTTTTTTCGGTTATGATCGGTTGATTCATTTACAAGTACGAATTTAAAGTGTGTGGATTCTTACTTAACTTTATGCGTTGACTTGAGTTTGTTCTCGATCGTTAATATTATGTGATATGATATGTGATTATCTAATATGATATTATATGATATGTTATTATTTGATATTATATGCTTATTTGACATTATATAACGAGCAGGACCTAAGTTGTCCATTTGACTTTGCTCTCATTTATTAGCGTTCAATTATGTCATTTGAAATTGACGTTAAACATGACCGTGTTAAGTTGTCTCTGACGCATACTCAAGTTTGTTTAATATTCATGCGTGCATTCTATTTTATTAAATTGAACAAGTTCGCATAATTTTCCACACTGAGTATATTCACGTATGTTCATCAAACATATTAATATTTCAAGAAATGAGCTCGAAGGCACGTAGGGGATCGAATGACGGGTCAAGTTCTCTTAGAATTTATATTTCTGCATTTATTTTGAAAGACTTATTCAAAATACTTTAAATTTTAGTTTACATTGCGTTTGGGAAACGTTGAAGTTGTCTTTGAAGTTTGTTTTCTCTTGAATCGATTTAGTAAAGTTTTTACTTTTCTTGAAGCCTTTTTATATTTAATTTAACCACTATTATTCTTATTAGAAGTTTATTTCTTCATCATTAAAAAAAAAATATTATGTCACAATTCCGCATCAAATATTTCTTCAAATTTTAGTCATTTAACATCTTATAAATTAGGGTGTTACAAATATAAACTTACACACTTGCATGTAAATAAAATCGATTTTAAAATAAATTACCAAGTTAATTGATATATCGGGTTGTTATACTGAGCCCCTGGCCTTAGTAACAATCATAGATTTTTATAGATTGATAGAAATTAAGTAATCATATAACATAGTTTGACAATTCAACACAAAACGTAATACATATAGTAAATATACTGGAGTAGAAATCCTCACCTGATAGAAAGTGCTTTGACGGCGACCACAAAACAATAGATAAGTATAAAATCACTATGTCGACAATTGGTTGAATTCTCACTCATACTCCACCACTGTCTGTGTTCCCTGCTTGATATGTCACTCATATGCTAAGAATAAGATCACTATGTCGACAAGTATAAGATCACTATGTCGATAAGAGATAGGTGGAGGAATATACTATTTCATACGAGAAAATAGTGTGTCGGGCTCAAGAGGTGGCTTCCACACTCGTGTTATAGAAAGTTGTTCCAAAATCCTCAAACACTCAAGTAAAGAGGAAATGAGATGGTCAAACTAGTGGAAAAAGACAAATGAAGAAGAAATGAGGCTTGGAGAACAAGAATGCAGATATGGGGTCAAGGTTTATGAAGACAAGATGTCCATAGTGTGGAAAGAATCATAAATCTCCGTGTTACTTTGGCCAAAATATTTGTTATTGGTGCAAAGAAAAGAGCCATAATGCAAATGCGTGCCTTAGAGGAAGACAAAAGCAACCTGAGAAGAGAGAGAATGCTCGTGCATATGCATTGACTCGGGAGAAAGTTGAGGATGAACCAAATATGATGGCAGGTATGTTAACAATATCTAATATACCGGTTTTAGTTCTTTTTTATTTGGGAGCTACACATTCTTTTATTTCTACAATGTTTCATGCTAGACTAAAAGTTTTGTGTGAAAATGTGGATACACCATTAGACATTAGCATCCTCTCAGGAAAGATTGTTAGAGCTTATAAAATGACAAGAAATGTAAATTTGAGGATCAAAGTACTACCCCCATCACGAAACACAAAGGGTATGTTGGCAATATTTACGGCAAAACCAACGCTCACAGATAGAATAAAAGAGGCTCATAGGAATGATAAATTTTTTAGCAAGATTAAGGAGCAAGCCCTTACAGGCAATGTAAAGATTTTTCTATTAGATCAGATGATACTCTAGTTTATGAAGGAAGATTATGTGTCCCGTAGGATGAAAGTCTAAGAAGGGAGATACTAGAAGAAGCTCATAACACACTTTACACCGCTCACCCATGAGGCACAAAGATGTATCGCAATTTGCAATGAGTCTATTGGTGGAGAAACATGAAAGGATCAATTAGAACATACGTAGAGAGATATATGATATGTTAGAAAGTAAAGACAAAACATTAAAGGCCGTCTGGATTATTAAACTTGGCTTTGATACCATACTGTAACGTCCTAATTTTAAATGTAAACATACCAATCTCTCAACCATAAAAAAATAACTTCTTGAACCCCATAAATAAAAATATTTGAAATAACAATAGTGCGCGTAAAACAAAAAAAATAACATTTTGTTGGGTCCTGGGAGAGCAGGTTTGGTGTATGGGGGGGGGGGGGAATACAACACAATCCAACTTTTCGCGTTTGACTGTTTGAACAGCAGGTTGAGAATCAGCTCGCTGTTGAGGAGATTGACTGCTATTAACAGCTCGCTGTTAATAGCAGTCAATCTCCTCTGTTGTAGAGAGAGTTCTAGCTGCTCAAGTAAGTTCTCAACACAGAGCGTGAGCGATCTGTCAAGGAGCAGATAGACTGGCAGTTAGCTGGAGCTTACCAGACGATCTGTCCAAACATAGATCGTGTGCGGAAGCTTTGAGTATGTTGGTTGCTCTTTCACTTAGAAAATATGTTTTGTTTATACCGAGTGTTCTTTATGAAGTTGATTCAAATGCACAGCTCGCTGTTGGGTAACAGCTCGCTGGTGAAGTGATAAACAAAGAATCAAACTAATGCAATGCAAAATATAAAAGAACACACAATATTTAACGTGGTTCGGGAAACCCCCTACGTCCACGATCGATCAAAGCTAGATCGATGAATCCCTTAACCTTGGATCCTTCGCTTATTTATCCTCGTTGAGTACGAGCTAAAACTCACTTATTTATTCTCGTTGAGTACGAGATCACAACTCTCTTGTTTAAACTCGTCGAGTACGAGATCTGGGTTCGGTTTTATAATCGTTCTTCCTCCGAGCTTTTGGCTATGGAGGAAACTAGAACTATGGGCTTTGTAGGCTCAAAACTAATGTAAGTTCTAGCGGGTTTATCTTCAGAATAATGGTGATCTCTCTCTAATTTACAACACTCAAGGATGTATATAATCTATATCTAGTGTTGAATAAATCAATGGAGAACTGGAGAGAATCTTGTAGCGTTGTAGCTTTTTCTGGGCAATATCACGAACTCACGAACACCATTTCTGAAGAAGGCTTGAAGTATTTATAGGCATATTTGAATTATAGCCATTGGAAGTCTTTGCAACTTTTGCAGTAAGCATTAAATGCTCTTTTGACCGTTGACTGCTGATTGTACTTCTAACCGTTGGAGTTTGTCCTACGTGAATGTTGACGTGGCATAGGACAGGTAGGCTTTATCAATTTAGGTAGATTAAAGCTTCCTCCAACTGGGATGAGCAGCTCGTTTGAACCTCATAGGAACAGGTGGATTAAAACAACCTTTAGGCGAGCAGGTTGTATCCAATAAACATAGAGCTGACTCTTTATAGACAACAGATCGATCTGTTATGCACAGATCGTTTTCCTTGTTTCTTCTTTCACAGCTAGTTGTCCATCTGTTATGCAGCTCCAATGAAATCTTGAAGACTAGCTGTTGATACACAACTATCTGTTGTGGACAGGTGGATTTCGTTTACCTTCGAAATCTTGAAGTCTAGCTGTTGATATACACAGCTATCTGCTGTATACCATCTGTTGACGTCTATCTGTTGAAGTCCAGCTGTTGGCGTCTAGCTGTTGATGTTTAGCTGTTTGACATCCAGCTGTTGATATCTAGTTGTTATACACAGCTCGCTGCTGTGAACAGGTGAATTCATTTTCCTTGAAGTCCAGCTGTTGATATACACAGCTCGCTGTTCCTTCGAAAACATGAGTTCTAGTTGTTTGATATACAGCTAGCTGTTGGAGTCTATGAGCACTCGCTGCTGTTTGGCAAAGTCTCGCTGTCCGAGTGCTTGTGGTTGATTCCACTCGCTGTTTGATCCACTCGCTGTTTAATCCTTTGTTTGAGCACTCTCTGTTGAACCCTTTGAGCACTCACTGTTTGAGGTTATGGAGCACTCACTGTGATTTCTTCTCCTATTTTAAACAGCTCGCTGTTCCTTGATCTTAAGAGCACAGCTCGCTGTTCTTTGAGCAGGTGCATCTTTGTTTCTAGCTGTTGATCACTTGTTGTTGATCACTAGCAGTTGATCACTTGATGTTGATCACTAGCTGTTGATCACTATCTGTTGATCGCTATCTATTGATCACTTGTTGTTGATGTCTAGCTGTTGGAGTCTATAAACAGCTAGCTGTCCATCGATCTGCTATCGATCTTCTATCGATCTGTCCTCGGTAAGAATGCTTGCATGTTGTGCGATAAAAGATGCAATAAAAACTAAGTCTAGATGGATCAGGTTAGTCCTATGAACAGATCGTTACATCGACCTGTTCTCACATTTTGACTTAACCTGCTACACCACAAAGTCGATCTTTATAGCACAGATCGTTAATTTAATCTGACCTTACAGGTTGATCTCCCTTCTACTAGATAGACAAAATAAGATCAAGCTCTATGACACAGGTTGTAAACTCAACCTGATCTTACATGTTAGCTGATCTACTATTGAGAACACAGATGGTTCCTATGGACACGATCTGTCTTTCATCGATCTGTCCTTACACTTAACCATCTGTTGAGTCTATCTATTCTAGATAGAAATAAAGCATAAACATCTAAGCATCAATAGACATTAAAGCGAAAGCACAGTTTAATATTATGCATATATAATATGGTTTCGCATCATCAAAACATATAAATAATGATTTCCACACTCATCAAAAAGGTTCCCAACACATTTGAATCTTTAAATAAAAATAACGGGAAATTAAGTCTAAAACCAAATCGTTGTGGGTATTTCCTAACGAAAAATAAAATAAAAAACTTAACAGAAATAAACTGAAAACAAGGTCATTCTACCACCATCACACCAGGACTCCACTTATAATGTATTCTTTAATTTATCAGTTATAACTATAAGCAATAAATCAGAACGATTAAAGCAATATAAGATTTAAAAATTAAAATTTGTAGCAATACATGTTGATGTATAATTAAAATATATTTTAAAAATAAAATTAGACATAAAATTACATTATAAATAAAAATAAAGATTATTACAACACACAATTCGGATTCTACATTTTAAAAAATATATTTCTAAATTATATTGTAAATTTAAGTAGACTTCTTTTCTTACTCATCTTAGATTAAAATCTTTCAAATATGTAATATTAGAAACCTCCAAAATCAAATTTAAAAAAATATAAAAATCGAATTAAATATATTTAAAACCTAATAATGTCTTCATTCAACAAAAATTTACCTACGCAGAAAAGTAAAAAGTCAATTACAACTAAATTATATTTTATTATATTATACATATAACATGAAATAGTTTAACAATTGTTATAAATGATCACCTCTGAATGAACAAAATTTGATAAAAAATCGAAAATCGAATCGAACCAAGCTGAATCGATAAATTCGATTCGATTTTCTCATTTACGGTTAGGTTTCGGTTTTTATTTTATAAATGTTTCGTTTTTTGGTTCGGTTTTGTTTAATAAAAAATTCGAAATACCGAAAACCAAACTGAAACATTAATAATAATCATTCAGTTAATATTACTTATTAAATAATTTTTTATTTAATATTAAATATTAAATATACATATATATATATTAATTATTAAATATATTATTTAATTAATATTTTCAATTTTGGTTTTCTCGGTTTTTTACCGAAATCGAACTGGAAATTTCAGTTCGATTTTTTTCGATTCAAGTTCATTTTAGTTCGGTTTCGATTTTTATTATTTTTTTGATTCAGTTACCGAACTGAACCATACTCACTCCTACCTAAAATTATTGATTTCAATAATGTCTTCATTCAACAAAAATTAGTGGTATTGAAAGCATTGCGTGCTCTAATTTCACTTGTATTACATGTTTAGGCATACGAAGTAAGTAATTATAATAATGTTTAGCAGACAAAATTTTTAATATACCTTTATAAATACTTGTCTTGCAAGATTGCATAATGATAAATATTAGTATCATCACTATATTTATCTAACAATTTTAGGTATTCATCTCCATAATCATCCCATAGTATGCAATACAACTTACTCCTCCTAAACAACGTAAAAAATTAGTATAGTTAAATAATGCATATTAATAGATATATTGCATAGAATATGAAAATTTCTAGGAAATTCTTACTCGGTGTTTTCAAGAGTCGATTCAATAAGTTCTTTTGCTTTTCTGGTAAATGATGTTCAATTTTGTAATTCACCCGGATTCACCAAAATTTTAACTATATTCGTGTAAATAATATATTAATAAGTATAAAATCAAAAATGAGAATTTTATAAAATATCGAAAGATTGTAATATACCAAATAATGAGTCTTTGTATAAACTCTCTTTTAACTTAACCTCCTCAAATGACTTGGAGGAAAATCTGTTTATCAGAAAACTTTTTAGAAAAAAATTCATATATCTTTGTATCTTCACATACTAAGATCTTATATTTGTGTGTAGTGACTTTGTTCTAATTAATTTTATGCACTACCTTTAAACTTTTAATTTCATACACTAATCCTATTTTTCAATTGATACTTGAAGGTGTTAATGAGATTTTTGGAAACTGCAGTTCAAATTTGTCACCCTGTATGAATCATAACATAGATTAAAACTTTATACAACAATATAACTTTTTTAAGAATAAAAAAAGGAATATATACAATAAAGACAAATAAGAAGGATGCGTAATAGAAGATTCACACACAAAATTATAAGAATGGATGCAAGCACATAAATGAGTGCTAATATTTACAATTTAGGTAAAAACAAAGAACCAAATATTTAAAACTTGAAAAACAAATATATATATATATATATATATATATATATATATATATATATATATATCCCTCCGTCCCAACTAGCTTGAGTCGTATTCCTTTTCAGGCCATCTCAACTAACTTGAGTCATTTCTTTTTTAAAACATCTTTATTACACACAAATTTAAATAATATATATCTCTATCATCACTTTATATTTTAAACATACACTCAACATACACTATTTAACTCCTTAATTCTATTGCCGAAAAGAACTGCCCCAATCTGATTGTGATGGAGGGAGTACATTGTACGTTGTTTTGGAACCGTCTAAATTCCAGATGCAATACGATACAGTAGGCATGATGGCAGTTGGGATAGAGTGTTTGTACTAATTTGTTGGGTTATGGGTTAGAAAATTATGTAGTGTGTACGACTTGTATATGATCGTTTATAGCAATAAAACTCTTCATAGACTGAGGACTTTTGAGATACTCAAGATCCAGTAAGCAAAAAGTTTTTCAACACTCCTACTGTTACAGTCCTAAATTGTTGGGTGCCGTGGCACGTCGGGTTTGTGCGACGTGCCTCGGTCAAGGATAGCACGACTACGTGCCGAGACTAAGACATAGGCGTGGTGCGGAGCCATGCCGGACACAGACACAAGCGATGTGCACGGAACACCGAGGAGGTGCGTGTACTGGTCGAAGGATCATGGCCCGTGCATAAATAAAATTTCCTTCCTTACATAGGGTAATGCAATATTTAAGATGATGTTATAATTAAGAAGCATGTTTAAGGTTTCGAGCATCTTGGTGCTGATGAAAAATTCGACAAATTTTTAGTATTCTTCGTTCCATGGCTTTTAGGTGGAAAAATGTAAAATTGCATGAATTTTAGACCGAAAAATGCATGATAAGTGATTTTACTTTAATATATTAATAGATATCAAGCTATTAAATGCACAAAAAATGGGCTTAAATAAAACTATATATGCATAAACATATCTACCAAAGAGGCCCTTAGTGCTCGCGGGACACTTTGTTTTCAACTCATTTTGTTCTTTCATGTCCTAACTCGGTATTTTTGGAAGAAAAAATGTAGAAGAATAAAAAACTCATGACGTTTTTCTAAAAGTATGCTTCATCGAATCCGTTAGGGCTGATGTTCTGAAAGTCTTGGCGAGAATCATGATACTTAATTTTAGCTGCAAGATTAGATAGATCACGAACTAGATACAAATATACGTTACTAATTCGATTTTTCACGAGAAATACACAACGACACACTTATTCTTCTAATGAACTTCAAGATCCTATTTTTCAGATTCCCAACACTACCAAACAACTCTTCATATTTAAAGATCAAAACTCAATAAAACAAAATGAATTAATAGTATTTAATTACATATAACTTCCTTTTCACCGTACATTTATTTATTCAATTATAAACCAAACATATAAGTTCCCTCCAAAACCTTAAAATTGTCACTTAAACGACACTCGACTCTGAGTACGAGTTGAATATGCTCGATTTTTTGTATGCGTGTATTGACATAATGATAAAAAGTTAATGTTCAAGTTCAAAGATCTCGAATGAGCCACTTAGTTCTCGGAAACAAGAGATCAAAGTGATCTTCTTCCTTTTTCCTAATAAGTCCACGACGTTACACCATTGGGATACTTCGAATAAACTGGAGTTACAAATCCTTAACGATGCAATCTTTAAAATTTTATGTATTCCCGTTTATAAAAGATCTACACTCGAGCCGAATCCGAGATATTTGATTATGCAACATCGACTAAGCTATCTCGATCCTCGGGTCTTTGTCCTTTTGCACGAATCGAGTTCTCGATAACGAGGCCATGAGAACCGAAGCAGAAGTAGTTGTTCATCAACCTCATATTGAATGACCCATGCTTGCGTTTCGTCTTGAACGCCTTCATATTTGAGGATTGGTTCGAGCTCGAAGGGTCGGCACTATTAAGACATTCAAGATTCGCAAGCTTCCTTGTATCGACGGAGGCCAGAGACGACCACGACCTCTCCGACAAGGGCGAACCAAGGTTTGACTTCAGCAGAACCTCTCGAGCACCAAATTTCTTCTTCGAGAAAGGGCTCGGATGAAAATTACCCTGCTGAGACAGAATCCTCTTGTTTCTCGATCTCGAAAACTGCTGTCGTAGTGAAATAGGGCTGATGGTCTGAGGCGAGATGCCCCGCCTCCGTGGCCAATGGAGCAGAGTTTTTAGACGACTAGTCGTAGATGAACTCGATATTCTGAGCTTGGACAATGGCGTAATCGAACCTGGTGTCGTAGGCACAGACCCAATCTCCCCCGAGTAATCACATTCGACACTCACAGGCTCAGAGCTCGACCGAGTACAACCCTCTTCGAGTCCTGTGTACAACACCCACTACAAGAAAATCTTGAACTGGCGACGGACGGGACGACGGAATTGATTTCCGTCGTCCACTGGCGACGGACTGGCGACGGACTTCAACCATTTGGGTTAACGACGGATTGGCGACGGACTGGCGACCATTTTTTCGCGCGTGTGATGGCGCCAAACCTAACGACGGACTGGACGACGGACCAGTCCGTCGTTAGGTGTAATTTAATTTTTTTTTTAATTTTAACGCTGACGACGGACTGGTCCGTCGTCCAGTCCGTCGTCCAGCCCTTTAAATCGGTCATCCCTCTCCTTTCGCGAAAAACAGCCGCTGCAACACAAATCCTCCCCCACCGGCGACTTTTCAGGCGATTTCGAGTTCCCATCGGTGTAATACTCGAATGTAAGTCGAATCCTTCCTATTTCCTTCCCCTCTATCTATTTCTCTATTTATTTTTTAATTTGGCCCCTATTTTGAAGCTTCGTGCGCTGCCGCTCGTCCCCCGCCCTGCTCCGGCCGCCACCGCCTCTCCGCGCCGCTGCCGACACCACCGGACGCCCTCCCCGTCGCTGCCCAGCTTTCTGCAGGTTTGTCATTCCATTTTTTTTTTAATTATTGTTATTTTGTTAATGCTTTAATTTCTTTTGTTAATTGTATGTTTTTTTTGTTAATTGTATGTTAACTAACCATTTTATAATTATTGTTATTTTTTATAATTAATTTTAATTAGGTTATGTGTTAATTATAAATAATTATCTAATTTAGTTGAATTAATTAGGGTATTTTATTAATTATAGTAGGTTGAGTTATGTTAATTAGGATAATTGATTAATTTTAATATTTTTATTAGGTTAGTAGAGTTTATTAGGATAATTGATTAATTTTAATTAGGTTATTAGTAGATCATTTATTAGGTTAGAAGAGTTTATCAGGATAATTGATTAATTTTGCCTAATTAGTAATGAAATGATTTGTAATTATATGTTTAAATTGTTAATTTTCTAATTTATGTAAATAGTTTCATTTAGTTAATTAGTTTAATTTAATTGGTTAATTATATATAGTTTAATTGTTAGATTATGTAATTTAATTAGTTTAGATTATTTAATTAGTTTAATTATTTAATTTGTTTAAATTGTTAATTACATGTATATGATTAATTAGGTTAATTAGTTGAATTAGTGTTGTAATTGTTTAAATTAGTTAATTTTATTGTTAATTATATATATGTAATTAGTTTAGATTGTGAACTAGTATATGTCTACTTAATTAATTTAGTTGTTTAATTAGTTTAATTGTTTAAATATTTTTTAATTTACTTAGTTTCAATTATTAATTAATACTATAGCTTTAATTTGGTTACTTAGTTTAATTTAAATTGTTTAATTTAGTTAATTAGTTTAGATTTAATTTTGTTCAAATTGTTAATTAATTAATATTAGTTAATTTGTTAATTGAGTGTTAGTTTAATTATATGTTTAAATTGTTTAATTAGGGTTTCTTGAATTACGCCTGTCGCCTCCCGACTCCTCTCTCAGCCTTTCCGAGCCGCCTTCTGCCGCTCCGGCGATCTCTACTTCAGTGAAAGGTAATTAAATTATAATAATATACTTATTTAATTACTTAGGTTAATTAAATGTAAATAATTAGGTAATTAAATATATTTGGTTAGACGTAATAAATTGTTTAGGTCAAGTTTGTTTAAGATTATTAATTATCTTAATTTAGATTAATAGTTGTTGTATTTGACATTGGGATAGACATAATTAATTTCTTAAGGATCTTCTCCCTTTGGGATAGATTTTGATTATGTCTTATGGATCGTCTCCCAATATGATCAGTACTTGTTCTACGAACCTCGTTGTATTTCGATTTACATGTTGTGATAATTTGATGAGATGCACGAGTTGTTGTTATGTTTTGATGATATATATTTATATGACATGCATGTTGGGATAGTTTGATGACCTTAGCTGACTTGGTTAGATTAGACACAATTACTTATGTTGTTTAAATAATATCGGGGGTAAAAATCTTGATTGTAACATGTAACCCTTATTAATGACCGAAATGATCGTCATCTCCAAATGCGTAGCATCAAACAATCTAAGCATCAGCATGTAATTCATAAATGCAAATCAATGACGTACAAAACATTTTAAACGTAAGGATATTCCCTCTCTCTATTAAAGTCCAAATAATTTACCAATATATTATCGCCCTTTATGCAACTCCAAATAATTCATAACTGTACTGAACTCCAAATGCTTCCACTACTCTATTGAACTCCAAGCGATTCAACTTCTCTATTCAACTCCAAATGATTCAACTTCTCTATTCAACTTACATAAAAAAATCTCCTTTCATGATCACAAAAACAATTTCCTTAATAAATGTGTAATTTAATTAATACAAAAACAATTTCCTTTCATGATCACAAAAACAATTTCCTTAATAAATGTGTAATTTAATTAATACAAAAACAATTTCCTTTCATGATCACAAAAACAATCTTATTTATCTATTTATTTTCAACATAATAGATGTCTTACTCTCGGCGAGAGGATGTGGGGACCCCTCGTGGTAGGGGTTCACGACGATCTCCTCTATCCATTGGTAGGGGTAGTTCCCCGGGCTCATCCTCTGGATATGAGTCCGGGACCGGCGGTCTCAGCCACCATATTGGTGGCATACACATAGGTGGTCCGTCTTCTGGCTCTGACGGTGATGGTCAGTTGGAGCGTAGACCCACAGGAGACGTTGTTCTTTCTGTGAGTGAGCTGGGGTACGTAAATGCAACCACATCTTCAATTTTGATAATTATTTAATTAGTTATTCCAAAATCTAACATAAATCATTCTAAAATTAATTATGCAGGGGATTTTACCCGCATGCCGACCCGGCAGATTACATTTGGGAACTATTTAAGATAGTTCCCAACCCGACTGGCTACAGTTGGAAGCTCACGCCTGAGGACGTGAGACAGCGATATTGGGAGGAGTTTAAGGTTCGAAAATTTACTATAACTTTCAAATTCATTCTTAATTAAAAATTATAACTACAATTTCTAACACACATTTTCAATGCTAGAAAAAATTTACTTGGGAGCCGGCACTCGATGCCAGGATTCGGGCATTATGGTATGATAAGATCCGGGAGAGATATAAGGATTATATCTGCGGGATCAAGCGGAGGAGGAATGATCCGCCACCCAGAGGTGGGAAGCCTGGGTGGTGGACGGATGATGTCTGGATGGGTTGGCTCGCTTACTGGTCCCGGGATGAGGTTGTGGCCAAATCCCAGGCAGCGAGGCGCAACCGGTTGTCTGAGCCCCAGGGACCGGGTACTGGTCCTATCAAGCACAGGGGAGGGTCCAAGTCGGTCATGCAACGAGCTGAGGAAAAGGTAATAATATAATTCAAATAATAATACTAATTATGTGGTACAATTTTAATTCATATACACATGTTTCAATGACACAACTCCAATATTGTGATCTGATGCATAGGGTCGTGAGCGGGGAGTAGCTCCGATTTCGTGCATGTTCGACTCCTTTCTGGACGAGCATCGATACGCGGACGGGACATACACCGATCCGAAATCTGAGGCGATAGCGGTAAGTTTTAATTTAAATCTAATATATATATATGTATTAGATTTTCAATATTTATAATATGTATACTAACAATTGTTCATTTCTCGTTTACATGCAATCAGACTGAGGTGTTTCGCCGTGCTGACGAGGAGCGGGCCCAGCTACCCGAGGGGGACCACGATGCAGTCGACATCAACGAGCTGTATCTGGAGGTTCTTGGCGGCCCGGACAAGAAGAAGAGGCTGTTCGGCACGGGAGGCGCGGCGAAGGCCTTGAGAGCTTCCAGATTCGGGGGATCCTCGTCCGCATCACGCCCATCCAGAGACGAGGTTGAGGAGCTGCGGCGCCGAGTCGAAGAGCAGGATCGCGAGCGCCGTGAGTACCTGGCTGAGCAGCAGAGATTAGCTCAGCAGATGGCGCTCATGCAGTCTCAGCATGCCGAGATGCTGCGCTGGATGCAGTCTCAGCAGGGAGGTGTACCCTTCTTTCCCTCTTATCAGCCTCCCCCGTCTGATCCCCCTCCCCAGTTTCCTCCTGATGATGACTACGATTCGTAGATGCTACTGATACATTTACTATTATTTTATTTTTTGGTTTGTCGTGGGATGTTACTGATACAATTATTTATTTTATTCATTATATGAAATCCGCGTTCATTTTGAATTTCATTTGATTAATGGTTCAATTTTAAATTATTGTTCAATGTTGGAATATGTTTATATTGTTTGTTATGACACGTTTTAGGTAATGAATAATAAAAAAAACAAAATTAATTATTAAAATAAAAAAAAAAAAATACCTGGCGACGGACTGCAGTCCGTCGCCAAGTCAACGGTCAACGGAGGCTCGCGACGGACTGCAGTCCGTCGCCACTAACGACGGATTTAATCCGTCGTTAGCTTTCCGGCGCCGTCAACAGTCTCCGGCAGATTCTGACGACGGATTTTAGTCCGTCGTGGCTAAAGACGGATAAATTCCGTCGTTAGTCCGTCGTTAGCTAACGACGGACTGTGTTTTCCGTCGTCCGGGGGGCTAACGACGAGCGAAATACAGACGGAAAAAATCCGTCGCCAGTCCGTCGCTAAGCCCCCGGGACGACGGATTTCGAGTCCTCACGACGGATTTTTCCGTCGCCAGAAAGGGATTTTTTTGTAGTGACCATCTCCGCATCCGGGTTCCGGAACGAAGTCCCGGGACTCCCTCCGATCCCACGCATCCTCAAGCACACGTTCCTCACTGTCCGATCCTCACCACCACGCACTCCTCCAGCCTTCACCAGCCGTCTGATCAAGATCTCTGATGAGGCCGACCATGGCAGTTGCTCAAGGAGATCGAGGGGGGTATTTCCATTGATGTCACGAAGATTAAAATTGATGCACCTCATGGACAGTAAAAGCTCGACGACATCTGATTGAACAGTATCGACTACTGCCATGTGAAGAGCGGTTCTCCCGTCGCTGTTCTGAACATTGATGATTTCTTCGACCGGTACGAGGCTGCCTCCTAAGAGCTCCCTCATCAACTCCAACTGCTTCTCCACGCGCCTAAAACTCGGCGTGTGGAAACCCGCAATCGCCATATGAAGGAAAGTGTCGCCGTAGTTGTTCGTGCGGAGCACGGACAAAGACAACGTGGAGATCAGAACCTTCACCTCGGCTAGGTGGCCGCGGTAGGCCGCCACGTGTAAGGCCGTGTTGCCCCGATCGTCCACAGCATCGACAATGCTGGGAGACGAAGATATCAAGTTCTTGACTATCTGCAATTAGTATGATTATACAGAATTCAAACAGATGCAGAAAATATGAAGATTTTACAACAAAGATTTGGCCTTTCTAGGTTGCTAATTCTACTTATGAACTATATATGTTACAGATACTGTTTTCAAATCTAACTAAAGAAAAAAACTGAATTTCCAACTACATCAACCCAAAAAATCAATGACTCAAATTGGAGGATTTTAAGGTAACACTTCAAATCATAGACTAATTCAAATTGGAGGATTTTAAGGTATCACCTGCCTGCAACACCGTATAACTTAATATATCTACCATTAACGTGGCATGCATGTAAAAAAAATAATTTTTGATAATTTTTTTTATTAATTCTCACTTTCTATTCAAACTTTATTAATTATTATATATTTTAATATTTATTTAATAAAAATAATAATAATGAAAATAAAAATCATAATTACTCATATATATATATATATATATATATATGACATTACGTGATATTAACACATAAATCACGCACATATTAAATTATATCCACCACATACGACCGAGGGATTCATTACCATCTAACTTCAATATCGTGGTAATATCATATTTTCAGTAACCTTTTAAGATTTGGTTAGAACACTACAATCTGCATATAAATTAACGAATTTACCAACAAGCATCTTTTATAGATTTGATCATTTGACAATATATCAAAAAGTGGAGATTTCTTAAATATTGTTTTCGTCTGTGAAAAGTGTTTTAAGAAAAATTATAAAGTATATACTTTTAGTGGAGAAACAACATACAAAGTAAAAATCTACAAAAAATTTAAAATATTAAATGTTATATCTAAAGAAAATAAAGAATACATTTTTAGTGAACCACTCAAACGAGTAATAAGAGGATAATTTTTGTTAATGAAAAAAATATATTTTTATATGTGAGCATAAAGTTTCAAAATGTTATTCTCCATCCTTCACAAATTTATACTCATATTACTTGTTTTGTTATTTTAACGTGTATTCTCTCAATCCTACTAAATTTGAAACAATTATTTGATTGGTACGATACATTTCTAAAATAATAAAAGTTATCCCTTTAAAATGACGTGGACCTACTACTTTTATCACTATTTTTTACATTCTTTTTAATAATCCAGAAATTTTGTATCATACTTATTAGGAAATTTAATTAAAATAATAAAATAAAATTTTACTTAGCGACAAAGTAAAACTAACAAATAAAACGAAACTCCAAATTTACAAAATATTTAAAATTCCGCATCAATTCAGACTAAGTAGAATATTCGAAAAAGGGATGGATATAATTATTAAGAACTTAAAAATACATTCAGAATTGCACTCAAATTACAACATTTATATATATCAGTTATTATCTTAAAGTTCACATATTTTCAAAAAAAATTAATAAATTTTCAATTTCATAAATAAATATATTAATTTATAATTTACTTTACACGAAATCAAATCAAAGTTGATATAAAATATTATCCCATTTGATTTGACCATTTTTATTACTTTAATAGATTAAATAAAAAAGTGTGTCAAAATATTTTTATTTTTATAGATTATGCATTGAAATTAAACAAAAGTTGTCATAAAAAAATAAGAAAAAAAATAAATTAATGATTTTTTCTGCCCCAAATATATATCGACTTATAAAAGTGTTGTCCGGAATTTAAACTCACCGGAACCCGCCCGTTGGCAGCGGCAGAATGCAGCACGGTAGCGCCCTGCGCATCCCGAAATCCCAAAACATCCTCACCCTCCCGGAGGAGCTCCTCCATCACCGTGGCGGCGCCGCCCCTCGCCGCCGCGTGGATCGCCCTATTCATCATCTCCCACCGGTACACCGAAGACACCCGACCCCTGCTTGCCGCTACCGCGGACTCGAGCACCGCCCGGAAAACCCCTCCGCTGCCGCCCCTCGCGGCGGCGTAGAGGATGTCGGTGACGCCGTACTCCCCCTCTCCAAACACCAAGAGGCTGTCCCTCTCCAGCAATTCCGTTACAAACCCTAGATCCCCCGCCGCCGCCGCCGTGTAGAGGAGCCAGCCGCCGTATCCGACGCAGATCAGAGAATTTCCTGAGGCGGCGCCGTCGCATTCGTGGAGGAGGTCTTTTGCGACGGCGGAGCGGCATTTGGCGACATCAATCTCGTAATCGCTGTCTTCCCAGAGGGTGTGGAGGCGGCGGAGGCGGGAGAGGGATGTGAGGTGGAGGAGGAGGGTGGGGTCGAGGTGGAGAAGCTCTCGAACGAGATCGGAGTGACCGCTCGCGGCGGCGCAGTCGATGGGGGCGGCGAACCACCACCGGTCGCCGCTGCTCTCCCACCGCAGAGGGAACAGCTTCGCCTCCATAAATTTCTTCAGACGGTTAGGGACGATTTTTAAATATATATTTTTAAGAAATGAAGAACGGTTACTATTATTGTTATTATTATTTCGAATTTGCTAAAAAAACACAGAAATCAGCGAAAGAAAGAAAGAAAGAAAACATGATACGATGACTCTTTTCTTGCTAATGGAAATATGCCGATTCTTAGACCAATCCCTAACCGCCTTCTCATTATTATTTTTATAATTTGAGAAATTAAGAAAGTAATTTTTTTATTTTTGAAAAGTAATTTTTTTTGTTTGGAAAGTAAATATGTGTCCACTAATTTATTGTGTAATTAGTCATTTTTAGTGAGAAAATTCAATAAAGAAAGATAATCATATTTAGTGGATGGAGATAGTAATAGGTTTGATTTTAATAAAAGTGAATAAAGTTTGAATTTCAATTAATATTATTTTAAGTTGAGTTGTGTGTAGTTAATGTAGTTGGTCCACTTGCTATGAATGAAAATTTTCTAATGTAAACTATCTTCATAGACATTTAAAAATGGCAAAATGTGAAGTATTTTTGTTAAGAAAACAAGAACTTTTTATCGAAGTTAAACAGTTTTTGGAATTTTCATTTGATGTTTTTCATTTTCATATTCTAATATTAAAAAAAATTGAAACATTAAAATTAACGTTAATTAAAATGTTAAAATTACATTAAATAAAAATTGAATCGATTATTATCAAATTTTTTTCAAGTATGTGAAAAAATTGTCATCATTTTTCTTTAATTTGAAAAAAGATAGTAAAGGATTTTGAATAGGCAGAAGAGATGTAAAAATGTGATATTTATATATTAAATGTTGAAATTAAAATGTGGAGCCCGAGCCAACAGCGAACCCGCCTCTCCCCATGCGAGCCCAGACTCTCGCAAGCGAGACGGACTCACGAGCCCCAGCCGTCTACAGCAGTAGTCTCTCGCGCAAACTCGGACTATATATCGGATAGCGAATCCGCATCGAAGATGCTTTTTGAAAATTAAATATATGTTTAAAAAGAAATCATACCTAAAAAATGAGAAAGAGTTTAAGATTATCCATCTAAAATTAATGATTAAGATTAATTAAATTTAATATAAAATTTTAATACTATAAGAATGTTAATTTCACATAAAAATTATGTTTATACGAATCAAAACACATATATATTTGAAGAAATTGGTGTTGAAGAATGACGGTGATTTTAGTATATATAATAATATATAGAGTAATTGGAATGTAATATTCTGGATTTTGTGGGATAAATATTTAGGGGTGGTTTTGTTTGTGTGATAGAATTGATAGGATTATAAGCTTTAAATTTATACATTTTTATCCATAATCTTCTATCTTCTTATGAATTCAATCTATTTTTATGCCTCTTAATCACTCAAATGCTTAATTATATAATCACACTAAATTTGGCTTGATTATTTAATCAAGCATTTGAGTGATTAATGAGCATAAAAAATGACCAAATTCATAAGAAGAGAAATGATTATGAATAAAAATATAGAGATTTAAAGGTTATAATTCTATTAATTCTATCAATCCTATCACAAGAACTAAATGTAGAAAAAGTGATAACCAACTATATAATAACTAAAGATTAAGAAAATGGTCGTTGACCTTAGAAATAGAAATATATAGTATAATTTTTTATTTCATGTTTGAAATTTTTATTAAAATACTTCTCCAAAAATAAAACAGCGACACAAAATTATGTAGGAATTTATGGACTCAAATTCAATTGTTATCTAATTTATTTAACAATTTTATTATTTTAGCAGATATTTTATTTTAAAAACTTTATTCATGTAAATAGAAATGGCGATTCTTTGGTCATGATGATAAGGATGGAATAACTAAACATTCTAAGTAGTAACTTAATTTCTGCTCTTTCTTGTGAAATATAATTATTCCATTCATTCATCACTGTGTTATTTAATTTGATAAGACATGTTATTGGTTTTGAAAGAGCTAATATTGGTATATTGGGAGAATATATGTATCAATTCTCAACTTTTAGAGTGAATAAGTGAGATCAAAGATAACTTAACTTTGTAAGATAGCTTGGATAGTTTTATAAAGACGTAAACAAACACCAATAAGGCTTTGAGAGTGAATAACCGAGATAAAATATAACTTAGATTAAGTAAAACTTAAGCAAGATCGTATGCGGAAGTTGGTGGTTAAAGCTTTTGTTAATGAAAAAACGTGTTTCTTAACTCACGTAGTCAATGAGTTGATTTAATGGAGAATGATATGCAATCAAAGTAAGATAACAAATATAAATAACACGTGATTTAACGTGGTTCGGGAAAATAATCCTATGTCCACGGCTCGATCAAAACTAGATCGAAATCCACTAACTCTCATCTATTTATACTTGTTGAGTACGAGCCACAAAGATAAATCAAAACTAGATTTAATTAATCTTTGTCCACGAGTTTAGGGTTATGACCCGTTTACAACTTAGAAACTATCAAAAATTGAAAACTACAATCTAAGAAATAACTAACTACGATCAACACTTGATCTTGAAATTTGAGTGGGTAAGATTTCCAGAAAATACAAAGCTTCAAACTGGGTTAGCACTTAGAGAATTTTGGGAATGTGAAGTTCTTTGAACGATGAATGCTTGAAAATTTTGAGCAAAGTTTTAGCTTAGTATTCGCTTAAATTATCGTACTTTTATTTGGAAGTGAATGTGGTATTTATAGAACCATGACTGTAACTATCCGTTAGAGAGTTGAAGTGTCCTTCTTCCTCTCATTGGTGACAACATTAAATGCACGATAAGGTGATGTTACACGTGTCGCCTACAATGCTTGTTGTTCCACCTTTCACACATTTTCTCAGTGCTTTGTCCTAATAGGAATGATCTATCATACATCTACTTTGATATTCTTGTACTTCATTCCTTAAAATATCATCTTTGATTGATAAGACACTGGATGATTGACTTATGACAAATTTAGGTGCAGTCCACCATAGTAATCGTATAGACCAACTCTCTGCTTGTAAACTTGCAGCTTGTTTGTAACGATCTGGCCAATGATCTGTTAATTAAATATCAATTTGTTTGAGTCCAAATTGATACTTTTAGTCTTCACCTCGATTCTTGAGCAGAATTAGCGAGATACATGTTGAACAAATCATTTGGTATCGATCTGTTCTTTCTGGATTAGCGCGTTGTTATGTTTGATACCAGATCGTTTCCACAGATGGCTCTTAGTTTTCTGAGATACTATACTAAGGAAGTAGCTCGTTCTCTATAGGACATGTCGGTTGACACCGACATGTTCTTTACAAACTATTGGGTTGTTCATTCTACCGCTAGATAAACAAATTGTTCCTATAAGTAAGTTTGAAACTTCAAACTTCCTTTTACAATATCGATTTATACAAAATCTAAACTCAAAAAATAAATCAAGTCTAAAACCATAACAATTAATTCTAATCAAGGAATACAACTAGCTGCTAAATATGGACATATCGTTATGATCATTTGCTCATTTACTATTTTAGCTAACTATTGAAATAAACTTATACATGTTGTTATAACAATCAATATGTCCAAAATAACTCATAAGAATAATACAGGTCGTTTAAAGATCGACCTGCTCCTTTTATAAATTGAATTGTTCTTTAACGTATAATATTGATCACTTAGTTTCAAAAAAAAATAAAAATTTAAGTATTATTTTGATAAATATCATAATTTAATTAAATTTGTGGGGTTTCTAATACATGTGTTTTAAAAAATATATATATTTGAATAATTGTACTGTGGCTTGAATTGTTTTTGTAAGAAATATTTTGCTCATTTAATGTTTCTTTACAAAGTTGAAACATTGAAATTTAGGAACTGTGCTGTTTTCGTACAATAATTCCACAAGCTGCTGCATGAAGGTGCTTTCTTGGAAAATGTCTTACATACAAATATTAATATTATATTCAAAAGCAAAAGCAAAAGCAAATATATTAGTACTATTACATTATTGGTGGAATCTACCACATAAGATTAGACTTTGTATATGATTTGTCTATTAGTAACTACAAATTCTTTTTTTCATTTATATCATGTGCATAGTAGAATATTAATGCGTTTTCTCAGTTTTTAAAATTTAGGGTGATTAAAAAATTAAATCCTACAGCTGTATGTATTTTCTAACAAACATGATTGAAATTTCAATATATTAAAAAAATATATATCAATTTTTAATATTTTCCGAAAAATGTTTTAATTAGAGGTGTTAAAAAAGAACGGTAATCATCGAAATCAAACCATAATCAACGATTTCGGGAATCATAACTGTGTAGATGTAGAGAACGTTTTAGTTCTAGTTCTAAATATTCAGAAGTAAACCGGTAGTTCCAACAGTCGATTTCTCAATATTTATTTTAATAAATTTTTTCTATCCATAATTCAATTTTATATCTTATACTACTATATAATAATTATTTATAACTCATAAAGCTACATATTAAATTGAAATTCATATAAAAGTATTCATTTTATTTACGGTTCTAAAAGAATCGTCGCTTCAAAATCAGACTCAATGGTTCAAAATCAAAACCGTCTCAAACGATTCCAATTCTATATCGTGAATCATTGTAACTACAGTTCAATTACAATTTTAAAATAATAGAATCGTAAATCGATAGTTCAATCTTGAGCTCATTAAAATTTTGTGTCAATGAAGCGATGATTTATGCTTTCATTTTTTTTATTAAAATAAATTAGCAAAAACCACATTGTTTCTTTTATCACCAGTTAAATAAATAAAAGAGATTATTTTTTATTAATGGAAACATTTTAAATTTATTTAATTTTTTCTAACAGTGCATTTATTTTGACGTTTGATTTTCCATAAAAGGACACGGTAGCATTCTGTCTTTGAAAATGTTAGGTAGATATTGTTTGAATCAGACCCAAAAGTTTTCAATCTGCAAATATAAAAGTAAAAAATAGTCACTTGTAAAAAAAAAGTAAAAATAGTCACTCTTACTCTAATATTCCCGTCATAATTACATGACTAAAATCAAGTCATGCTCGTATAATTACATATATGATTGTGGAGATGAAATTATACGAGCACGACTGTCATTTGATCAAATTCGTGTAATTACATGTGTAGTTGTGAAATGAATTATATGAGCACGACTGTCACTTGGTCATATTCGTGTAATTACATGTGTGGTTGTGGAATGAATTACACGAACACGACTATCACTTGGTCATGCTTGTGTAATTACATATATAGTTATAAATATGAAATTACACGAGAACCACATTTCAAAAGCATTAGTCGTGTAATTGTTCGATTACAATATATGAAACTGAATGAAGAAATAAATAACAAAATCACATTACAAGATCATTAGTCATGTAATCGTTATTTCATGCAATTACGAATTTTACATTTAATTAAGATCTTAAATTAGTAAATTTATAGGAAAAATGACTATAATTGACATATTTTATTTGAAGTGACTATTATTTACTAAATTGTTTGAGAAAGGGTTATTATGTTATATTAACCCATATTGTTTTGGGACAACCTCATTATTATTAATTGAGCCTTTTTATGATATTTTTAGAAATTTGAAACAATTTTAAACAATGCATATAGTTTGTGATTTTGATTTGATAATTGTTATATACTCCTTGTCCGTCTCTTATTTATGTTTTGTTTGATCAAAAGTTCTTAAAATTCTATCACGATTTTAATCAAAATATGATATAAATAGTTGGATGAAGGGCGGTGTCTGCGAAGGAGGGAAGCGAAGGGGGCAGACGGTGTGTTCACGGCGGTGGGAAGCGGCGTCTCCGTAGAAGGAAGCGGTGTCTACGAAGGAGGGAAGCGATTGTTTTGAATGTGCTATTCTGTCCATAAATTAGATTTAATATGATATGCTTAATTTCACTAACTAAATATTAATTTATTATACTTTTAATAAATCAATGAAAATGGTATTTTGGTACAAAAAAAATTAAAATGGCTAGTATTTAAATATTACTTTGTTAGTAGCTATTATTTGTCTTATACTATCTTTTTTGGCTACTTTGTATAATTAACTCATAATTAAAGATTGTTGGATTATGGCTCCCACGCTTATATAATGACTAAAAATTGTTGGATTAGGGCTCCCACGCCTAATTTTCTTTTCTTTTTTAACGAAATTTGTAAAAAAAATAAAATATTTTTAATTTAATTTTTACCTATAAATATCTTAATATCTCATTTCATCTCGCTCATTTCACAAAATAAATTACTAAAATGCAATATTTTATTTTTTAATTAATGTTTTTTTTAGTTTAAAAAATTGCAAAAACATAAATTAAATATAAGAGACCTAAAATTGGAAAACTCCCACCATAAAATATTTTGTAAAACTCTCAAAAATTCTTGGGCCATATATAAAGAATTCATAAAAATTATAAAAATAACACTTTTGAGACCAAAAGTGAGAGATACCCGTGGAAATGCTCTAACAATCACAAAATTTCTGTCTAGGGATGATAATTTACTCGCGGGTAACATGTACCCACGGTTATCCGACCCTAATAGGTGTGGGTTTAAGAGACATTTGATATTTACGGATAAATTTGTGGGTAGAATTTAGTATTTATTTAGTATGTGTATGAGTATGGATAATAAAAAATCTATACATGTGAAGCTTATTTACCCGCGAAATATCCATGAAAAACTCGTGATATATCCATGAAAAATCCGCATACTCACTTTATTTTAATTATATTTTTCTATTTTTTATATGAATTATACTCACCCTATCCCACTAATTTAGACACACTTTGATCAAACTGTGAGAACCTTGTAATCAAAATATGTGTAAATTAATGGAAGATATGGAGTATATGATTTTCACATAAAATATATATATATTGTATTATAAATATTAAAATTATTTATTTTACTTGTGATGAATACCTACAAATGGTGGACCGATGGGTACTCAACGGTTAGAAAATTATATGTATCCTATAAGTGAAGGGTGAGAGATAACTACAAATAATAAATTCGAGTAATTTAATAATTAGTATTCAATTAGTTCAGAAGTACGTGAGAATAACTGCTTGCCATTCCTATTCGGCCTAAAAAGGACCCTGCTATTCTAGTGAAGATTAATCATTAATGTTGAATTGGAATGTTTGTACATGAATAGTGCAGAATGAAGTAAATAAATAAATTTCTGACAGAACATAATTAGTGCCGTAGCCAAAAATTTTAATTTGCAAATATAATAATACAAATATAAACTTAAAAAAGATTAATATTAAAACTAATATATGGTGAAATATTGTTCAATTTCAAAGTCGTACAATGTCGAATGCAAAAAGGAAATTATGTAACTATCTAATTTATTATTTGATGAGTCTTTATTTGGTGACAACATTCTCGTCGAAAACTTGTAGAAATACCTCTATCTCAATAAAAGTGATGAAACCACAAATTCGTAAATTGACATATATATTGCATATTCTTTAATTAAAACTAACATTAAGAGAGGTGTATTGGTTGTGGATTATTTAGGATTTTTTTTGGACTTTAAAAAGTTTATGGATTTAGAAAATCCAGAGTCTTGTAGAGTTTCACAGACTTTTTTAGTGATTTACATGGATTTTCATAGATTTGATAGGATTGTAAAATACATTTTTTACATAAACTTTTATAGAATACGGGGATAGTGATGACAATGGGTCGGGTTAGACCGGACTTCCCTATGCCCAGTCCCGACATGCAGTTTTGTTGATGGGTCCAAGCCCAGCCCATGGCCCCACCGAACTTGTAATTCAAGGTCAAGTTCATGCCCATATTTATTATATATTAATTACAATAATAATATTTATACTATATTTAATTTATAATTTATATGTTAATTATATTAATGTCAGGTCAGACTTATGTCGGGCGGGGTTAAATTGTCATCCCTAGTCGAGGGTTTGTAAAATTCTTTGAGAGAATCCGTTGAAATCTCTGGTTATTATGAGAGATTTTGTATAGTAGAATTTATATATATTTTTGAAAGAGAATTCATGAAAATCCATAGACTATTAAAGTCCATACACTGTTAAATACCTAAAGATTTTAAAAGACTTTTTAAAATCTGTATTGAATACCTTGGAATTTTGAAGGACTTTTTAAAATTTGAATTGAATACTCCCAAATTTTAAAAGTCTATAAAAATCCTACATAATCCACAATCAATACACCCCTCTAAAAAAATATTAATATTACTTTAAAATCAATTTTTGAATGATTGTAATTTATCTTGTTTTTCATTTGATATTGTTTGCTCGCGATTTGTGAAAGAATAAATAAATGTTAGACTGGAAAAAAAATGTGTAGTGTATTTGTATTTAGAATGAAACAAAAGTCAAATGAGGATCATGAGTTGAGCTTAATAAATTAAATTAGATTTGAAGGAATATTAAACTGGGAGTGTAAAATTATAATTTTTTAATAATAAATCAATGCTAATAATAATTATTGTAACCCCACCACTGAACATAATACAGCGCCAATAATTAGGATTGAGAATTCACCGACACTGCAAAAAATATTTTATTTGTAACAATAATATTTAGCCATTCTTCGTCCTAAAGCTTGCACCATATTTAATACTACTAATATACATAAGGTCACTCATTTAATTAATATGATTGATGAATTTCCATTTTTAAATAAATAAATTAAATTGACAACCTAAAGTATAGTATGTTAATTGTTCGGGACGAATCCCGTCTCTCTTTAGGCTGCGTTTGGTAGCCCTCATGAAGGCAGATAACATTAATAATCTGCCTTCATTTGCTGTTTAGTAGGAAACATTATTTATAGTAATGGCCCGAGATAAAAGTATGGCCCGCTGTTAATTTACTGTTGAAAGCTTATTAATTAACCGATGAAAATGGTGTGATATCTCATGTGGTTTGAACAGTAATCCACATTATTTTTGAAATCAGAAATCCAACCCGATTTTCGAGAAGACATCTAACTCATTTCTCAAAAAACACAAATCATTGAGAAATTTGGGTGAAAGACTCGGAGAGGTAGAAGAGAGGTTGAAGAACAGGTATGATTTTATTTTATTTTTTGCTTTCTAAATTCGTAATCTCTACTCGATCTCCTCCTGCTCGTTTGTATTTTCTTCTATTTGCTGTAGTTCTCCTTCCCCCAAATTGATTAGGCAATGAGGGAATAAAGAACCCTAGAAATTTAATTCATTTTTTCCTTGCTTGACAATTTTAGATAGCGTACCCTAGAAATCTATCTGATTTCTCTCTTGCTTCGAATTTGGCAATGAACAATCATAGAAATTTATTTGATTAGGGTTGAAACCTAGATTGATTTATCCCTTGCTTGTATTATAGATTAACCTAATTGATTTATCTCCTGCTCAAAATTTGTTGTTCACTAGTTAATAGGGTCGTAATCTAGTGGATTATGGTGTAGATCCAGATGATTAGACACTGGATGCAGTGATATCGATGATTTTTCTGTCCTGCTAAATTAAGTTGTTCACTAAGTTTCATTGTTTTTGCAGAAAATATTTGTGGAAAAGGTCATTGAGAATCACTAGTTAATAAGGTCGTAATCTAGTGGACTATGTTTGTAATTATTAAGCTGAAATTTATCAATAACTGCAAGTTTTGAGAGGCTACAAAGTATATAATTTGATGTTACAGACTAGTTCAGATAGCACTCACGATGAGATAAAAGGTGCAACTTCTTCATCATATATGCTCTCTGTAGAGGATATTGGTTTCTTCATCTCAGTTTCTTGTGAGCCCATTCGAAGTGATCAAGCCTGTGGTCCTACTGTCCTTTCTGATCAAGTTGGACCAATTATATCAGGTAACCAAAATTTTGCTTTTATATTTAGATTAAGATATAATATTTTTACATCGCTTGCAAAAATTAATTTATTTAGTGGCATATGGTCTAATATTTTGGTGGTAGAAAGATTTAGTGGCGGTTCCACATTATGTGAAGAGATTATTTCCAGAAAAAGAACGAACATTTTTGGTGAACTGAACGTCACCAAATAAAATTAATGGAACATTTTTTGTGGACAGGGGAAATATCTTTTAATTATGTTAATGCATTTCACTTGCATCCAATAACCAGAAAGAATGAAATGGACATTACGCCCATAATCTTTCATAATATGATATATTGGTAGAAATAAGCCGACCGTAAATTGAGTGTAATTAGAACCTTCCAAAGAAATGCATCACATGAACCACTTTCCTAGAAGGTTGCAATTTTTTTGTAACATGCATCGTTTGACATGCCAATATATTCTGTAGAAATGACATTTCCCTCCGCATAACTTCAAAGTAACCTAGCAATATCTTTTTCTTATCACAACTCCAGGGCCTCCATTGTGTCGGTCGCTTGAATTTCTTGGATCCTTGATTGAAGGAGAGCGCCTGAGTTTCATTACTTCCTACAGTGGAGGGTAAATCTCTGTCGCAAGAAGACTGTAATTATTAGCTCTATTGCTATATATTGTTATATAATGATTTATATTTCAGAGTGAAAGGAGATTGCTTGTGTGAATGGTTCAGAACGAAGGGCAACAACCACAAAGAGAAACTTCATGATGGAGGTAAGTAATTTGCACCTTCTCTTTACTCTTTTATATTTTTTATGAAGCTGACAAACTGAGACACGCTGTTGCAGAATTTTTAGATTTAACTATTGATGAAGTGGGAGATTGTGTGGAGCTTGTATATACACCTGTTCGTGCTGATGTTGACATATGTGAACAGACATTGTAAGAACCTTTCGAAGTATCTGAATTTACAAATTTTATGTTATGTCTAATGTTGGATTAATTCTGTTTCCTCAGAACATATACTCCATCTTTGGAAGACGTGGGATCTTATCTAGCCCTTTATTGGGTGCCAACACGATCTGACAGTAAAAAGGGAGTGCCTTTGGTATCAATGTTGGATTAATTCTGTTTCCTGTTCTTGCACTGGATGCAGTCATATCGATGATTTTTCTCTCCTGCTAAATTAAGTTGTTCACTAAGTTTCATTGTTTTTGCAGAAAATATTTGTGGAAAAGGTCATTGAGAATCACTGAAGTTATAAGGATTGTTTGTGCAGGTATGTTACTCAACCCTTATTTTTTCAGAAAATATCCATGGAAAATGTCATGTATTTGATGTATATTGGTTTAGTAGCACGTGTTGTAATTGTTATATCTATCTATCATGTCTCGTTGTTCTGAAAATACATTTGTAACAGCTATATGTGAGCTCTTGTATGGTATCAAATTTATGTCTTCATATGCTACCTTATGTGAGGTCTTGTATGGTATGAAGTATATCAATTTCCAGCCATATATTTGTATAATTAGACTGTAATACAGGCTGACTGCAACCACTACACCATAAACACAAGTTAAATAAATTATTCCAAGCAAGTATTTATTTTACCATATTTTTGGAGAGTGAGAGAAAGAACAGCTAGTGAATATAGAATTATATTTCCTGAAAATGAATCAAGTAATACTAATAAACATGAATATACAAGAAATGTAGGTCAAATGCCCAACACACTGAATATGATATTTGAATATAGCTGAATCTGTACTCTGTAATTTGATAATCATCCAACCATTTGTAATACTTCTTATTATGTTTCAATAATGTATGTTGCAGACTATAGTTATAGTTCTTATGAAAGTTATGCATTTCTATAAAAAAAAAATTATGCCTTTTTAAGCTCAAGTGCTACTACTTTTGAAGTTCAAGTGCAACAACTTTTCTATTCTAAACTCTTGTTTTTTTTTGGAGTTCAAGTGCTACTACTTATCCCATGCCTCTGTTGTTAAGTTTGTGTACTTTTAATTGTTATAAAACTGTATGTTATGTGCATAATCCTTAATTTTATTAAGGTTGTAATTTAATATTTTTTTGTTCTAACTGATGATGATTTGCATAACTCTGAGAAGATGTGTGGTATACAAAGTGACAAACATCATGTGCATTTGTTACTTGTAAGCTGTCATTTGACACTTTTTTGTGTTTGTATGCTGTCTTCTAGCACTCTTTCACTTGTACTGTTGTTTAAAATGATCTTCAAATACATAAAACCCAGCTGAACCACATGTACATACCTAAACATTAAGCTCACCTACCTGAACACTAAATAATCCCAAAAATTTTAATTAATTTAGAATCTGTTTGACCAAACAAATAATGAATCTGTATCCCAGCAGATAGGCATCAATACAAATACATCATAAGATGTATTTTTGTTGAAAAATGAAAAATGTGTTATATACACTGTCACCCTAAACAATATATAAAGCCAAAAATTGAATCCCCCAATTACAAAACTAGATCATAAATATCCACTAACACCTAATTTTCAACATAGAAAATATCATTTGATTAAATTTTCACTAATATATATTTTTACATTTTTATGCAGATTTTGTGGAGCAATTCAGAATTGTTGAGTACATATATATAGAAAAATGTCTCACAATTTAGCATTGTGTAAAGAAATTTACATGTGCATAGAGGAAATATTTGAAGAGACATTGTCACAAATTCTTATCATATTGACCCTTTTAATTCAAATTGAAACCCCTTCTAGGAAGCGTAGGTTAGCAGATAGGTCATACAGTATGATTAATAAGATGCCACATCAGATTAGTCATTTGAATATGATATTTAAACTAAGTGATTCAGATTGCATCATTAATCTCTGCATGGATCGAAACACTTTTGGTAGACTTTGCATATTGTTACGAGAGTTTGGTGGTGTGAGTGATGGGAAATATATTAGTGTTGAGGAGCAAGTTGTAATGTTTCTTTCTGTTCTAGCTCACCACAAAAAAACAAAATTGTTGGTTTTGACTTAAAACGATCTGGACAAACAGTGTCAACGTACATGCATATAGTCTTAAAGGCAGTCTTAAAACTTCACACACGTTTACTTGTTAAACCTGACCCTGTTTCAGAAGATAACACCGATAGCCGTTGGAAGTGGTTTAAGGTATAATTTTTTGTCAACAATTGTTTATATAAACGTAGTTATTTTTATAAACAATTCTAATACATATGTTTTTTTTTAAAGGGATGCTTAGGAGCCCTAGATGGCACGTACATTAGTATTACGGTTCCTGTCATAGATAAACCCAGATATAGATCAAGAAAAGGAGAAATATGTACAAACACATTGGGTGTTTGTGATCGAAATATGAATATTGTGTATGTACTACCCGGGTGGGAGGGATCGGCTTCTGATTCTAGGATTTTACGAGATGCTGTTAATAGGAACCACGGTTTGAAAGCCTCACGGGGTATAATTCTTGAACTTAATTCTATAATTAAGTATAATAACTAAAACTATTGCTCCCTAATTATAATAACTAATTATTTTTTGGTCATTTAGGAAATTATTATCTTGTAGACAACGGATATGTGAATTCTGAGGGCTTTTTGGCCCCATATCGAGGAGTTCGATATTATCTAAAAGAATGGGGACCAGCACGTGAGAGACCTCAGAATGCACATGAACTTTTCAATATGAGACATGCAAGAGCAAGGAATGTCATAGAGAGATGTTTTGGGGTCTTGAAAAAACGCTGGGGTATATTAAGAAGTCCATCTTTTTACCCTGTAAAGGTTCATAATTGTTTAATCATTGCATGTTTTTTATTACATAATTTCATTCGTTCTCAAATGCATAATGATCCCATTGAGAGAGAATATGATGAGGATCGTGAAAAAACGTTGGAGGAGGATGGAGATGAAGATGGTGTATATGTGGAAGCTAATGATTTTATTGATGCCATCGAATCATCTAATGCATGGAACAACACTAGAGAGAGCATAGCTCAAGCTATGTGGTTATCTTATTAAATTGTGGTATAAATTCATAATATTAACATTGTTTATATGGTTACAATATTTATGTGGTAAATGATTTGTGCATAACATATTTTTCCAATTTTAGGTTGATAGATAATGCACCAATTTGTTATTGTAAAGGCGGTCCTATGGTGCATACCTCAACAACACCAAACTTTAACTCAGTGAGAACCAATGCAAGTGAAGATGAAGCATCAAGTGCTTCCACACCAATATTGTTAGCACGTAGAAATGTGGCTGAACATCGTATTACTACTGATTTCGAATTGCAAGTTGTCATTATTTTGTACTCTATTATCCTTGTTTTAATTGGAGTTATAATTGGGAAATTGATGTAAGTACTTGTATGTTTTCCATTTGACATAATATTTTGTAATATATTGTAGAATGTATTTCAGAATGCAGTTTCTAAACTTGTAGTAATTAATTTACATTGAAATCTATATTGTATTACAGCTTGGAGTTTATATATGCATTTTGAGATATGATTTAAGGTTGCATAGTGTCTGTTATATATCTTCATATTACACACTGTATTCAATTGCTTTTTGGTCAACAATATAAATTGGTTTTTGAAGTGTGTATTGTATCAGTGTTGTCTGTGTTTCAGGTCTAGGCTGGGCACCACACGCAGGTCAGTCAAACCTGCAAAATTGGCTGCATCAAGACCATGCATTGGCTGCATCAAAACCATGCTTTGACTGACCCTGCACCTCTGCCTCTCTCTAATCCATTTACTGCATTGTAGTCCTTGCATAGTAGGACCTGTTCAATTTCCCACTAACCAAAATATTGCAATTTTCTTTTGTATATATAACCAAGAGGCATGTACACCATTTGCCCACTCAACTCCTTCTCATTCTCATTATTCTACGCAATTAATTCTCATTTCACTCATCTCCTTCTTCATCTCACTGTAATGGACTCCGAAATAGTCCCACAAAGTTTCTACTTCCATTCCATCGCATGGAGCCTAGAAATGGATAGTACGTTGCTTAATGTGTTATCGTTTTATAAGGAGAGACAACCTTGGAAAGCGAGTTACGTGCCTCGTCACATTCTCCACAACGCATGCTTGGCTATAAACAAACATTATACCACAAATTTCAACACACATGACGTCTTCGAAAGGACAACGTTCATGATCAACCGCTACCACACTTTCAAGTTTATTGCTCGTACCCCCGGCGTCATTTGGGATATGGAAGAACATCGTGTCGTAGCGCACGAGGATGTGTGGTTTTACTTGTTTGAGGTAATTAATTCACTTTCGTTTTTTTATTTTTTATTTACATAATTTAACCAATCATTTTTTATAAGGTTCAATTATGGACATATTTAACGCCATCGTGTATTATATTTTTTTAGAAAAATGATTTTGCAAAAGCGTACTACTGGACTGATGAACGCGATTTCACCAAGCTTGCATACCTATTTGATGATGAAAATATGAAGATTGAAGCCTCCAAAGATGTAATCGTCATCTCATCTAGTTCTAATGATTTAGAACAAATGCTTGCCGCTGCTTTAAACGATGAGGACGAGGTCGTATCTCCTCCAAGTCGAAAGCCACAAAAAGAGAAAGTGGAAGTGGATGAAGATGACTCAGTTAAGAAAAAAAAAGGAAGAGCATTTTCTTCGATCTCACGATGTTTCAAAGGTTCGAATTCAAAGGGAAAAAATACATCCGGTACCTCGTCTTGTGCATCGTCCAGTCCACTCAAATAGTCAATACGTTTGTTGGATGAAAGTAGTATGTTTCTCACATTGTGCTTTCATTTTCAGTAGTTTAATGTCGTTTCCTTGCGTCTGAATTTGCTAATCCTAGTACTTTAATGTCGTTTGCTTTTAAATCGGCTCGTTTATGTGTTTTTTTACTCATTTCGTTGTAATGGATTTTATTTCAGCTTTACTATGTTTTAGTCAGTTTGCATCCAGTCACAAATGATAATAACCAATAGATAACAATCTGAAATATTCAATTATAATTTATCAAACAATAACTCATGAAATCAACCATCAAAACAAGAACTCATATAATCTGAAATGTTAGTCAGTTTACATCCCTTCACAAATGTAGGAACTAATCAACCATTAAACCAACCATCAAACTGATGATACAAAACAAACATAAATCCAGATATACTACACCAAAAAGAAATATTACAGTACCAACAAACCATCATTCCAGTCG
>JAPKLX010000149.1:39868-81558 GCA_026898415.1 Leonotis leonurus | reverse complement strand
ACACCAAAAAGAAATATTACAGTACCAACAAACCATCATTCCAGTCGTGTAGTACACCAAAAAAAAAATTACGGGACCATCACTCCATTGTAATCTATCCCTATCACCCTAATGTCCAAAAAACACATTTGCAATATCAATATTTCAACCACAGGACGTATACAAAAAAAAGGACGTCAAATACTTCAACAATTATCCACATTAATACGAAGCACAACTTAAGTACAACCTAGTAGACGAATCACATATTCAACTCTTGCATCTTCTGGAAGGCCTAAAAATAGTTCAAGTTTTTTATCATTTTCTATTAACATTTCACAAACTGTTAGCTTTTCACTTAATGCAAATCCTTCGATATTGGGTAGCTTGTGAAAGATCTCCATTCTAGCTTGACATAAAACTTGTTCATGACCAAATCGTGATGCAATTGTCTCCATGCGGGAGTTTTCATTACGACTCTGTCCCTCTATCAAATTACAAACTCTATCGATGCCATCTAAAGCCTTAAGTTTATGACCAGCTTTACCTTTGGATACTGAAGAAGTAGGCTGCCCGTCATGACCCTGATTTGAATTAGCACTGCCACTGTTAGCTCCATGAACACCTTCCGAAATTATGTCCTCCATCTCCACATTGTAATCTCCAGGTACATATCCTTCATCAATAGACGCATACTCCTTCTCCAAATGATTTATGGCCTCGTAAACGTCGAATGACCCTTCACCGTTTGCTCTGTCTTTGCCAAAGATCTCTTTCCACTCCTCATACATGGGCCAACTCTTTTTGTGGATTCGTTTTGCATTTGAATCAACCTGTTTTCAAACAAAATCAACACGGATTATCTCATACACAAAATAACTTCAATTTAAATCAAAGGCATATTTTTCAAAACAAGTTACTACCTTAAAGAGGGATTCCCAAACTGAGTCGTCACAGTCAACCGTATGAGTTCCATTTGTATTGAATCCAATGCCGCTCCGGCTCAATATGGTGCACAATGAGTTATAATCCTTTTTCCAAATTGATAATTTGGAGTTCATGTGTGGAATACCTTTCAAATCGGTTCCAGGCAATTTCTTCTTGAAACTGTCCTCTAACTTGCCTAGGTATCTAGCCCTAAATCCGTTATCGGACTTCCACCCTTGAGCAACCAACTCTTTCATGGAGATAAGTAAGGTCTCTTCTTCCTTCGGTGTCCATACTCGTCTCCCCTTTTCACACCTTTTCAGTCGCCCGCTAATTGCATCGCTACTGCCTAAATCATAGTGTGTAAAATAACAATCTAAAATCAGGAGAAGAACAAAAAGAACACAGGAGAAGAAAATTTTGGACAACATTAAACTAAAACCTTATATCCTATACAATCCATAAAATCTATTAAAGAAAAATTTGAAGAACAAAAAGAACATAGGAGAAGAACACAATAAACTAAAACAAACCCTTCTATCCTATACAATCCATAAAATCCATAAAACAAATCCTCCAACATTATGAAATCCATATAATTAAAAAGCAGGCCAATTTATTTAAAAAACACAACAATTTATGAAAAAATATCTGTCAATCACACGGATTCGATGTAAATCGATATAGAAATAAAACCTTCGTCGGTAGAACCCATCGGATGTATGGACTCACTATTTCCTTCCATTCTCCTTCAAATACGAAATTCCCACGACCCAAAGCACCGAAGGTTGTTTCTGCGTTTGATTCTTCTTCCTTTCTTATGCAAAACGAAATGTTGGAGCGAAATTGAAATGAGGAAGCGCTTAACTTTTTCAGTATTATTAGTCTTTCTACCCTTATTTTACCTACCAAATGAGTTAATAAGTTATACGGCCCTTTAATTTTGGCTACCAAATGAGTTATTGATTTATCTCTCTTCTTATCTATGTCTACCAAACAACTTATTAAATTATATTACTTTTTAAATTTAGCTACCAAACAGCTTATTAAATACTATTCATATTATTTATGTGGGCACTATTCACATTATTTATCCTATCCTTCTTCATCTAATGAGGGCTACCAAACGCAGCCTTAGTGTTCACATAAAGGAATGGAAAGTACTGCTAGCGGGCGCTGGTTCCAACCTTCGCCTCGTCGTTTTGGCCTTTCTCCTCGTGCTCTCCTCGGTCTATTCTGCCCCACTCGGTTTCATCCACGGAATGAGTGCGACGCAATTTTAGTTCCATCTTCATCTCCTTTCCACCTCCTTCATCCAAAATCAAAAACAAACAAACCGGCATAAAAACGAACAATAAAACGACACAAAACAAAAGACAAACATACAAAACACGACACACTAAAATATAATAAAAATATACTAAACAACTCCCCCACACTTAATCATTTGCTTATCCTCAAGCAAAGTCCAACAACCAAGCATCAACATATACCAATAATCTACATATAAGCCCAACCACCATTCACATCTTCA
Organism: Leonotis leonurus; assembly: GCA_026898415.1. NCBI lineage: Eukaryota > Viridiplantae > Streptophyta > Magnoliopsida > Lamiales > Lamiaceae > Leonotis > Leonotis leonurus. Next base: position 79,118 of record JAPKLX010000149.1, on the reverse strand, counting down.
AACCAAAATTAGACTAATATCAATTCTAATTGTATTCGGTCACTCAATTAAGATGTAATGTTGCCCGTTACTAAGTTCATTAGTACACAGATATGGTCACGATGTACACTCATCTCACATCTCCCTATTGTTCATATGTTCAATTCTCTCTTTATTAACGCCTTTCTAGCGTTGTTTTTTTTTTTTTTTTTTGAAGAGTTGATACTCTTATTTTTTTTTATCCAAGGGAAACCGAACATATAAACAATAAGGAGTAGCCACTCATAATCCGAATCATGACCACTATGCATACCGACTAATAAAAGCAGCATGCCCCACATGTCATCTTAACCACACAACCTAGCCCAATCACAATCGAACCTAGCTAATATTCCACCTATACATACCACATAGGTGGCTCACATATCAACCATCAATATATATCAACACTAAGCTATTGAATAAGCAAGTAGACAATCCATGATCAAATGTGGGGAATAATAAACAAACATAATCAGGCAAACATCAAACACTAAAAACAATAAAGACATGCAAAACATGCAAGAAAATATCCAAACTCCCCCCCCCCCCCCAACACTTAAATCCTACTACGTTCTCGTAGTAAGAAATTAAAGAGATGGAATACGGAGACTTCCCTGATAACATGAAAAGCCGGCAACAAGTCTAGAAAAAGAAAGGCTCCTAGAATTGTACCTGCAAACAAAGACAAAACACCCAAACATAAAATAGAACAAATAAATAAAAATAAAACATAAAACAAAAAGAAGTATAAAGAAAGAACTAAAATGCCGGAGGATCTTGAGGATCCTCATACTCGGATGAAGGTGGAAGATGAGGGTGGATGCCTGTCCAGTTAGCCCATTGTGTCTCCAGAGAATAGACACGTGTATCTAGAGACTCAAGACGAGAATCTATGGAGCGAAGAACTGACGTCTGAGTATCTAACCTTCCAAACAAGTCAGTTTGGAAGGATCTGAAATCATCCCGGGTGAAATAATCACCGCCAAAACCACTCCCGGAGCCACTGGCAAAACCGCCTTGGTCATAGGCGCCTTGATATCCTCCAAGATATCCGCCTTGTTGATCTCCCTCGTAAGCACGCTCCTCCATCTCGGTATCAGTACCGGTGGGGAGGTCATCAGTCACGGGAGGGACCTCGGTAGATGGACCGGCAACTCCGGCTCGCTCAAGAGCTTCCTCACGCTCACGGAAGCGTCTTACACATTCTCTTCGTTCATAGGGAACGAAGGAAGTCTTAGATGAATCAAGAAGGCCGACATGCTTGAGAAAAGTTGCATCCAAGTTAAAGCTTTGTACCCATTTATAATTGTGAGGTACCTGAAAATTAAAGTGACGAGCAAGACGAAAGCAATATATGCTAATGCAGGATGAGTATTTTTCCTATATTTAATTCCTTCGAGCTGAGTCCAGATGAAGGAAGAAATACATACCTTCTGCCCTTTAATAGCGGCAGATATGAGAAAGCACTCATTGGTACTGACCTTATTAGCTTCCGCCTTTCCCGATTTATTGAAAGCAATGAACTTATGCAAGAGGGAAAGAGCGTTATCCCTAATAAATCCACTAGGGTGCCACTCGGGTTCCAATTATAGAGCCCGGTGAGGTCGTACCAAGTAGCTACCGGATTAAACCCTTTTTGGGGTTCGGGTAGTTGCTCCTCTAGACGAGGAGAATCCAAAAATAGAGCACATGATAGTTCTAGTCACAGTAACATTATTCCCTAAGAGCCTACAGTGGAAAGAATTATGTCCATCGCCAAATTCAAATGTAGAAAATAATTCATAGGACAATTCTTTATACCCATCTAAGTTACCACTATCCGAAAGCTTTAAGAGGCCTAATGCTTTCAAATATTTGCGCAATTGAGAACTAACATGAACCCTATTCAACAAATCCCAATAAAATTGATACTCATGGTTAAACGGCAAAACAAGTAATCGTAAGAAAATTTGACCTTCCATGGGTTCATAAATTGGAAATTTGAATGAACGGAATCAGGTGAGTTGGAGATTCTCCCTCGGGGCTTCGGTTTGCTCCTCTTCATTCTCGGACTCTTCCATACGACGCTGGATGTTCCTACACATGGAGAAGAACACAATTAGCAAGAAGTAGTTGAAAAGAGTAAAGAAATTACCAAAATTAAAAATTTTGGATTTTTGAATGCGGTGGATGAAAGTGAAGGAAAAGTGATGGGTAGAAGGAATTTGGGGGATTTTGGTTTAGATTTGTAGAGTGGAAGGAGGAATTTGGAGGATTTAGGAGGTTAGGGTTTGGTTTGGGGAGAAAAGAAAAAGGAAGAAGAAGGTAAAAGTGAAGGAAAAGGGGGGAAAATTTGATTAAATCGCGTCCAAAGAGCAAGGCCAGCGGCCGCTGGTCCCAACCTTCGCCTCGTCGTCTTGGCCTTTCTCCTCGTGCTCTCCTCGGTCTTTTCTGCCTCACTCGGTTTCATCCACGGAATGAGTACGACGCAATTTTAGCTCCATCTTCATCTCCTTTCCACCTCCTTCATCCAAAACCAAAAACAAACAAACCAGCGTAAAAACGAACAATAAAACGACACGAAACAAAAGACAAACATACAAAACACGACACAACGACACACTAAAATATAACAAAAATATACTAAACACTAATTAACTAAGAGAAAGAAATACATTAATGTATTTCATTTCATTTCTAAAAATTAAAAACATTATATTATAAAATTTTTTCATACATGCATTTTTTGAAAATAAAATACACTAGTAACTAGCATAATATTATAAAAATCATATCATGAAAGTATAATACACTAGTAATTAACATGATATTATAAGAATCATATTGTTAATGTATAATACGTACTAGTAATTAACATAATATTTTAAAAACTTATTACTTCTCATGGCCTCTTCCATTGGGATCAGGATCGGTGGTGGCTGATCGCACTATTTTAAACATAAAAATAGGTATAATATAGAGCAAGCAGAGTATCGTATCCACAGAGACTGATAAACGAAAACACACTGATTAATTCGCACAAATACTCAATTATTATCTAGACAAATAACAATTGGAATGATTATGAACAAATATAAATAACCTAAGAATAAGCAAACAAAGATAACAATATAATGAAAGAGGATTCCAGGGGTAACGTAAAGACACTAACAAAAGAAAATGAACAACGAAATAAAGAATACAAGTAAATATTGGGGTACCTCCCAACAAGTGCTACGTTTAACGTCCAAGCTAGACGATACCTCGAATTATCAAGAGACGTGAGAATCAGACGCCTCGTGAGGTCCCTACGAATTTTCGTACTTCCTTTGCCCCCAGCTCTGAATCGTCTGGCCTCCTCATAGTATCATAGATGGAAAACTTAAGTTGCTCGTCATTCACTCGGAACGTCAGATCGTCATCATGCACATCTATCAAAGCACAGCCTGTAGTTAGGAATGGCCGGCACAAGATCAACGAAGTCAACTTGTCTTCAGGCATGTCAAGTACCACAAAATCAACAGGAAAGATGAACTTCCACCTTGACTAGCACAATTTGTCGTATCTAGAACACAAACCATTTTTTTTATCCCTATTGCACTATTATTGTACTTCCTCTGAAATTTTATAATTTTTATTTATATAATTAATATTATAAAATAATATTTGATTAAGAATGAAATTAGTAGTATCTTAGAGCGTAATTTATAGTTACTAGGCATACATTATATTCTTTATCATTATGATATTAGTTTAGAAGTTGTTATCATTATGCTATTAGTTCAAAAGTTGTCAAACTTTAATTATTTATGAAATTAATTATTGAAATTTATATTTTTTATTGTAGATAAAAAATGTTACTGTGTGTTATAGAGACAATTTTTCAGATTGTATATATACGTTTAGAAGAGACTATCTTAATTGATCCTCAAATCGAGCACAAACCACGTTTCACGAGAGCAATACCCTGTTTTAACAATATTCATCCTCTATTTTAACAAGATTCATCCATGTCTCAGTTCAATTTCATTTAAAATCATAATGAGAAACAACTAATGTTAAAACCAAAGTCGAACATCATATAAATACTTTTAAATAGATAATCCGTGCATTTTCATTATATACACACTAATTATACTAAAGTATTTGACAAAAAGTGAAAACCCAAGATGAAATTCTAAGTTTATACTCTTTCACATTTGAATTTCTCCAAGCTACTTTCAGAGGCCGCTGACCATGACTCTCTGAACCCTAGAGGCAGAGCAGCAGAAAGCAGAGCAGCGAGCTAGGGTCAGCGACCGTTGACCTGCCAGCGGCCGCTTACCCCAACTGATGACTCAGGAATCTGGCGCGACGGTCATCGCTTTAGGCGCCATCGACCTAGCCAGCGGTCGCTAACTTTAATTTATCGAGTAAATTTGATTTTAGAAGTTATATTTAAACATTACATTTGATTTTGATGTCTAACGACATATTCTTTTTACATAGCTCATACCTGAACATCAATAAAAATTATCTGAATTATCATCGTCTAGTTATCAACTACCTGAGCTTGAAGTCCCGTATGAACCAAGTGATGAGCCTCCAATTGTTCCTGATGTTAGAGGACTAATCAAAACAACGAGGGTGAGATTCATTTCAAGTGGGCATGAGGTAGATGGTGTAGATTTTGAGAGGATTGAAGATATGACAACATATATGGATTTTTGGGTAAGAATACTGTTAAATATAATCTTTCTTCATTTAAAGTGTTTGTGATCGTTACATATTATTTTATTATCAATTATTTTTATGATATAGGTTGTTGACATGTATATGAGTCGATTGAGACAGAGGTTAGCCTGTCGTGAACATGTACCGCGAAACGTGAATGCTTTGCAACACTATCATACTTCATGCTGATATCCATGTAAGATTGATTCTCATCAATATATTTTATTTATGAAAGTTCCATTTTTGAATTATTGTTCTATTTATAGAGGGAACTTAACGTTGCTTGGACGAAGATTCAAAATACAGTGAAAAGTAAGAAGATAAGACAGTGAACGAGCTTAAAAGTTTAATCAATGAATGGGTACCGGATTCTGATTCTTACTTTGGAATCAATTATAGTAAGCAATGGTCCGTATAGTTAGAAGCTACACAAGTAAGTGTTATAGTAATTTATTTATTACTTGTTTAACAAATTATATTATCAATTATTGATATTATAGTTATATGACTATTAGGTTATCATTCATATTATTTCAACGAACAATTTGTGGTAGTCAAGGTCTATTTACGTACATGGAGTGTGGAGCTATATGATTCTTTATACGCTTACGGGAGGAAGGACATACAGAAAAATTAAGGTGTCATGTTTAGGCCACTACTTGAACTATTTGGGAGATGCTTGTCGTACATGAAATACTGGAACTCGAATTTGGTTCAAATCAAACCACAATCAAGTCTTTGACATGACTTGCACCCGAAGCATCAAAACAGTTTAAACAAGAAGATTCTTCTAGTTGTGGTGCATTTGCATGCATGACGGGTGAAAGATTAATTAGTAGATCTCCGTCCATAGCTTGAGGAAATTCAAATGTGAAAGAGTATAGACTTAAAATTGCATTTTGGGTTTTTACATTTCGTCAAGTACTTTAGTATAATTAGTATGTATATAACGAAATTGCACGGATTATCTATTTAAAAGTATTTATATGATGCTTGACTTTGGTTTTAACATTAGCTACTTCTCGTTATGATGTTGAATGAAATGGAACTGAGACATGGATGAATCTTGTTAAAACACATGATGAATATTGTTAAAACAAGGTATGACTTTCGTAAAACGTGGTTTGCGCTCGATTTGAGGATCAATTAAGATAGTCTCTTCTAAACCTCCAATATATATACAATCTGAAAAAATTGTCTCCATAACACAAGATAACATTTTTCATCTAAAATAAAAAAAAAGATATAAATAATTAATTTCATAAATAATCAAAACCTAACAACTTCTAAGCATGATGATAACAACTTCTAAACTAATAGCATAATGATAAAGAATACTCCCTCCATTTTTTAATAAGTGTCCAATTTTACTAAATCACACATACCAATAAAATGAAAATTTTACTTATATACCCTTTATTGAATAACATATAAATACATTCATACAAATAATATCTAATTCCAATAAGTATTAAATAAGGGCAAAATTGAAAGATTGTCATAAATATACTCTAGAATTTTGAAATAGAAAACTTATTTAGAAACAAGAAAAGGACACTTAAAAAAGATCGGAGGGAGTATAATATAGGCTCAATAACTATAAATTATGCTCTAAGATACTACTAATTTCATTCTTAATCAAATATTATTTTATAATACTAATTATATAAATAAAAAAATTATGAAATTTTAAAGGATGTACAATAATAGTGCAATAGTGATAAAAAAATGGTTTGCGCTCTAGATTTGATGAATTGCGCTCGAGCTTGGTAGATTTCGCTTGAGCGCAATTTGTCGTATCTAGAGCGTAAGCCACTTTTTTATCACTATTGCACTATTATTGTACTTCCTGTAAAATTTTATAATTTTTTGAGTTATATATCACGAGCATTAGAACAAACATACGTTTGATATACACATACGTAAATATAAATATATTAAGGATAAAATAAATATAAGCTAAAATATTTTACTTACCTTGCAATAATTATATATCACTAAATGAAATTTTAAGGATATTTGTTTTTTAATTATTTACTAGTACATTTTATTAATTAATCACAACATAAAATTTAAATAATTTGTTTATTTTTATATCACAAAATGCATTTTAAGGATATTTTTTGTAATTTCACAAGTAAAGTAAATATGAGTATTTAATGAATTATTTTAAAATGTGAATGAGTATTTTTTACATGTACAATAGATAGTGAATATTTTTAACATGTACCATTAGAATAGTGAGTATTTTAATTTTTACCTCATAATCTCAAAAATCCTAAGCGTAATCGAGATCATAACTAAAATTTTAATATTTTTCGGAAGGAAAACTTTGGGACAGGTATCCGATCCAAATTGGATAGGAGATCGGTTCAATAAATTTATAGTAACAAAGTAACTCTTAACAAATTTAAAAACATTCCGACCGTTATACCTGGAAACCCACTAAGCACAATCGAGGAGGAAATAGCCGTTGTTATGTCCCATATTTCATTCTCTTTTCAATTCACCTTCTCAATATCTTCTCTAATTTGTGCTGACTAAATTGTAATCCGTTTCCCCCAATTCACAGTGAATCCACAGTTACCTAAAACCCTAGTCTTTTATTTCATTAGTTTGCACTTAATTTTCAAGAGACCAATCCGAGATTCAGAATCGAAATCGCATCTTCAAAATGGCTTCAAGAACCGCGACAAAAGATCTCATCACTCTTCGAGGATCGGCCGCCATTGTCAGTGAATTCTTTGGTATGTTTATCATTTTTCTGCATTATTGGTTCATTTTGTGTGTGTGTGTGAAGAATCTTGACTAATCTGTGGCCTTTGTGGATATATTTTCAGGTTACGCTGCGAATAGGTTAGAATTCAAGATTCAATTTTTATGCCACCATTGTCATTTTTTCTGTAATTAAAAAATTAATGGGTTTCTGATTGATGAGATTTGACAGTATTCTTTATAATCGAGGAGTATACCCAGAGGAAAGTTTTGCAAGGATGAAAAAGTATGGGCTTCCAATGCTGTTAACTCAAGATGAAGGTGTAAAGTCCTTCATCTCAAACTTAACTTCCCAGCTTTCTGGTAAGCTTACCTTCTCTCACATTCACAGAGAGAGTGATATATTTGATATATTTATGTCAAGTTGAAGAGTAAATAAAAGACTATCTTGCATTATCTTTGTAGCTGGTATTGTGATTTTTGCCTTAGACTCTAGTGTAGGATTAGAGTTCAGGGAAAGAGAGAAAGAGGTTAGTAATCAGATGTTTTTTTACTTGAAGAGTGGCATTAGGTTTTTAGGACAGCCTTGGACTACTGAGCAGGTGGTACTGAAATCTTGCCTTATATTCATTCTAATGTAGGCTTTAGAATTGAGAGAGGTACTAATGAGATGATTTGATTCTTGAAGAGTGGTTGGAAGCTGGGAAGCTGCAGAGAGTAGTGCTTGTTATCATGAGCAAGTCAAGTGGTGAGGTTTTAGAGAGGTGGAATTTCAGTATAGAAACTGATCAAGAAGTCGTCGAAAAGGGGTAAGTTTTCATCTCCCATTCAAGATTCTAGGATAAATTACCCTAAAATAGGATAAAGAAACTTCAAGAACACGTTTGCTGAAGTTTGAAGTATGTTGATGGATGCAGTATTCCAAGGGAGAAGAGTGATAGGGAAATAATGAGGGAAATTCAGGCAATAATGAGGCAAATAGCATCCAGCATCACATACTTGCCTTGTCTCGATGAACCATGTAAGAAAATCTCATTTTCAGTCAACTTCTTTTCTTTTAAATTTGGAGTTAGTTCACATGGATGTGATTTTCTTGACTTGTTCTTTTTCTGTAGGTATATTCGACGTTTTGGCATACACGGATACGGACTGCACGGTTCCATTTACGTGGATAGAGAGTGATCCTAAGCTCATTGCCAATCCACAGATGGTGAAACTGCATTCTTTTGATACTAAGGTAAAAATCTGTAGGCTTAAATCTAGCTGTTGGGTGGTGGTGTTCTTGCAACCTCTTTTCGTATAATCCGATGCTTATATCTATCTGTATGTGCCTTCGGCCTGCAGATTCACAAGGTCGATACTTTGGTCTCGTACAAGAATGATGAATGGGACGACGAGCAATGAGATTGTGTCACTTTAGATATCAGGAAATCTTACTGTGTGAACTGTGGGTGATTTTGTGAATAATTGATTCACATTTAAAAGCTTTCACTTTTATGTTATATGTTACTAAACGTTGCAAGTGCAAGAAATTTGATGGTTTGCATTGGTTGTAATAATTTTTTATTGCTGCTCTTATATACAAGGGTTAACTTCGAATTAGACGTGGCCAAATAAATTGAAATGGTCGGAATTCAACTGAAATCGAACCAAAACGAGATGTTTCAAAATTGAAACCGAAATCAATAGTTTCGGTGCCACCAAAAAAAAATCATTAGTTTTTGTATATATTTTGAAGGGCAGTGGTAAAAATACCTACTTTTATAAAATAAATATAAAAAAAATACTAATACTTAAAAATAAAGAATACACATTATATGATAATATAAGTAGTTTGTTCATGTGTTCAGTGAATATTTTTTAATTTTAACTGAATATTTTTTTGGGTTCTACATGAATAGTACCCAATTTTGTAAGTAGTACATAAAAAATGTCATCTTTCTAAACATTCTATGAAAAAATGTCCACTTTTGATATGAACTTTCCAAATTGTCCTTAACCAAAGTTTGTTTTATCTATTATTTGTTTTATTTAGAATTTATTATTAATTATATATTTATTTTTATTTTATTGCAAATATACTAAAATAACATTTTAATTATTTTAATTTGGTTCAATAATATTTTTATTTATTTATTTTATCTACAAATATGATTGATCCAAAAATTAATTTTTAATTTCGTAAATAATTATGTAAAAAGATCATTGCAAGACCAATAAAATGAATTAATTATGTTTAACATTCGAAATTATTTAAAAAAATCGACAATCGAAACAAGAATTTTCATTACAATATTAGTTACAATCGAGACATCATATTTGCACTTGAAACCCCACATACTTATTATATATATAACTTTTAAGTTTGAAACCCAATTTCACTTTCATTTAACACATTTATAACTGGAAAAGACGAGAGAGAGGGACAAAGAAGGAGAGAGAATGAGAGAAGAAGAGAAGGAGAACTCACCTTGTGTGCTTATTTAGCGAAACGAAAGCGGTAAAGTTAAATTTAAACCCGTAATTTTTAAGAATAATGTGTTATGAGTTTTACGAGCTAAAAACATGTCGTGAAAACATGCATTTTTCTAAAAGTATGTCGGCTTTTATGCAAACATGACATGTTTACTTTGAAACGTCCGAATTTTGTTATTTATATGAACTTTGACGACGAGATTTTATTGATTTAACATGATAATAACACATAGTCATAATGCTAAAAAAACTCGGTCAAGAAAACTCCAAAACACGGTCGGTTTATGTCCATATTTTACATGGATCGACCAAATTTTCACTTCTACAAGATATATGACGACTGAGTTTTCTTATTCCGGTATCTTGATTATATTATGATTCTAAAAATATAATTTATTGTTCAGATGGACGGATGAAAGTATGTAAACGTAAGGTACAATGAGTTTTTTGAGGACGGTGTTTACATCGGAGGTAACGAATGGTCCACTCCCGTTATGATAGATCTTGCTCGTATTGAAGATTGAGATACAATATACGACATATGTTGCATGATTATGAGATGATAACAAATTTCGAGATTATTTGCATATCTCCGTATGATGGAAGTAAGTGTCACATGTGTAATGATAATTCTTTCAATGCTTTGATTCGCGATGAGTAGAGTCCAATTGTGTATGTGGATATTATCAACGAGACACATGATGTGGGATCCTCGAGTAAATGTTTGGATTTTATGGGGATGTCAGCATATAATACTCAACTTGAAGATGGAGTCGAGTTTCTTAATCAAACGGCAGTAGCAGATTGTTTTGGTGATGTTAATATCGAAGATGTTCCATCTGGTTCATGGCGATGGTAGTCGGAATCTCATATACGAGCTCCTATCAACGAAGATGATGCTCCATCTAGTTTGATGCCTAGAGATCGTGAGGATGATCACATCAATGAAACTCATTCGGCAGAGTCAGAACCTGATGCATCAGATACAAATTACAATGAGAATATAATGAAATATAGTTTTGTTGATTGTGCTACATGGATACGACAACATGATGGTTTTGTTGGATTGATAGAAATGGTGCATCTAACGCCAAATATTCAGAGTGGTGAAGAAGATGAATTGGATCCAGATGAACTGAAAAATTAGTTGGTGCAAGTGATTCCATTGACGGATAAAACTTCACTCGTGACATGTGAAGATGACCCAATCTAAATAGCAGAGTTAGGGAAATGTGTCATATACGACATGAATGATCAATTGATAGTTATCGTCGGTATGTGGCATATGGAACGAGGAGTTCCGTGCTTCTAGATCGGGTGATGATATAAATCAGTCTTGAAGAGTTTACAACTTTACTGATAAGCATACGTGCATCATGGTGTTCGACTACATTCCTCCAACAATAGTTCACTCCAAAATCGTTGCTACGTACTTTGCGAAGAAGATTTGTCGTGATTTTCATATAATTAAACCGAAGGAGATGATACTAGAGTTGCACGATGAGTTTGGAATTCAAATTAAATACGATTTGGCGCTGCGAGCATGTCAAATGGCCGTTGAGATGATATATGGTGGGTACGATGAGTGATTTCAGATGTTGTCAAGGTATATGTACATGCTTGAGCGAAAAATCCAAAAACGATCATTGATTTAGATGTCGACGATGATGATAGATTCTGACATGTATTTGTTGCACTCGGAGCATCTCGTCTCGCCTTTCCATTATTGATGAGACACGTCATAGTTGTCGATGTGACGCACTTAAAAGGTAGAAACAAAGACATATTGTTCGTAGCAGTGGCAAGAGATGGGAACGAGGGCGTATATCCTCTAGCATATGGTGTTGGTCCAATAGAGAACGACATGAGTTGGAATTAATTTCAGCATTGCCTTAGAAGTGCGTACGGGTGTCTACCACAAACCTTGATAGTATCAGATGCCCATAAGTTCATAGCCAATGTTGTCCAGGTAGTATTCGTGGAGGCCAGTCACAGTTTGTGCTACTTTCATCTCATGGGTAAGATGAAACAATGGGGCAAGCATATCATTTCGTTGTATCAGAGAGCAGTATATAATATACTATCGTCCAGTAGAATTTCAAAAATAAATGTCCCAGATTGCTGCTTCTAAATGAGAGGCGTATGAGAAGTTGATGCGTGCATGGCCTGAGAAGTGGACTCATTTCCAGTGTTCCATCAGTTGTTATAGCATGCTTACGTCTAATGTTGTTGAGTCATTGAACAACATATTATTATGGGCTCAAAGATAGTCGATATGTTCCATGCTTGAATGAATAAGGATAGTTATCGAGGAATGATTTGAAAAAATGAAGACAGCGAATGTGCAACTGCAAGATATTTTTACTGAACAAGCATCTTCGAAGCTTGAAATACAACATGAGAAATTGAGAACATATATTGCACAACATGTCAGGGATTTGGTGTATACTATTTTTATAGTGAGCAACCTACAACCTCATATGGTCAATCTTGGATCCAGGACTTGCACGTGCCGAGAATTTCAAATGGACTGTATTCCCTATTCACATGCCATCGCTGCAATAAAATATTTCTTTAACTAATAATACAAATTTTTATGACTAATTGATTACTAATTATTGATTATATTATTGACTAATAATAAAGGTAAAAAATTAACATCATGTATCTGAATATGTGAGTCATTATTACACCCGAGAAGCACTTATTCAAATATATTTTGGCTCTATTATGACTGTGTCTTATCGAGATAATTGGATGTTTCCAATTGGAATAGCTACAGGAGTTGTATTACCTCCGGTCGTTATCCGATTATCAGGTAGACCTAGGATGACTAGAGATCGAGCAACGGGTGAAAAAACACGTTAACAAACTGGTGAAATGGAGAGTAGTGTGCCTCGTTGAATAAAGTGCAATAATTATCGTCAATTTGGTCACAAACGCCCAAAATGTCCACTGCTTGTTGAATATTTATGTAATGTTAATGTGTGTTTCTTGTTGAATATTTATGTAATGTAAACTACGTTGCTTTTTTAGTAATATGGTGTTGCCCATATGATATTCAGGACCTCCCTATGATCCATACTTAGTAGTGACTAATAATACTGCGATAAATGCTCATCAACGTTGGCAACCAACTCAGTTACCTCACTCTGCTATCATTAAGAAATTAACACGTTAATTTTAAATCGTTTATTTGATATTAAATTGTTTTATATTCATAAATATTAAAATTTACCTCTTCGATATTGATCCCCGTTTACAACGAAGAATAAACATTCGTCATCGCCATCGTCAGCCTCCACCATGCGCGCCACCAAGTACGAAAGTGCACCCAAAAACTTCTGCCCCGGTCTCCAGTCAATAAAATGACCGAAACATCCATCCCTAAATCGTTGCAATAGCGGCTCACCTCCTACATACTTTAATGTCTAACAAATTTATTCTAATATCGATCCCTTATAGTAGGTGCTCACTACTATACTTGCGTCCACAAGTTCATGTCTCAAATATGAGATCTATTATTAATTATGGGACAAGGAGCAAATCACCCCTTAACGTTTTCATTAAAATGCAAATTCACCCTTAACGTTTGTTTTGATGCAAATAGATCCTTTATAAAAAGCATAAGGTGCAAATAACCCCTTAATATATATAGAAATATGTAAATATCCTTTTTAAAGTTTGTTTTTGTGCAAATACAACATTTTTTAAGTTTTTAAGTACAAATTAATCTAATTTTTAACATTTCAATTTAATTATGATTTTAAATTTTGTTTTGATATTTTTTTGAAATGGATACAGAGATTAATTTTTTAAACGGGTACATGAATTAAATGTAAAAATAATATAAAAAATTATATTACAAAATATATTATATATAAAATTTATTATGACGAGCTTGACTTAACTCGACTATAAATGTACAAACTCACTCCGATCCCTTTATGTTCTTATTTAGTTTCGTAATTGTATTAAAATTTGACCATAAATATTGTAAATATCATATTTTAATAAATACATATAATGATATCGGTGGAAGAATATCGGGGTCAAGAGAAAATACAAATTTGTCCATTTGCTGCCAAGTTGAGTATGATGCTATATATTCTTACTCCGAACTTATCATGATAAATTTAACATATAATATATATTTTTAGATAAGTTTTTATATAATTTTTCAAAATTTTACAAGAATAAAATAATAAATATTGAAAGAGTTTCCAATTTTTGATTTTTTATAAATGATTATTTTAGTTGCTAGTTTGTAATTATTTTTATTGAATAAAAATATTTTTTCTAAAAAATATTATTTGGCGGATATCAAAATGGGTACCCTCCCCCTTACAAAGTAATTTTTACCGCGCATCTGTCCCGATTTTTTAAAAAAAATTTACATTAAATTTCACATATAATATATTTTTAATTTAATGTTTTATATATATGTTTTATATCAAAATCGTGTTCGTGTTTTAAAAATTAATCTCTGTGCCCGTTTTAAAAAATATCAAAACAAAATTAAAATAATAAATTAATTGAAATATTAAAAGTTGGACTAATTTGCACTTCAAAATTTTATAAAGGGTTTATTTGCATCAAAACAAACATTAAGGGTGAATTTGCATTTTATTGAAAACGGTAAGGGGTGATTTGCCCCTTATCCCATTAATTATTTATAAAATAAAATCAATCTAATAAATAACATATTCATTTATAAATAATAAATAATTATCAAATCATATACAAATAGAATATGGATATATGTATTCAAAACCAGATTTAACGAGACGACTATAATTTATACGACATTTATTATTTTTATGAAAAATAAATCAATCTGATATACAATATGTTATAAATAATAATATGTGTGGACATTACCTATTAATTGATTAGGGTTTCTAATAGTTTATTTCTATTGTATATATATTTGGGAACCCTACCCAATAAAGGAAATAGACGTGAATGAAATACAATTCCAGGGTTTCCACTCTATTATTTTTCTCTGCGCCACCTCCTACAATTTTTTTTTCTCTTAGCCTTTTCTCTTTACTGTTTGCATCCATAATAGGAATATTGAAAAATCATGTTATAAATAATAAATAGTTATCAAAACACATACGAACAAAATATGGAGATATGTATTCAAAACAAGAGTTAACGAGACGACTATAATTTTTTACGACATTTTATTATATTTATGAAAAATAAATCAATCTAATATACAGTAGATTTATTCTTAAACAATAAATAATTTTCAAAAAACATACGAATAAAACATACTCGTCGGTATTAAATATTTCATATGAAATTTATTGTTATTTTTCAACCTAATAATTAATAAAAAAAATTCAAAAAACAAAAATAAAGACGTGGGTTATGAAACCCACGTCTGAGTATCTCATTTGTGACATCCCACATCAAATAAGTAAGAGATTTCAATATAGTATAAATAATGAGTTTAATGGATTCTCTAGCAACATGGTTAACTATTTTTGGTAAAGCGAGGATGAACACCATATTTGCTAGTAGATCCATTGGACCGCCGTAGCCTAACGAGCTACCACCCCGTGGGCTAGGGGGTTACAGATGGTTTCAAAGCCAACCCTGGGTGAGCCCCAATGGGCCCTGTGGGCGGTCTTGCACGAGTATCGCGACAAGGACGTCGCGTATTTAACGAGGAGAGTTTGTGACATCCCACATCGAATAAGTAAGGGATGTGTCAATAAGTATAAGTAAAGAGATTAATGGATTCTCTAGCAACATGGTTAACTATTGAATAAGTAAGAGATGTCAATACAATATAAGTAATGAGTTTTATGGATTCTCTAGTAACATGGCTAACCATTTTCTATAAAACAAGGACGAACACCGCATTTGCCAGTAGATCCATTGAGCTGACGTACCGTAACGGGCTCTCACCCGGTGGACCCGACATTTATTATTATTCTTCTACCTAATAATTAATCTAAAAAAATTATTAAAACCTGGACGTTGAGATACAAAACCCGGACGTCCCACATAAAAATCGTCCAATTTCGGTCACACACACGAACCGACCGGGTTTTATTAATATCTACCAAATTTTAATTATTTTTAAAGTGTCACCATCCTATATTTATTTAACAACATAAATAATAAAATCAACGTTAAAAATGTAATTATCTTACTCAATTTCGTTTAAATAACTAAATAACAAATAAATAAACAAATAACATGATAATCACATTCAATTTTTATAATGCAACGTATATAAAGACTATTTATCATATATAAATCATGATGAGCAAAAAAATAACTAGTAAACCCGGTCGGTTCATGCTTCAGGAAGCAACCGGCCGGGGTTTTGGATTCGGCGACAAGATTTTTTTATTCGGAGACCATATTTTTTATGCTTAGCCATAGTTTCAAAATTAATGTTTCCATCGCTTCTCCGCCGCTTTTCCACCCTAAATAAAAATTAAATTCAATTTTTTACAACAGAAGAAATCAAATTTTTAACAAAAATCAAAATCAAAATTTTAACAATGATAAAAATAAGTTTTGCAAACTTGGTTGAAGAATCTCTATATTGCACTAAATCTGGCTGCCTCTCTCATTTTCTCAATTTATCTTTTTCAAAAACCTACACTCAACCTTCAGTCGTCACTCTTTTTCTCTTTCAAATAAAAACTCTTTCCCTCCTTTTATTATTATTATGTTTTAAAAATAAATTTTTGCATTAAATTTATAATTTATAATAAAAATTTAACATTATTTAATAGCACCAATTTTATTTATTTTGAGAATTGTCAAAATCGAAAAAGAACTGAATCGAATCGATAGTTACTGTTTGAAACCAAAACTAAAGTAGGTTAGATTTGAATTCCATCTTTGTAGAACCGAAATTTTTTGATTCAATTATAATTTTAACGATTCTTGCTTTGTAGAACCGAAATTTTTTGATTCAATTATAATTTCAACGATTCTTGCTTTGTAGAACCGAAAATCGCGGATTCATCCAATTTTGTTATTGAACTGCATGAACTCCAATTTGAATGTGAAAATTATTGTTCAATATATAAACTGTTGTAACATGGATTTTCAATTCTACCAATTAATTGTGAAAAATAGTAAAAAGAGAACAAAAGTGAGAAAAAGAGAAGAAAACTTAAGGAAGACAGAGAAAACCATTCACTTGTTTATTTCACATGTCTTATCCTTTTACAAGATAGAATATATAAATAAAGATACTAACATATTCAATAACTAATATCCACAAGTCTTCAAGGCGTATTATAGACATTCAGGTCTAAGTTTCAAAGTTATTTCGAAATATTCGCTCACTCAAAATATGATAATCATTCAAGTCCGCATTCCAATAACATAAGCATATTTCGGTAGATGAAAGTATATGTGTATTGCACAATTATGTTTTCTCATTAAAAATCTTAAATAAGAAAACCTTTTCGGGGAAAGTAGCGAAGAAAAAAAAGTACAACCAATTAGTTTTCATGACATAATCTTCAGATTAATTTATTTGGTATTCATGATATAATCTTATGGATTATGTATAAGTTATCATTCATCAACAACAAAAAATCTTTTAAGTATAAAAGTTCAATATTATCAATATATAGATATAAATGTGGGGAGAAATTTGAGTGGATAAATCTTTAAGTTATCATTAAATAAATTTATTTGTATGAAAATATGTTAGTTTGATGTAGATTATTTTTGCAACACATTATATCATTCCTTAGATAAAATAATGGTCGAGGATATATTTCATGACCTACCGGTCAAAGATCAAATTATACGAGGATCATACAAATGACTATCATTTGAATAGCACACCAATGTCAATGTCAATGTCAATTTTTGTAACAATATAGACAAACATCTAATGTACCTTGAAATATATACGAGGATCATATAAATAACTATCTCATTTCAAAATCTCACTTAAGGAGGAAAATAATATAATATTACTAACAAATTAACTTTCAATATTATATTTCAATATTATATCAGACCAAATAATTATCTCATTTCAAAATCTCACTTAAGGAAGAAAATAATATAATATTACTAACAAATTAACTTTTAATATTATATCAGACTGATATATTAGTGCTTATGACACTTTAAAATAAGATCATCTGATCCAATAATACTTTATTATTTTTTATAAATTTAATTGAGTTCTTTCACAAGACAATCATTTGAACAACGTTGATGCAAATGATAAAAAATTCATTTTTTATGAAACTTTATTGAAATATAGGATTCAGTATTTAAATGATAAAATTATTAAATTAATTCAAATTTAAACAACCTATCATTTATCACTATCATTTATCAATCAAACAAAGTAAACATAAATTTGTCAATCCATCATATCATAGAAATTAAACTCAGCCTAACTGATAATGCAATGGAAAAAACACCCATAGGTTGAAAATTAAACTGTAATTATCCCAATTTGAAAGTACTACCACTGATGAGTGATCTCATACAACATTCAACAAAATGCAGCCTTAACAAAAGGAGTTCTGACAAGAAATGCAACACATTTTGTACAGAAGTATTAGCTCCACTTCTCCCTCTAAAGATAACACAATTCAAGCTGCATAGATCATGTTTATTAAAGAAACATAGACAGTTCTTCCATCACAAGAACACCGTCGGATGACGGCAATGGTCTTCAACTGATCCCACGATAGATAGCTCCGGGCAACAGCTCATCCATGCTATCAACGTTCCTATACCCGTTATACTCTCTCAAACAAGTCCAGCCACGACGCGTGAGGAACTCGCGGAAATCATCTTCCGTGTAGAAGGTCTTGTCCTCTGTGTGTACTGGCATTGGCCCAGGTTCCTCATAGAAACACACCTTTATTGTCAGCCCTGCAATCACGAAATGCAGACCAAAGTTCAAGACAACCTTAATAAGCCGATTGTTACAGAAGTCTCTCTCTCTCTCTCTTACCTTCATCAACGTGAAGAGTGTAGTTTCCGAGAGGCATGTCTCTGTCGAGTGAGCGAACAACATTATCTTCATCTTCTAACCAGAATGCGCGTTTAGTCCTCAATCTGAAAGCCGATTTGATAGCTTCCTTGATGGCGTCTGCACTGGCATCGATTCCTATTCTCTTAGTGTAGTCCCCCAGCTTAACAACGATCACCCTTCCATCGTATGTATTAGTTTGTTCACCTGTTAATCAAGTTTAAGAACTCCAACAAAAGATCAGTATATATACATCTATTCAATCTGCATATCCCACCAAAGCTAAAGATTCCCGATTTTAATTATACATCATAGAGCTTGAAGAGAAGATACTTTTGACAGAAATTACAGAACTGATTGAAGTTCGAGTTATCAAGCACAAAATTTGGACTAACCACTTCCGGGCGTCTCCCTCCAATTCCATGGAGAAACTCCACTCGCTCCAACAGCATCAGCAGCAGTTATGGCAAGAGGATGCCCCTCGTGATCCAAACGTGTTTCTAAATTGAGAGTCGACCTGCCATTAGCTGTGCAACAAGAACTTATCAAATTACTATTAGGATCTTCAGAAGAACTCATGTTCTCAGCTTGAGAAATGTGTATCGAACTAACACTGCGCCATTTAACGATTTATGTTTCTCTTATTGGACCACCAATCAAATGCAATCACATGTACAACACCATAATAACTAAAAACATCATGAATAGCATGTAATGGTCCAAAAAGAAGTTAGAGAAAGGTATTAAAACGCGTTTTTCGCATTGGGGCATTTTGTTCACCTCGTGACAAACCCGGGCACACTGCTTTATACCAAATATCATAAAAATTATACTCTCTCCATCTTCTATTCATTATGTTTCATTACAATTCGGCACAAGCATTAAGGAGAAAGAGCAAAAGATAGAAAGTGAGTAGGTCCGACCGCTTTTGAAGAGTTAATTGTTTCCTATTTTAGTGTGGGATGGAGGAGTACCAAATATTTTAAAGCAAACAAAATATCAAAAGTCACAAATAGTTATAATTCTTAAAATCCAAAATTAACTTCATCATATCAGATATTCATAAATCAAAAGTGCAAGAAATCTAAATCGACTCCGCATACTTCTACAACATCATCTCCATCTCCATCCCCATCACCTAATTGATTAAAAGAGCTCATGTTGTCGCACCGGGGAAAAAGATATTGGAAAAGGAATGGAGTGGAAGGTTGCATAGGAATAATTTACGGTAGGCTGGGAGATAGGTATATGTAATTTTAATCCTAATTGGATCAATTTAGCCATAATAAGATTAATATGAGCAAAGGTTAATATATATTCTACTCAATTTTGCAAAACCCATGTATTTTCTAGGCCCAGAAAATGAAAAAAATAATAATTTTGAACCGCATATCACGAGGCTACCATCTCACTGCCACCTCAACCGAAATGAGGCGCACGCCTCAACAAATCACATGATGCAGCGTCAGAGGCAGTTTTTACTTGAGGTTACCCAAGGCAAGCCTCACTATCGCCTTTTGAAACCATGAGAGCTAATGGTATGGCAATTAAACCCGACATTTTTAGGAATTAAATTAACAATAAAACCATTAGTATATACAAAGCCCAACTCGAAGTGTAATTAAGAAAACACTAGATCTAATAAAATATGCCAGAGGATTACACACACATTTAAGACAACAATGCAGAAAGCAGAGTATGGTGTAAGTGTTTCAAAACTGGCCATTTTATGTCATTGCTTATCGGCCTGGACCCGATATGGGACTCGAAACTGGCCAACTTATATTTTCACAGGCTTTATGGATGGGAGGGTGCGAGTGTTTGTTACTTTATTACATGAGAGTGGACATATAAGGAAAGGAGAAAAGCAAAAAATCGAAGACTAAGAAAAGAGGTGATTTCAAAGTTTGGATACCAAAAAGGTTTCCAAGAGAGTCTAGTGGATCTGTCTCCGGACTTCCTTTAGACGAAACTTCAGAGGTAAGTGGAAAACAGACGGCTGATTTGTGCAAGAAAGAGTATGATGTAAAAAATCAGTAGTTACGATAAAATGGAATGTTTAGATATAGCTACTTTAAAAAAACAAAAAAAACTACAATTGAGGTTTACGAAATCAAAGAGTAAATGATTTACGAGATGGTCCAGATCAACTATTAACATACCTTCCACGGGTCCAAAAGTAAGGCTGGCGTCATCAATACCTGCATAAAGTCCGAATAATGTACGGAAGTTAGTGCAATTCATAGAAATTGGAAATACTTTACTATATGTAATCTACGGAAATAGTCATTTATATTTTAGATCCGATATGGAAGTAGTATCACGGAAAAGTAAAAGGAGTACATGATTATTAACATCATTAATAATGTGAACAGCCTCAGAATCAGATTCTACAAAAGAAGATCTAAACTTCTTTTATATTGGTACTCATAATTACAATAAAGAAATGACATATGTAGCAAAGAATTTAACTAGTCTTGCTGCAGCGAAGTGGGATCTGAAAGTGCACAAGTGTACATTATATTCGTTCGAGTTGAAAATAAGGAACTAACAACTATAAATAGAATGATAAAATCGGTAATCCAACATTAAAGTTTTCCATATTCATTCCCTTTATCCCGGAGAAAGGCGTATAAAACAATATGATATATAAGACAAGCAACGAGGACAGACACGTAAACCATGAAGCATCATCTGTGATAATTATAGTGAAAAAGGATGCCACTCCATGCAAACATTTCACATCCAGAGGAAAAAGGCCAAGTTTTGCAACACTCCTATCATCAAGAAACCCAAACCACAACTCCACAATCAATAATACTCCATTTTTCACTAAATAATCAGTAAAAAGGTTATCAACGTCCAATATAACCGCACTTCTCCCATTTCAATGCCTACAACACACAGTTTCCAAAAAGATGGTTATCAACGTAACATACACAAAAAATCAAAGAAAACCAACTCCTACATCTCCACCTCCATACACAGTAGTGACTGAAAACACAACACATAATCAAAAGAACACATAAAAACTAATACCTTCACAGTTTTGTAAGTGAATTCGATGATTTTGAGATTTAGGGTTCCATTTTCGGTCCAATTTTCATGCTAAACGAACAGTAATAAATGGCTGCAACAGAATCATCTCTACAAAAGCTAGTTTGATGTTCTTGCATTAAGAAAACGAACCTCGAACAAACCTCAATTTTATTTTGAGGCTAAATATATTCGGATCAAAAGGCTTGCGAAGTTATAACGAGATGAGCTCAAACACTTCTCCAAGACACTAAATCACATACTCACTTAGAACAAAACATTAAAAAAAATGAAGAATCAAACCTTTATCAGCAAACTGCATAAACGAGTCGACTTTGGGAGGCGGACCAGTATTCGCGTCTTCAGAGCTCTTCCAATTAGGCCCATCTCTGTTCCTCTCCCTCAGAATCTCATCAATCTCCTTGTAATAACTCATCTTGGCATTCCCGCTCCCGTTCCCATTCCCATCACGATTGCTCTGCTTCGCCTTCTTGAATTCCTTGAGCAAATTCCTCCACTTATCGGTGCACATGGTGGGAGATCTATCGAACCCTTTCTCCCTCATCTTCAAGGAGATGTTGTCCCACAAATGCTTGTTCGATTTGGAGGTGTTGAAGAGCATATCTATCTCTCTCCGGAGCAATATGAGCGCCCTCGTCTCCTCCTGCACCCACGTCTCCGCCCGCTTCTTCGGAGCCGCTGCCGACGGCGCGACGGGGACGGCGGGTTCTTCGGCGGCGGCGTCGGGTAGGTGGATGATCATGCTGCTGTTGTGGAGGGGTCCGCCTTCTTGTTTGTCTCCGGTGCCGTAGAAATCTATGGCGGGTTCTTGCTGCGGCTGCTGCGGCTGCTGCTGCTGCTGGGGTTTTTCGGACATGTACATGTTAGAATTTCGATGAATTTGAGAATTGGGGTTTCGATTTGTAGCGCAGATTTAGAAAGAAATGGAAGAAGTTTCAATCTTTATAGTTGAGTATGAGAAGTAGAAGGTTGAGTTGTATATTATCGTGTTCCATTACTAATGCGATTTATTGGCAAAGAAATATTTCTAAAATATCATCTGCAATAAATTCGATTGTCCATTAATAGTAAGTAGAGTTTGAGTTGTTATTCTATACTCCCTCTCTCTCTCTCATTATTATTATTATTAATATTTTTATTGATTTTTTTTTATCATAAATAATAAAACAGATAAAATATTTATTTTTAATTAAATTATATATTGAATAGAGTCAGGCTAAAAATTGATTTTTATATACGATAAAATTTATACAAAAAACTTTATTGGTGAGTTTTATTAAATTGATTAAGATGTTCCAAATCTAATCAAAGTTAAGTAATTGAATTTATCTTTAAATTGATAGTGGTTGGACTATAATCGATTATCCATTTATTTGGAACAGTTAAGTTTATCAAATAAATAATTGGGCTGAAAGTTATATCGTTATAGAGGAAAAATCAAATGAGTGCGATTTTTGTTGAGAAATCAAAATGATGATAGTTTATTTATTTAAATATATGAAACTTTACCTACGAGAAAAATATCACTTTCAGAAAAAAAATTATGGAACGGAGGTTATGTGATTATATAGTCCATTTCGACGGTGTTTACTTTCCATGATATGATTAAATAATAAAAGTAATTTAAATTAATTTAGTATTTACTTTAGTATAAATTATGAATATCTCAATTTTAAATTAATTTAATAAATTTATCTTTCAAATAGTTAATCATATATTTGATAAACGTTATCTTGATTGAGAAATAAAAAAGTACTTTTAGAATTTATTTATGAGAAAAATGTCATTTATATGATATTAGAATAGCGTGATAAATATAGGATATTAAAATTATAGCAATAAAAATAAAATTCATCATATACATCACCCATTTGTTATCTTCTTGACTTTTTAAATCCTATTTTCTAATTTTTTAAGAGATTTGAAAAAAGAATGGGAAATAAAATTTTAATCAACTTTATAACGAGGACGATGACAAGTAACTCATGACACTAAACGTGTTTTTATAGATTGTTATGACATATATATTTTATAAATTATGTTGAGTTATTAGTTAATTTCATAAATTGTACTCCCTTCATCCATCAAAATAATTTATGATTTAATTCGACACGAATTTTAATAATGTGTATTGATTTTAATGAAAATATGTAGTTAGCGGAATTGATGTCTTGCTTAATTTATTACTTTTGATGGAGTTTGATTGTGGTGAGTTTAAATACTATAGATGAAAATTTTGAAATATGAACTATTTGTGTGTACATTCAAATATGACAATCACTTCATTTTAGTGGACGAAATAAATAATAATTACTAAAATTTATATTTGAGATTTATTTATTTATTTTATTCATGCTTTACGTACATTGCAATTTAGGTGTGATGATAGTTAACTTATTGTACTTAGACCAATTAAATGAGTCTACAAATAAGTATATTCAAATAATTAAGAGAGAACGTTACAAGTTTCGTTAGTTAGTAGTTTGGACAAGAATGAGCAGTACAATCACTTTTACTAATGCATTTTGAGAATATTATGCATAAAAAATTAAAATATTCTATAAGTTACAAAATTGAGTTTGAGACATGAATAAATATTAAAATATATCTATTTTTAGAATGTGATGAATCACTAAAAATAATCACACATATTACACAACAATATAATATGCTCTAGAAATTTTCGCCAATTATGGGAGGTAATAAAATTATAACTATTCATAATCTAAATGTTGAAGTAATTATATTATATTATTTTATTTGCATTTTTCTATCACTATCTAATTACTATAACATTAGTCCTTTTTTACAAAAGTTATAACAATATAATAATGTGAACTTTTAATAAACTTTTGTATTTTCATTTTTAATATTTTCTTAATTCTCATGTTTTAAATATTATAAATTTAAAAAATAAAATATAAAATAATGTTAAATAATTATATAAATTATATAAAATATTTAATTTCCATCAAATTTCAACGGATAAAAAATTAGTTTATTTAAATATATGAACCAATAATATAGAATTATAGATTTTCAAACATATACTTAATTGAACAAAATATTAGTTTTGAAATTTAATTATATTCAATAAATATAAATCTTTATATTTATCCTAATTATTTCTCACTCCACCCTCACATAGGGGTGAGCATGGTTCGGTTTGGTTACCGAACCGAAAAATTATTGAAAATCGAACCGAAAATTTTCGTACCAAAACCGAACCGAATTAAATTAAAACCGAACACCGAAATTTTCGATTCGATTTCGGTAAAAAATCGAACCGAAAATTTTATTTCCAAAACCTTTAACAACCCATCCCTTGGACTTCAACCCTTTAACAAGAGGGCTTTTATTTATTGGATTGATGGTTATTTAGTCTGCTTAGTCCAAAGTTATTTGTCTAATTAAATTAATCTAAGTTAGTGTTCTTGTTTGCGTTTACAAATAGCATACAGTATATTTAGTGACAATTTCTTTGAACCCAACATATCTGTATGATGAAGAATAGGAAAGTAAAAGAGAAACTTTGTCCAGTAAAGTAAAAGAGGAGCTTAAAATCTTAGTAGCAGTCATCCGGTAGTAGTTAAAAAATAGAAGTGCAGGTGGATAAAGAAGGGGGAAAAAAATCTCACCTGAATTTTCAGTAGCCAAACAAACCCATTGACGGTGGGACTGAGGATTCGACGACGGAGATGGTGTTAGGAAACGGTGGGATTGAAGATTCGACGAGAGTGTTGGGCACTAGGTGTCACCGTGTGAGGAGGCTTAGGGAGATTGAAGAAAGGAAGGGCAGAAGCCGCAAAACAGAACTTAGAAGGGATTCTTTTAGAAGATTAAGAGAAGGGGAAGGGGTAGTGCGGTGCGGCAGAACAGAACTCAGAATGGATCAAGGGAAGGGGAAGGGGTAGTGCGGTGCGGCTAAAGCTAATTTAGAAGATTAGGATTTTTTTTCTATTTTTTTAATTATATATATATATAATAAATAAATATTATATATTTTCGGTTCGGTTTATGGTAATTCGGTTTCTTCACTATCAAAATCATAACCGAACCTAAAAACCAATTTTTTTACATTAGAAAACCGAAACCAAACCGAATAGTAAAAAACCGAACCGAAATTATTGGTTCGGTTTGATTCGGTTCGGTTTTCGGTTTTTTGCCACATTTTGCTTACCCCTACTCTCACACGTCTCTCTTCCTTACCTCTCTCTCTCACACCCCCTGTTTCTCTCTTTTTCTCTCTCTCCCTTTTCCTCTCTTTTTTTCTCTCATCATATCATAGAAAATATAATAACAAATACTAAAGAAATTAAGGGAATGATGAAATATAATAACAAATACTAAAGAAATTAAGGGAATGATGAAATTAAAAAAGGTGTAAAAATAAAATATCATATCTTACAATATTTTTTAAAATAAAGTGCAAAAAACAATTATCAATATATTGAACAAATAATTAAAATAATGACATTATAATATTGAAAATATAAAACTTGAACAAAACCTTTTAAACTAATGAGTCTGTTATCAGGAGAAGCACCCCTATCCTGCCACTTTCGAGTTCTATTCCCCAAATCAAGAAGTTCAATACAAATTTCATACTCGCTATATTTCATTTCATGTAGATTTTTGGCACCTTTATTTAATCAAATCTTATTCATAAAAGCATGATTTAGGCAATAAAAACATGCATAAGAGAAACAATACTTGTAGTCAGGCCCGTCGATAGATATTGAAGCCACGTGCTAATTTTAAAATTAGGTCTTAAATTTTATCTAAATATTACTTAAAAATAATAATATATTATGATAATATCTTATAATTACAAAATATAAAACCAAATTATCATAATCAACTTGTTTCAACGTAGTAAAAAATAAAGAAGAAAGAAAGGAGAATTTTTAAGAATAAAACTAAAAATAGTTGAGCCGATACTAATTTAATATTTAATTTTGGGGTCCATAATGCTTTTTTAAATAAAAAAAGATAAATATAAAGATTTTTAAAAATAAAATTTATTTAATAATTGGGCCCCTATATTTTTTGTGGTCCTGTGTTGAAGAACTTGCTAGACGTGTCTATAGACAGTTGACCTCATTAACATGAGCAAGTTGAAACATATATATACGAAATTGAGTTCTTAATGCTACATTCTTATATCATTGTTATATATATTGTCAAAATATCATCAAACAATAAGCACTTCCAACTTCTATAATCTTAATCTTAATTTTCTGAAGTTGAAACAAAGATCGAGCCCTTCGCAATAATTAAGAAAACACAACAGATGAGTTTCAATATTAAGGGTCGTTTGATTTGCTTGATTAATTGAATTATATTGTTAGGATTATTACTTTTTATATTTCTTTACTTCCATTTAAAATTCCTCATTTCTAATCTCTCCTTAAACACATCACCACTTCATATGTCCTCCTTGCTACTCAAATAGTAGAAAGGGGGACATATGAAGTGGTGATGTGTTTAAGGAGATTAAAAATGAGATATTTTCAATGAGAATGTGAATTTGAAGAGTAATAATTCAATCAATCTAATTCAATTAATCAAGCAAACCAATGACCCCTAAGAGAAGTATTTATCGATGATGGATATATATAAAGAGAAATACAAAATATATAGATACATAATGACTCATAAATAACTAGATACTTGAAGAGACGCTAGAAACTCAAGAGACTAGTTATTACAAATTAACATATAACACCCTCTCTTCATTTGTAATCTTGATGACATCCTTGAATTAAAGAAGCTTCTCAACTCCCACAACTTTGGTAAGAATATCAGCTCGTTGATCCGCCGTCTTGATATATTCCAAGAAAAATTCTCTTTTACCAATAATGTCTCGAATGTAATGGTGCTACAACTCGATGTGTTTTGATCTTTTATGAAAAACATGATTTTTTGTCATGGATATCACCAACTGATTATCACATAAATTTGGAGTTGGTTCTAATACATCTTGTTCAAGAATCTTCAAAATTCTCCTCAACCAAATCGCTTCTCGTTGAACTTCATTCGTTATGATGTATTCAACCTCTGCACACGATAATGAAACCAAACTCTGCTTCTTTGAACTCCATAAAATTGGTTTCAAACCAATGCAAAAAATGTAGGCTGACGTGTTTTTCTTATCATCTTGACTTCCCGCATAGTCGCTATCTGTAAATCCAACCAACTTGTTGCTTTCTTATTTCTCATATTTGATGCCAAAGTTCTTAGTACCTTGAAAGTAACGAATAAATCGTTTTGCAGTAAAAATATGAATCTTGCTTGAATTTCTCACGAATCTCGAAATTAGACTCACTGAGTAGAGAATATTAGATCTAGTGTTGGTTAAGTAAATCAAGGAACCAACGAGACTTCTATAAAGACTAGGATGTGCTTTCTTCGCTCCATCTTCTTGCTTCAACTTTTCATTCAAAGAAATTGAAGTTTCTGCTAACTTGCAATCCTCCATTCGGAACTTATTCCATAAATCCAACACATATTTCTCTTGCGAGACAAAAATATTTCCCTTCTTTTGCTTAACCTGAATTCCAAGAAAATACCTCATCAAGCTAAGATCATTCACCACTGTTTCATTTGTTCCTGCATAAATCAAATCATCAACAGAAAGACAAGCCATCATGAAATTAGTTTTGATTTTTTTACGTATAGTGATGATTCTAATTGAATTTTATCAAAATCATTTTTCAATAAATATGCATCAATCTTGTTGTTCCATGCTCATGAGGCTTGTTTCAAACCATACAACGCCTTCAACAATTTGTAGAATTCTCCTTCGTGGCCTTCAATTTTGTATCCTTGAGGTTGTTGAATGATCACACTATTTTAAACACAAAAATAGGTATAATATAGAGCAAGCATAATATTATATCCACAAGGACTGGTAAACGAAAACACACTGATTAATTCGCACAAATATCCAATTATTATCTAGGCAAATAATAAAAACAAGTGATAATAAGAAAACGAAATACGAATAACAAATTAATAAAAGAGGATTACAGGGGTAATGTATAGACACTAAATCAATTAATGGATTCACCTATTAAATCTAATTACCAAATTTTAATCCTAATTCTTTTGAAGGACCGCTAAAGTAACCATATACTCCTGATAGGGCAGTCTATGATAGTAGGCTAATTTAATAACTATCTTCGTTAGGTCTCAAGAGAATTAAACCAGTTACAAACATAACAAAAAGGTTAGCCTCCAACAGTTTACCTATCTCCGCTAGATTTCAAGGTAAAACATGTATTATGCATTCATTTGGTCGACTATGAATTCAATTCAGATAAGACATCAAATCATAGCTAGCATGCAATAATAATGGCTAGTTATTAAAACATGAAAATTAAGAACACTACTCATAAATAAGAACAAGATGAAAAATTAAGAATTAATATTATGAATCCATCAAAAGAAATAGGTCGATACAAAGCCCCTATAATCACAAATATCTAGTCACTAATAATAAAATTAAATATTGAATATATAAATAAAATAACATAAACCTCTGGTGCAGAATTTGCGACGTCGGGTTGTCAATCCTCGATCACGAACTCTTCTCTAAGAAGTAAGTCCATAAATTACTAGAACAAAAGTGGCTTTGAATGATATATGCTAAAAGATGTAAAAAGTGTATAGTAGTCTCCAAAAGTGTTTAGGGTTGAGAATGAACAACCCTTATATAGTACTAGGGTAAAATACAATGAAACATGGAAAGAAAGTAAGAAAATATGAAAATAAGTCTTCTCGCGCACGACATCAGCGACCCCAGCCTGGGTTTGCCGAAAATTGTTCTTGAGATCGACAATCGATGATCTGGTCACGTGACATTCTAGCAACTTCAACGATCCAGATGACGATCACCGAAAGTTGTGCCTGAGTTCGGCGACCCCAGCCCTGGGTCGCCAATCTCGATGTTCTCTCCTCCGGGCTTGGTATTTTCGTGCCTTGTGCTCTCGTACCTCGTCTCATGGTCTATTCTTTATCTCGACATGCATCTCTTCTCCTCAGCTACGTCTCTCGGCTTCCAATACGATAACATGCCGCCAAAACCTAGAGAAAAACACAAATAAACAACAAAACGTAAAACCAACACAAAACAATAAAAACAACGAAATCAAATACGAAACACACCAAAACAAGACAATAAATGTGGACAATTGTATCATTAAAATTATGCAAAATGAGTGTTTATCATTGAACATAAACCTCATCTTCCAGTTCTCCATTAAGGAAGGCCGATTTGAAGTTTAGATGAAAGACTTCAAGCTCCATATGTGATGAAATAGCAAGAACAATTCTGATTGTTCCTATCCAAGAGACCAGTGCAAAGGTTTCAGTATAGTCGATTCCGGGTTGTTGTGAATAACCTTTGGCAATTAATCGTGATTTGTGTTTATGCACACTTCCATCTTCATCATTCTTGATCTTCATTATGTTTTGTGTATGACAACCTTCCCTTTCGGAAGTTCCACTAGTTTCCGCGTCGCATTGTTTTGATGTTCCTCATTTTATCATCCATTAACTTTCTCCATACATCCTTTTTCATAGCATCCTCAAAATGTTGGTTCACCTGCAAAAAGAGCAACAAAATTCGATGAAGCATTAGATGTCTTTGAGAGGTCAATACTTTTTGGGATGATTTTCCGAGTCTAAATCTGGATTGTCTTCTTGAGTATTACTACTCAATGGATCGTGAGTATGAAATGGATCGTCTGGGACGATCCTTGCTATTGTAGCTCAAATGGAGCTAGAATTATGACAACTTGACTTTAAATCAACATTAATAATGGGGAACTTGAAGATGAAGTTTACGTTAAACAACCTCATGGTTAGGAAGTAAGATGAGAAGAATAAAAATGGTGCAAGTTGGTATAAACTCTTTGTGGCTTAAAACAAGCCTCAAACATGAAAAAGAAAGATTGATGCATATTTTTTTAAACAATGGGTCCCTGAAAAGTCCATCAGAACCATCTCTTTATGTAAAGAAAATTGAAAGAGATTTTTTGATGGTTTGTCTTTACGTTAATGATTTAATATATGTAGGAACAAATGATGTGTTGTTGAAATTGTTCAAATAGGCAACCATGAAAGAATACAAGATGACTTATCTCGGTTTGATAAAGTATTTTCTTAGAATTCAGGTGAAGCAAAAGAAAAGCAAGATTTTTATCTATCAAACAAAATGTTGTCTCAGACTTGTTGAAGAAGTATCAAATGGAAAATTGCGAATTGACAAAAATCGTCATTGTTTTGAATGAAAAACTGAAGCAAGAAGTTGGAGTAGGAAAATCATATCCTAGTCTCTATAGAAGTATTGTTAGTTCATTGATTAATTTAATCAACACAAGGCCTGATATTTTATATTCGATGAGTCTAACTTCGAGGTTCATGAGTAGTCCAAGAAAAATTCATTTTGCTGTTGTAAAAATATTTCTTCATTATCTTCAAGGAACAAATGATTTCGAGATCAAATATGAGAAAGAATAAAGCAACAAATTACTCAATTTTATAGATAGCGACTAGGCGGGAAGCCAAGAAAAAGTACATCAGCATATAAATCTTTTGTCTTGGTTCGAAACATGTTACATGGAGTTCAAAGAAACAAAATTTTGTTGTCTTATAATCTGACGAAGCAGAGTATATCGCATTACATGAAGCAATTCGAGAAGCAATTTGGTTGAGGTCAATTTTGAAAATTCTACACAAGACATCTCTAAGCCAACTTCCAATCTATTGTGATAATCAATCTGCAATCTTGATAACCAAAAATCCAGTTTTTCATGCAAGATCAAAACACATCGAGTTGGGACACCATTACATTCGTAACATTGTTCATATCTTTACGAAAGTTGTGGGAGTCGAGATAGTTTTATGAGAAAGAGATATTTAGGAAATAGATGACAAAACTATTTGTAATCTTCATTACATACCTGAGTCATTATTGTATTGTCACCGAGAGAGCGAAATTAAGACATATATAGAGATATTCAGTGAGAGAGGATGTCGGGTCTACTTTGAGACACCGGCAACGGCGACAATGAAGAAGAGCTGCATTTATTCCTTCCTCTACAGAGAAAGAAAAGTGAGAGAGATAGATGAGGAGAAAAGATTATTGTTGGATAAAAAGAAAAATAACATAAAATAAATTTTAAAAAATGAATATATAAAAATTTGAAAATAGATTTAAAAGAAATTTGGGTTGGGTTGGATATTGGGCCAAGAAAGTTAAGTGAATGGACCAAGGCCCAATTTGAAATTACTATTTGTGAGATTATGGAATGAGTCATTAAAGAGAATTAGTGGGCCGAGCCTAGTAAAGAGGAAAAAGGCTAAATAAATAAAAGAAAACATGGATTATAATTTTTTTTTTGAATTTATCATTTTTAATTAATTATGTCAATCTATTAATGAAACAAGGCTTAATTAATTAAGTCAACCTATTAATGAAACAAGGCTTTGGGCCTAATTAAATTTTAAACTAGCATAATTCATTTGAATTTATTAAATTGCTTAATTTTAGTAATAATGAATTTAGATTAATTATTGTTGAAAAAATTGATTTTCAAACTTGTAGGGTTCTTCATTAATTTGGTGGATATTTAATTCTTTGAGAATTAAATAATTGGAGAATATCTCAAAATTAATTTTCTCGGTGAGTGAGAAATGTTTTTGGGAAGAGATGTTGGGATGTTTTAAACCTCTTGAGTTAGAGACTTATAGGCCCAAGTGGAAAAAACTTTGGGAGATTGGTGGTTGAGATTGGGCTAGAAAGTTGGGTCTTGGTTATTAATTTATGGGCTAACAATTTTGTGCAGCCCACCTCATGTTTTAACAAGCTGTTTATGGCTTTTCAATTTCATCTCATTATACTATACTAACATGCCTTTATGGCTAGTTATGTCTTGGAGGATCAAGAGGCAACTCCACGTAAAAGCTCTTTTATGGAGCATCCTTTTGTGTTCCCCATAAGTGGTTATAAATAGAAGCTTTTTGAGAGGATTTAGACACACCTCTCCATTCTTGCTCTCTCAAAGCATTTTCTAGCATCATTTTCATATTAATTTCTTAAGAATTCATAGTTTGCTCGGTTCTTCACTTCGTCAAGTTCGTTGGGGCCTTTAGAGTTTGTGGTGCTACTACTCTAAAGGGCGAAGTCATTTTATCTTTGGGGACGATACGCCATATCGAACTGTGAGCATTAGCCGGGGCGTATCTCGTCTTGCAGAAAGAGGCTTTCCTCGACTCGACTATAGTTACTTTAAGTATAGTGTTGTTATCTGCAAGCATTGTAAT
This sequence comes from Leonotis leonurus, assembly GCA_026898415.1. Lineage (NCBI taxonomy): Eukaryota > Viridiplantae > Streptophyta > Magnoliopsida > Lamiales > Lamiaceae > Leonotis > Leonotis leonurus. The sequence goes on along the minus strand of JAPKLX010000149.1, from coordinate 45,838 downwards.
ATTTAGTTTCTCGATTTTTAAAAAAATCTTTATTTTATTATTACAATCGCAAGATGAGATACTGACTTTGCTTTGGAGATGTCAACTTCCTCAAATACCGCCGCCGCTGCCTCGACTGCCACCGCCACGTCTGCCGCTACCGCTGCCACCTCCACTTCTTCCACCACACTTATCGGTGACTCTGCTACTGCTAATACCACGACCGGAAGTAACAACATGTCCGTGATGACTTCTCTTTCGAGGGCATTGCCTCAAGGGGAGAAACCCGAGAAATTTGCTAGTGTTGACTTCAAGAGGTGGCATCACAAGATGTTGTTTTACCTAAGAACATTGGGTCTTGCCAACTTCTTGAGTGAGGATGCTCCAGTTATACCGGAAGATGTGGACTTCAACGTCCGTACTGCCTCTGATGTATGGCATCAAGGCGACTTCCTAGCGAAGAACTATGTGTTGAATGGTTTAGAGGATACCTTCTACTCTGTTTATGCCGGTGTGAAAATGAAAGAGTTGTGGGATGCTCTAGAGAAAAAGTACCGTGTCAAGGATGCGGGAACAAAGAAGTTTCTTGTAGCCAACTTTTTGGACTTCAAGATGATCGAATCTCAATCCGTGATGGAGCAAGTGCAAGAGTTGCAAACTCTTTTGCACGACATGCAAGCCGAGCAAATGACATTGCCGACTTCATTCGTTGTTGTTGCCATGATCGAGAAGCTTCCACCAAGTTGGAAGGACTTCAAGAACTATCTAACTCATAAAAAAAGTGAGATGGAGATTGAGGATCTTATTGTCAATCTTTGAATCGAAGAAGATAGTAGGAGGCGTGATCCAAGGTTTAAGCTTGGAGACGAGGCAAAAGCCAATTTAATGGAGCGTGGCGAGAACTCCAAAAAGCGTGGCCGCCCTAATGCCAAAGGCATAAATTTGAAGGTACTTGCTTCAATTGCGACAAGCCGGGCTACATGGCTTAGGACTGCACCAGTCCGAAGAAGAAGAAGAAGGTGACTAAGAGGTATGTCCATGCTGTCGAGAAAGACAAGTGGGATGAGGATGACTTAGCTGTCGTGGTTTCTGAAGTTAACCATGTTGACAATCCACGTGCATGGTTTATCGACACGGGCGCTACCGTGCATGTGTGCTCAGATCGAACCATGTCTTCGACGTATCGAGCTGTTGAGGGGAAGAAGCTTCACATGGGCAATCAAGACTCGTCTGATGTTGCCGGAGTTGGTGATTGTGTGCTCAAACTGACGTCTGGTCAAGAGCTTAGATTGAAGGATGTGATGCATGTCCCAAACATCCGAAAGAATCTAGTGTCAGGTTCTATTCTTGTTAGTAAGGGCTTTAGGCTTTTATTTGAATCCGACAAGTTTGTTTTGTCTAAGTTTGGTACTTTTCTTGGAAAGAGTTTTCTTTCCAATGGTTTGTTTAAACTCAATGTAATGGTTGTGCGTCGTGTACCGAAACTTGAGAAGAATGAGAATGCTTCTACTTCCTCTTATATGCTAGAGTGCTCTGATTAATGACATTGTAGATTAGGACATGTTAATCTAAATGCGATAAAAAGATTAGTAAATTTGGATTTACTAAAAGTTGGTGAATTTAATTCACCAAGAAAATTTGAAATTTGTGTTGAAGCCAAAATGACTAAACTACCATATCACTCGGTTGAGAGGAGCGCCGAACCTCTAGGTTTAATTCACACGAATGTGTGTGATTTAAAATTTGTGCAAACTAGAGGTGGTAAAAGTATTTTATTACTTTTATTGATGATTGCACACGATACTGTTATCTTTATCTTCTAAGAAGTAAAGATGAGGTGATTGAAGCTTTCAAAAACTTCAAATAGGAAGCAAAAAATCAACTTGATCTTAAGATTAAGGTTGTGAGAAGTGATAGAGAAGGAGAGTATGTTGCTCCGTTTGAGGAGTTATGCAACGTAAGTGACATAATTCACCAAACTACATCCTCATATTCACCTCAGTCGAACAGAGTTGCTGAACGCAAAAATCGTACTCTTAAAGAGATGATGAATGTCATGTTGATAAGTTCAGGATTACCCCAGAACATGTGGGGGGAAGCTTTCTTAACAGCTAATTATATCTTGAATAAAATTTCACTTAAATGTAAGGATGTAACTCCCTACGAGTTGTGGAAAGAATGTAAGTCGTCGTACAAATACCTCAAAGTGTGGGGGTGTTTGACTAAAGTTCAAGTGCCTTTACCGAAACAAGTTACAATTGGCCCTAAAATCGTTGATTATATCTTTATTGGTTATGCACTTAACAGTAGCGCATACTGTTTTCTTGTTCACCGCTCAGAGGTTTCCGACATGAAAGAAGGTACAACGATCGAGTCACGAAATGCTATGTTCTTTGAGAATATATATCCTTGTAAGGATAATGAAAGTGAAATAGTTGTAAATAGCTCTGCTAAGAGAACTATTGAAGAGGCTACGAATTCTCATCCGGTTGATGACGAACCGAGACGTAGCAAAAGAAGCGGAGTTGCTAAAGATTTTAGTCATGACTACATCATGTTTATGTTGGATTAAGAACCAAAGTCAATTCGTGAAGCCCTCTCAGGCCCAAATGCTGCATTCTGGCAAGAGGTTGTCAATAGTGAATTTGATTCTATATTGGAAAATCACACGCGGGTGTTGACCGATCTCCCGGAAGGTCATAAACGGTTAGGTTGTAAATGGATCCTTAAAAGGAAATTTAAACCTGACGGCACTATTGACAAGTTTAAGGCTAGACTTGTAGTCAAAGGTTTTAAACAAAAAGAAGGGTATGATTTCTTTGATACCTATTCACCTGTGACAAGAATTACATCTATTCATGTGCTTCTCGCGATTGCTTCCTTGCACAATCTTAAGATTCACCAAATGGATGTTAAGACTGCCTTTTTGAATGGTGAATTGAAAGATGAGATTTACATGGAACAACCCGAGGGGTTTGTTGCACCGGGTCCAGAGAAGAAGGTGTGCAAGTTGGTTCGTTCCTTGTATGGTTTGAAATAAACGCCTTTATAATGACACTTGAGATTTGACAAAGTAATGTTGTCAAATGGTTTCAAAATCAACGAGTGTGAAAAATGTGTTTACATTAAAGGCTCATCTAACATTTTTGTTATTGTGTGTCTTTATGTAGACGACATGCTGATTATGGGAAGTAGTAATCAAGTTATTGTTGATACAAAACGAATGTTAAAGAGAAATTTCAAAATGGTTGATTTGGGGTTGACGGATGTGATTCTTGGGATAAGAATTTTAAGAACATCCGAAGGAATTGCTTTAACACAATCTCACTATATTGAGAAAGTGCTAAAGAAATTCAATGCATTTGATAGTCTGCCGGCTAAAACCCCTTTAGAGCTCAACATACACTTGAGTAAGAATAAGGGCGACCCTGTTTCTCAAGAAGAATATACTGGAGTTATAGGTAGTTTGATGTATATCACAAAATGCATTCGACCGGATCTAGCTTGTTCTATGAATAAGTTGAGTAGATTCACGAGTAATCCAAGCAAGAAACATTTGAAAGCTCTGACGAGAGTTTTGAGATACTTAAAGTATACTCTTAACTTTGGTTTGCATTACTTGAGATATCCCCCTATGCTTGAAGGTTATTTTGATGCAAATTGGATATTTGACTCGAGAGACTCATTCTCAGCGAATGGATATGTATTCGTTGTGGGGGTTGGTGTTGTTTCTTGAAAATTAACGAAACAGACGTGTATAGCTCGATCCACCATGGAATCTGAGTTTATTACTTTCGACAAAGCGGGAGAACAAGCATAATGACTTCGTAATTTTCTAGAAGATATTCTATGTTGGAAGAAACTTGTGCCGTCAGTGGTGATACATTGTGATAGCCAAACAACTATCGGACGAGCACATAACGAGTTATATAACGGTAAATCTCGACACATACGATGTTGTCACAATACCGTTAGAGAATTGATCACGAGTGGTGTTATCTAAGTTGATTATGTAAGATCAATAGACAACATAACGGATTTGTTAACTAAAAGTTTGAATCATGATCAAATTGTTAAATTATTAGAGGGAATGAGATTAAAATCCCCATCTCAGGGATGAGTATAATGGTAACCCAACCATGATGACTGGAGATCCCAAGAACTTGTTTCAATGGGAAAACTAAGTTATATGAATCCGTGTTATAACACTCGGCCCTTCCCTAGAAAACAAATGAGTGTTGAAGACTTGCAATGTGGTGAGGATAAGTCATTTGACTTTTAATGATTCTTGGTAAAAGGAGTATGGAAAGGTACTCGATAAGAGTCACCTATATAAGTGAGAAGTGGGACCGCTTCGTGTGAATAATCACTTATGAATCCAAAGAGGGTGTCCATGGCCGAAACAGACCCAAACGTGAGAACTGACGAGGTCGAGGTGGTATTGACTCGATATACACTAAGGAATAGTTCAAGGCATCGCATCCACTAGTCCGCCGGTATGCCCGATGGTGTTAACTATGGAAAGTTCAAAACCACAAGTTACCTTTCCAAATGCGGTATTGTCTCACGAGAATTGAGCTTGTGTTTGCATTCATGCATTTGCATTTCTACTCATGTGGGGGATTGTTGGAAATTTTGATTTTGAACTTGTATGGTTCTTAATTAATTTGGTGGATATTTAATTCTTTGAGAATTAAATAGTCGGAGCATATCTCAAAATCGATTTTCTTGGTGAGTGAGAAATGTTTTTGGGAAGAGATGTTGGGATGTTTTAAGCCTCTTGAGTTGGAGACTTATAGGCCCAAGTGGAATAAACTTTGGGAGATTGGTGGTTGAGATTGGGCTAGAAATGTCACGACCCCAAGACGGGGTTGAGACGAATATATTAACTTAAATAAATAAGGAAAATTATGATGAAATAGGTCAAGCAAATAATATCAATAAGGATCGATGACACTCTGAGTACCACATTTCCAATGTATGAGGACATTGGAAATGATCTATTTAAATAAGATAACTCTTGAGAAGGACTAAGAGTTTACAAGATCAAAGCATCTTCAAAGTTCAAAATAAGATAAGGTCCAAGCCATATAAGGCGCAACAAAGTTTACTAAAAACAGCGGAACTTCAACTTAGCACAGTTTGGGGTTTGTTCATTCGAATAAAAAGAAATACTAGCTCGAAGGAGGGAACAACCTCGCCAACACCAACCTCCAACGCCAGCTTGCCTACGCCTGCCTCTCAACCTGTGAAAAACATTTGAAAGAAATTTTGGGCTGAGTACTAATGTACCCCGTGGGTTTCTTGCACCTTTATCAGTGAAAAACTAGCATAAAAATTTATAAAAGAATACTACATGCCCAACAATATGTCGCAAGGCGTTTTAAAACGAAAGCCCACCCTACGCATATGAAAACATACATTATAACATTTTATCGAGCTCGTTACCTTTCTTGCTCATTCAATGTGTTTTCCTATTACGACTAGACGGGAAAATCGAAGTCTTCCGCGAATAATCCCCTTTCGCCAAGACCGGGGAACCTGGCCAAGTTCACCCGATCCGGACTTTCCGTGTACACTACCTTGGCCGGATCCGGCTCAAGGCACAATTGTTAACTTTATCATTGGCAAAGCCAATCAACGGGTACGGTAAAACCGATCCATCACATTTAGGATACATATGAGCAATACAAAAACTTGGCATGTAAATTCACATTTAATAAAACATTTGGAGCTCACTAGCTCGAAAATACCGTACTGTAAATAGGAAACCCACCTCAATCTTGTGGATCAGTTGAACGGAAAAATGCACGGGTCACTTATCGGCCTGAACGGGACCTACAATACAAGTCTCAACTTAGGAGGCTAATCGTACAAGTCGTCCCTATGTTCTATTCCTACTCCCGGGTTTTTGATAAGAAATATTTATAAGTTATGCTATTAATTATATAACTATATTTTTCATAAATAATGCTCGTGATATGCATGATG
>JAPKLX010000149.1:18818-29868 GCA_026898415.1 Leonotis leonurus | reverse complement strand
TGAGCGTCGGAGTTCCTTTCCAGAGGAACCCCAACCCCTCCTCCGGCACTTTTTTGCAGGCGAAAACACCACGTCCGTGATCCAGCTGCAACAGTTGGCTCTTATCATACCAAACAAGGTATGACCACCAAGACTATCTGGAATCTTTGTGCTTCTATTTCTATCATTTATTTTGTTGTGGATTATCTTATCAAACAACTGGCGCCGTCTGTAGGAAAAACTTTGTTTTTTGTTCCGACGAGGGGATGCGAACTCCCCCTCGTCGATGTTCTACTTTCTGCGCTGCAAAACTAAATTGAACGGGACGTTAAATATCTAAAACCAAAGAGGAAAATTACACGACGAAAAAGTCGGTTAGAAACTAATCCTGGCGATGAAGCCATAAAAATCGAAGATCGAGGCGATGAAGCCGTAAAATCGAAAATCGAGGTGATGAAGCCGTGAAATAGAAAATCGAGGCGATGAAGCCATGAAATAGAAAGTTTAGGCAATGAAGCCATGAAAATCGAAAATCGAGGCGATGAAGCCATGAAATAAAAATCGAAAATCTAGGCAAAGAGGCCATATGATAGAAAGTCATGGCAATAAAGCCATAGAAGATAATAAAACCGGAACCAATATATTAGTAGTGCTGGTCTGGTAACATAAGACCTTAAAAGACTGCAGAATAATTAAGGACGAAATCTTTAAATCGTTACAATGATCTGATATCGAGGGTTTGCTCTGAAATTTTAGCTAATCGGTATAAAATGTTTGTAATAGAGGAGGCAAAAAATATCAATGTCCCGTCCTCTGGAGGAGCCGGTTCCGGAGAACAGCCAGGAAACGAATCCTCTGCCGCCTCCTCTGGCGATGACTGATGCTTTGGCTGCTCAGGTTGCTTCATTAGTAAAGCAGACCCTGATTTAAGCTGGGATCGTTCCGGATACCCCAGACAGTCGGATACACGACAGGATTACGCATAAAATTCCACACAGGGACATACCAGAGCACGAAGAAAGCTCTGATGCTACTTATAAGCCTACCTCTGAGCGACTCGCCGAAAAAACTTCGCAGACCTTAGAGACCTTTTCTTTGCAACAAGCTCAGTTGGAAAGGCAGCGTGTGCAAATGGAGATGCTGACGAAGGAGCTTGAGGACCTTAAGAAGGAACGAGCTTATACGGAATCTAACAGGCAGAGCCCACCTCGAACATCCTATATCGAAGAGGGTCCTAAAGCCCACTACACGCGGTTTGACAGGCCCAAATCGGTCTATCAAAGAGATAGCCCATTTTCAGAGGATATTCAGAGGGATCCACTCCCGAACAATTTCAGACTGGTAACTTTGGAGTACAAGGGAAATACTGATCTAGAAGAGCATTTGATGAGATTTGATAACATAGCTCTCCTACATCAGTATTCAGAGGGTGTAAAATGTAGGGTTTTTCTTACGACATTGGCAGGCCCAGCCCAACAATGGTTTAGGCAATTACCTGCCAACTCCATTTTTTATTTCGATGACCTAAGAAAATTGTTTGCACACCAGTTCGCAAGCGCGAAAAGGACCACCAGAGGTTCCTTGCATCTGACTACCATAAAACAACTTCCGCAAGAGTCTTTGAGGGAATACCTTACCAGATTTAATCTGGCCGTATTGGAGACGCCTGATTTACATCCTTCCATTAAAACCCATGCATTTCTCGAAGGAATGAGGAGTGGATCTTTTTTCGATTCTTTGGTAAAAAAGCCACCCAAGGATTTCGAGGACCTACTATCGCAGACAGAGAAATACATTCACTTGGAGGATGCTAGAACCTTTCGAAAGACGGATGTCGGGAACCCAAGAAAGGACAAGAAATCGGAGGAAAAGCTGAGGATGGTAGAGGGAGGAAAAAGGCCTGATGAGAAAAGGAAGTTCATGGCTGACCTTCGAAAGCCATTTGAAAGACCAGATCGGACTGGAAGAGCTTTTACCCAGCTGACGAGGGAGCCTGCAGACCTCCTAGAAATAGTAATCAAGAAGCCTGGGGTGTTCCTCCCGCCAAGGTCTAAGGATCCTCCGAGACACCCAGAATCGGATAAGTTTTGTAAGTTCCATAATGATTACGGCCACACTACGAATGATTGCTGTAACCTTAAAGCGGCAATCGAAAAATTGATTAAGGAGGGTCATCTTCTGGAGTATGTCCTGAGGGAAACTAATCAAGACTACAAAAGAAGAAGAGAGGAATACAGGGGAAATGCGCCAGAGCAGCCACCTCCCCTACCAGAAAACAACACCAAGAGGGGCACCATTAACATGATCTATGGTGGGCCAACTGCAGGTGATTCCAACAGGTCCCGTAAGTCTTACGCCAGAAGAGGCAATTGGGCCGAAGGCGAGGAACTAATGGCGGTACAGAAGCAAGCATTTTACCCAAACATTTCATTTGCATCTGAAGATTTCAGACCTCTTGTCAGACCTAATGACGATGCTCTGGTAATAATGGCAGAAATTGAAAATTTTGATGTAAAGAGGGTTTTCGTTGACACCGGCAGTGCCGTCAATGTTATATTTGTGGAATGTTTCAACCAACTACACGTAGAAAAACAAATTAAACCTGTTCTGACAGCCCTGCATGGATTCGCGGGGAAATGGTCATGCCATTGGGATCAGTCACGTTGATGCTTACGCTCGGTGTGGAAGGTGTAAGGATGGCTAGACCTGTCAGTTTCTTGATAGTGGACACTCCGTCAGCATATAACGCAATTATAGGGCGTCCCGCCCTTAATGCTTTTCAAGCGGTAGTCTCGACTTTCCATATAAAAATGAAATTCCCTGTTGGTGATCTGGTGGGCCAGGTGATTGGCTGTCAGGATATGTCTAGAAAATGCTACCTCCAATCGGTCAAGGAGGGGGAGGCTAAGAGAAAAGCTACTCCGCCGGGGGAGAGCTGTTATAGAGGCGAGGGACGAGAAGACAAAGGGAAAAGAAAAGAAATGACAACAGAGGAGACCTCGTCTGCCCAAATAGTTCTTGTTGAAGAACTAATGGCCATAGAATTATATCCCCATTTAGAGGGCTTCTCTACCCATATTGGTTCTCTTATGACAGAAGCAGAGAGCAGGGCAGTGGTAGAATGTCTAAGAAGGAATGCTGATATTTTTGCGTTTAAATCGTCAGACCTCACGGGGGTGGATAAGGGAATAGCTCTGCACAGTTTAAACGTCGATCCCTCAGTAAGGCCGATTAAGCAAAAATTGCGACAGTTTGGTCCAGAGAAAGATGAAGCTATTAGAGAAGAAGTGAAAAAGTTGTTGGAAGCCGGACATATATGTCAGGTGCAATTCCCCATTTGGCTATCTAATGCAGTAATGGTTAAAAAGAGTAACGGGAAGTGGAGAATGTGCAATGATTTGAGGGACTTGAACAAGGCCTGCCCAAAGGATCATTATCCCCTCCCGAGAATTGACTAGCTAGTGGACTCTACCTCAGGGTGCCAACTTTTATCCATGATGGATGCATACCAGGGCTATTACCAAATTAAAATGAATCCCAATGATATTCCTAAATGTGCATTTGGGGTCTGCGCAGGAATATTCGGATATACCAGTATGCCTTTCGGTCTAAAAAATGCTGGAGCCACTTATCAGAGGATGATGGATACAGTTTTTCAAAACCAAATTGGTAGAAATATGCAAGTTTACGTAGATAATATGCTAGTGAAAAGTTTGAAAAAGGAGACACACGCTTCAGATTTGGAAGAGGTATTCTCGATGGCAAGGAGGTGTGGACTAAAGCTTAATCCTGCCAAATGTGCGTTCGGGGTAAAGTCGGGAAAATTTTTAGGATACATGGTTACCCAGAACGGAATTGAAGTCAATCAAGCTAAGGTACAAGCTATCCTAGACATGACGGCTCCGAGAACCATGAAGGAGATTCAGAGGTTGAACGGAAGAATTGCTGCTCTGAGTAGATTCATTGCCAGATCTGCAGAGCGGAGCCTACCTTTCTTTAAGGTTTTGCGTAAGGGCAAGGATTTCGAATGGACTGAGGAATGTCAGAGGGCATTCGTCGAATTAAAGTTACACCTGGCCAAATTGCCACTTCTCAATAAGCCAGAGCCAGGAGAGGAGCTTTTTCTTTATTTCGCTGTGGGCGAGGCTTCAGTCAGCGCTGTACTGCTAAGGGAAAGCGAGGGTCAACAGAGGCCAATCTATTATGTGAGCAAAATGATTCAGGGCCCAGAGTTAAGGTATTCTGACACAGAAAAAGCAGCTCTGGCCGTCATGGTAGCCTAAAAACTGGATAAATGCAAGGCGACTTCAGCCTTATTTCTTGTCACATCGTGTGATAGTAAGGACTAACCTTCCATTTAAACAAATCTTGGGAAGACCAGATTTGTCAGGTAGGATGGTTAAGTGGGCAGTGGAGCTAAGCGAATATGATGTAGAATTTGAAGTAAGGGTGGCTATCAAGGCTCAAGCGCTGGCAGATTTTATCCAAGAAAATACCAGGTTTCAGGGGGACGAAGTCTGGATGGTATATGTAGATGGATCTGTCACTAAAGAGGGAGCTGGAGTGGGGATATTTATTATAACCCCAGAAAAAGAGCAACTACGCTTTGCTGTAAAATTTCATTTCAAAATCACAAACAATGAGGCAGAATATGAGGCTTTGATCCGAGCCATGAGGATTCTAAAGGAATTATCGGCACAACAAGTGGTGGCTTATTCTGACTTCCAATTGGTGGCTCAGCAAGTCAGAGGCACATACGAGAGGAAGGAGGAAAAGATGGTGTGGTATGGAAACCAAATGGAGGGTTTATTGAAACACTTCGCTAAATTTGAAATTCGGCAAATACCAAGAGAAGAGAATATGGAGGCAGACCGACTTGCTCGAATAGCCAGTGCTGCAAACCACATCTGGCACGGGGAAATAACTCTTTTATATGCAGAACAGAGGACCTTGGCCTTGGAGATATATGCTCTGACAAATGAGAAGGACTGGAGGGTACCAATAGTAAGATACTTGCGCTCAGGAGAGAGGTCTCATAATAGTGATATGCCCGGGAAAGCAGCGCTGGCACGATTTTGTCCGATAGGAGATTTTCTCTATAAGAGGTCGTTCACACACCCTCTATTAAGGTGTGTGTCTGACCAGGAAGGAGAGTATATCTTGAGGGAGATTCATGAGGGCTGCGCCGGAAGCCACACTGGTTACAAGGATCTAATTCGAAAGATGTTAAGAGCAGATTTTTTCTGGCCAACTCTAGAAGCAGATGCCAAGGAAAGGGTAAGAAAATGTGAAAACTGTCAAAAGCATGCAAGGCTAATCCATATACCAGCAGAGGAGCTCGGGAGTATAGTCTCACCTTGTCTGTTTGATAAGTGGGGAATCGATATAGTAGGAAAATTACCGGTAGCATCGGGAGGCAGAGTATTTCTAATAGTAGCAGTGGATTATTTCACGAAATGGGTAGAGGCAGAGGCAGTTGCCAAAATAGATGAAAAGGCCATTCGGCGTTTCATTTGGAAGAACATATGTTGCCGTTTCGGTATTCCAAGAATATTAATCTCAGACAATGGATCCCAATTCAATGGGTCCATGATCAAAGGGTAGTGCGAAGAAATGAAAATAGAACAAAGGTTCGTGTCCGTGGCACATCCCCAGGCCAATGGACAGGTAGAGGTGACGAACAAAACTTTGCTAGAGGGAATTAAAGCCAGATTAGAAGGAGCGAGAAGTAAATGGGTTGAAGAGCTGGACTCTGTCCTCTGGTCATATAGAACCAGTCCCAGGACGTCCACTGGTGAATCCCCCTTCAACCTAGTATATGGCTCGGCTGCTGTGGTACCAGCAGAGGTAGGGATGGATTCCCCCAGGATCCTAAACTATCAAGAGCTGGAAAACCAAGGAAAGCTAAGGGAAGAATTGGATCTGATAGAAGAAAGAAGAAGCAGAGCTCGCCTTAGGACAGAGCTTTACAAAAAGCAAATTGAAAAAATTTACAACAAGCGTGTATTTGAGAGAAAATTCGCCAAGGGCGATCTGGTTCTGCGCAGGGCTGACGCTTTGAAGCCCGTGGGGAAATTGGAGCAGAATTGGGAAGGACCTTTCGTAGTAAAGGAGGTACTCAGAGGAGGAGCTTATCGACTAATGACGCATGAAGGGAAGGAATTACCTAGGCCGTGGAATGTATCTTCTCTAAAAAGGTTTTATGTTTGATAAAGGTTGTTTTTAAGGATGTAAAAGGAAGCGTAAAATGTCTCATCTCAGAGACAAAACTTCCAAGGGACATTATCCCTCATTTGAATTTATATATTTTACGGAAATAGATTTATAATCACTGATATTCCAAGCAGCAGACAAACTGAATTATAAGCATACGATAAAAGAGAGCCAAGCAGAAAAACCATTACATAAGATAAAATAAATTGGCATAAAGTCCAAGCAAACCACGGATAAAAAGAAGAAAAGTAGATTAGTTTTTTACATATTAAAAACGAAATAAAATTGTCAGAGTGAGATAATTATTCATAAACCAGAAACCTTCAATCTCGGGCACGGCCTCTTCCCCCACTCCCCGAGCCAGAAGCTTCGGCGTTGTTTCGGATAATGCGCCGGCTCTAAGAAAAGGATAACGAAATAAAAAGAGGTGGGGAAAAGTTATTATTCAAACCCATTGTACATATGTTTATGATAGATATGAAAATAAATATGAAGTAACTAGGATGAAAGGGTTATGAACTTATGCCGCTAAACAAAGTTCCCAACCGGGCGATGTCGGCAGGGTTATCGGGCAGCACCTGCAGAAAAGGGCGGCCGAGGTAGTTCTCATCGCTGCTATAAGAGCCAGGAGCGGTGATGAACTCTTCTGCACCCCTCTTCAGGGACGTTAGAAACCACTGATGGTCATCCCTGTGTGAACGGTTGACCTCCAGCCCTGGAAAGTGATCCAGGATTCGGGTGAGCACTTTTCCCCCATCAACTTCGCGCCAGCGGGTACCTAAGCCTAACTGCTCACAGGTTTCTATTATGGCCTCAACAACCCAGTTGGCCAAATACTCGGAGATCCGCTCACGAAAGGCTTGTGAGTGGATATACGCCTCGGGGAGATCGACGACGAGGCGATGGAGTAGATTTTGACCGGTCGGGCAAAGGAGTATGTTGTCGCGGCAGAGTCGAGCACCCTTTTTCTCTCCGCGAGAGAAGGCTCGCCTGCTTTGAAAAACCCTTTCAGAGGCCATACCCTGGTCGAAGGCGTCAGCAACAACTGTATTCAGGGCATGCGCATGTTTTTGATGTTCAGGCGCTAGAAGGAGGGGTACAGGTGTAAAATAACGTTTGCATTAAATGTATGAAGCTAAGAAACACAGTTGACAAGACATAGCATGATAAAAGGCTGACCTAATTACATCAGAAGCAGAGCAAATATGTGGGTAGGATTCTAATATTCAATACAAAATGCCATAGTAAATAAAAGTTAAAAACAGCGTAGGGGTTATGTTCCCAATAAAATGACAAAACAATTCTTAATACGGAAAAAAGTAAATAAAAGTCTGACAAAACGTATAGAGGCAGTGAAGATATCGCAGAAATCACATCAAAGGTTACAATTATTTCGGATCAGGATTTGTGGAAGGAAGATCTTTTGTTTCATCATGACGGAGATCTTTGGAAGGTGAGGAAACTATAGGCTCGGCTCGAGTGCTGCCTGTTGTCGGCTCTGAAGGGAGAGTCGTTGGTATAGTGCCAGAGGAAACCGCAGTTTCTAAGGATTCTGCAGAAGTTGACTTCAGAGGCAAAAGAGGGTCCGAGGCTTCAACGCTTTGCCTAGAAGGGTTTGCAGGCTCTTTTATCGCAGACTCCAGAGGTTGGGGGGTTCCAGAAGCGTCACTTACCTTGTCAGAAGAACTCTGCAAAAAGTTAACACAAACGAGGGTTTAGATAAGTCATGAGAAGAAATTGACGGGAAATAATTAGCGTATCTACCATTTTTAATAAGGAAGCCAGCTTGACCAACTTTCGTTGATCGCGAGGCACGGTAGGGTAGACAATATCGCCCCAACCAACACCTTCTGACTCGGAGGCAGGTATTATCTTGAGAAATTCTTCCGAGGCTTGTTTTAAGCTCGCCAACCACCATGGGAAGTCTTCACCATGCTCAGGATTGATCTCTAAAGTTGGAGTTTCAACTACCAACCTTTCAACGACTCTCCCAACATCCACCTCTTCCGCTCGATTGGAAACCCCAAGCTGGTCACAAATCTCGACTATGGATCGACTGGTCCAAGTCGACAGAGGTATCAACATCCTCTCATGGAATGGATGCGAATGAAGGAACGCATCGGGAATATTTTTAACTAAGCTATCGAATAAACGTTGGCCCGAGGGGCTCAGAAGAATCTGGGAGTGACAGAGCTTGGCACCTTTCTTCTCGCCCATCTCGCATCCTCTGCGAAGAGACTCGGCGGAGGTTGAGGTTAGGTTCTGCAGATATGTGCTATGATCATGGGAGGCTTTCTGGCGTAGTTGCTCAATCTGAGCCCTGGACTCGCCAATACGCTAGTCAAAGCATCTTTGCATCTGAGCCATCTTCTCGACTAGCTCTTGTTTATCAACTATCAGTATATCCCTCTGCTTTTCAACCTCTTCATGCAGCTCTGACAGCTCTTGAAGGCATTTTTGGAGGGTCTCGTAACTGTCAATTTTCGTCCGCCACATTTCTTTCTCCTTCTTGACCTCTTGCAGCTCGGCCCGGATCTTCTCGTGATACATGGCCCGGCTCGTCAGAGTAGTGCGGCAAGCACAAGCCTATAGGAAAAATTATAGCTCAATATTCAAAAAGCAAAACAAACAACAATGCAAGGGTCGATAAGTAAGAGCATATTTACCGCTAGCTCGTAGCTTGCGGCTCTTCTGTCCAAATCTTGACTAGAAAGGTTCAGGGTAAAGGCCCAATCCTCTTCTCTAGGACAACTGTTCAAGAAATTGGCAGCCTCACTTCCCTGCATTCTCAAGCAGGAACCTCGGAAGCTCGCAGTCGGCTTAGCATTCGAAGTAACAGAGGAAGGATAAGGTATGTTCAAGATCCGGGAGGCATTCCCAACCCGAACCTTATCCGTCTCAGAGATCTTTTCTATGGATCGGGCGCTGTCATCTTGGATGGGGCTCGGAGAGGGGGATGAACCGCGTGGTGTTGGAACTCTAACCGGTCCGGAAGGGCACTCGGATGTACCCCTCGTGAGTCTGCCTCGCAATTTTTTGGACACTGGACCCTCTGCCGGGCCGAGTTCGGAATGTGCCCGCTTTGGGGAAGGCCTAGGGCTTGAAATAGCACTAGCGGGAGTGATAGAGGGTATTTCTGAAACTTCCCTCAGGTCTGCGGCAAACTTTGCAGAAATTGATTCTAAAAAAATAATAATAATAATAAACGTCTAGATTGTTAGCAAGAAGAGAGGAAGTGACAAACCTTCACCAGGAAATGTGCTGAAAAGAGAGGGGACCAGACCCGAAATTATGGCAGTACTGCCTGCCTCAGCAGTGGGAATGGATTTGGGAACTTCTGGAGTTGAGGTCGCAACAATAACAGCCTCAGAAGGGGTACATTCGGGAGAATTGGAGGGATTCTGATTGCCTCCAGAACCACTAGCACCCGAGGAAATTTCAGCAACCTTCCTGGCTCGGCGGTCTGCCAATATCCGAGCCGTCTCGGCTGCTGCAATATCATTCAACTTAGAGGCCCAAGACATACCTGCGAAAAGATAAAAGAAGATCGTAGAGTTACAAACAATGGAGATTATACATAAAAAGCGCTCAAGTATCTATGTGGGCTGGAAAGTATACCCATAGAACGGCGCCATGGGCGACCAGGAGAAAGGTCGAAGAACGAAAGGACATCGGGGTCCTCGGTGAAATGAGGAACGAGGAGATGACGGTATGAGGTTTTGATTATTTTGTCCAGACAGGAAGCCACCTCACTGGGAAGACCCGTACCCCCAGAATGGATTACTTGGT
The DNA here is from genome assembly GCA_026898415.1 of Leonotis leonurus. Taxonomy (NCBI): domain Eukaryota; kingdom Viridiplantae; phylum Streptophyta; class Magnoliopsida; order Lamiales; family Lamiaceae; genus Leonotis; species Leonotis leonurus. The sequence goes on along the minus strand of JAPKLX010000149.1, from coordinate 19,887 downwards.
TTCTTAAGTTAAGAATGAGAGGAAATTGGGGGAAGCCCCATCCTGAAGAGGTAGGGGGTGTGACAACGTAGTACTCGGTATACCAAAATTTATCCACGCTTTGGTACTTCCCATAAAGTTCAAAGTGGGTGGCAGGCGAAAAATACAGAAAAGAAATACTCTTAATAACGCGATGAAGAAGAAAGAAAAGTTCAGAGGTATTCTCGAAATCATATATGGAAAGGAAAATATGGAAGAAGGCAGCTTTACGAATAGACATCGGATTTAGTTGATTAAAAGGAATCCCATAACGGGTAAAAATGTCGCAGAAGAAGTCAGGGATGGGAAGGCGAAGACCAGCTTCGAATTGCTTACGCCAGATAACCGTAGAAGGAGATGCTATATTGTTAGGGCGTTCGTTTTTGGTAGGAAGGCGAACACGAAATCCTTGGGTTGGTCCTAACAAGCGATTTAAGGAGCGAAGAGTGCTCTCAGTCGCAGACGAAGGGGGAAATTGATCAAGGTCAGGGGCAGGCATTGTCAAGAACCGGGGAAGAAAAAATACCTGGAATGAAGGGATGCTGGAGATCACAAGATTTGAAATCGAAGGGATTGATCTTCACTGGAAGGAGCTATGGCGAAAATGGTGGAGAGGATTTTTGTATCAAAGGAAAAACAGAAGTTGAGAGTATGGAGGAAGGGCATAATATAGTAATGATATGTTAAAAGGGAAGTTTTAAAATCAATCTAGGAACGATTGGGTATTTTACACGATTAAGGGATCCTACGGCTAAAAAAGGCAGCGACGATTGACTATCCCAAGAGTGTGTCAGTGGAATGGTACTTTGGGAACAGTAAAAGACGCTTGAGGGGATAGGGATTTACTGTGGACAGCAAGGCGGGACAACGAATTTACACATGTGCCCTTACGAAGGCGGGAAAGGTCAGAGGTAAAAAAGAATAATTTCTCCATCAAAGAGGTTTCATATATCTCAAATATACATACATATATATTCTCTTTGAGATCTTTTTGGGGGGAGAAGCTGATATGGATAGTATCAGCATGATCTCAACAAATCATTTTAAATAC
>JAPKLX010000149.1:0-13818 GCA_026898415.1 Leonotis leonurus | reverse complement strand
CATCATGCATATCACGAGCATTATTTATGAAAAATATAGTTATATAAGTAATAGCATAACTTATAAATATTTCTTATCAAAAACCCGGGAGTAGGAATAGAACATAGGGACGACTTGTACGATTAGCCTCCTAAGTTGAGACTTGTATTGTAGATCCCGTTCAGGCCGATAAGTGACCCGTGCATTTTCCCGTTCAACTGATCCACAAGATTGAGGTGGGTTTCCTATTTACAGTACGGTATTTTCGAGCTAGTGAGCTCCAAATGTTTTATTAAATGTGAATTTACATGCCAAGTTTTTGTATTGCTCATGTGTATCCTAAATGTGATGGATTGATTTTACCGTACCCGTTGATTGGCTTTGCCAATGATAAAGTTAACAATTGTGCCTTGAGCCGGATCCGGCCAAGGTAGTGTACACGGAAAGTCCGGATCGGGTGAACTTGGCCAGGTTCCCCGGTCTTGGCGAAAGGGGATTATTCGCGGAAGACTTCGATTTTCCCGTCTAGTCGTAATAGGAAAACACATTGAATGAGCAAGAAAGGTAACGAGCTCGATAAAATGTTATAATGTATGTTTTCATATGCGTAGGGTGGGCTTTCGTTTTAAAACGCCTTGCGACATATGGTTGGGCATGTAGTATTCTTTTATAAATGTTTACACTAGTTTTTCACTGATAAATGGGCAAGAAACCCACGGGGTACATTAGTACTCATTCCAAAATTTCTTTCAAATATTTTTCACAGGTTGAGAGGCAGGCGTAGGCGAGCTGGCGTTGGAGGTTGGTGTTGGCGAGGTTGTTCCCTCCTTCGAGCTAGTATTTCTTTTTATTCGAATGAACAAACCCCAAACTGTGCTAAGTTGAAGTTCCGCTGTTTTTAGTAAACTTTGTTGTGCCTTATATGGCTTGGACCTTATCTTATTTTGAACTTTGAAGATGCTTTGATCTTGTAAACTCTTAGTCCTTCTCAAGAGTTACCTTATTTAAATAGATCATTTCCAATGTCCTCATACATTGGAAATGTGGTACTCAGAGTGTCCTCGATCCTTATTGATATTATTTGCTTGACCTATTTCATCATAATTTTCCTTATTTATTTAAGTTAATATATTCGTCTCAACCCCGTCTTGGGGTCGTGACAAGAAAGTTGGGCCTTGGTTATTAATTTGTTGGCTAACAATTTTCTGCAGCCCACCTCATGTTTTAACAAGCCGTTTATGGCTTTTCAACTCCATCTCATTATACTATACTAATGTGCCTTTATGGCTAGTTATGTCTTGGAGGATCAAGAGGCAGCTCCACGTAAAAGCTCTTTTATGGAGCATCCTTTTGTGTTCCCCACAAGTGGCTATAAATAAGAGCTTTTTGAGAGGATTTAGACACATCTCTCCATTCATGTTCTCTCAAAGCATTTTCTAGCATCATTTTCATATTAGTTTTTTAAGAATTCATTGTTTGTTCGGGTCTCCACTTCGTCAAGTTCGTCGTAGCCTTTAGAGTTTGTGGTGCTATTACTCTAAAGGACGAAGTCGTTTTATCTTTGGGGACGATATGCCGAACCGTGAGCACTAGCCGGGGAGTATCTCGTCTTGCGGAAAGAGGGTTTTCTTCGACTCGACTATAGTTACTTTAAGTATAGTGTTGTTATCTCCAAGCATTGTAATCTACACTTTCTCGATTTTTAATAAAATCTTTATTTTATTATTACAATTATTTAATACTCCCTTGAGTCCCCTTGTATTGACTATTATTTTATTCATCTGAGTGTATTATAATAATAAAGTGCGTCAATACAAAGGGATCAGAGAATATATAACTCTAAATTAAGACATAAATCTTTTCTAGAGTCTCGAATTATGAGAAATTCACTAATTTATGATTCCTATATCGGATTTAATTGCCTTAAGTAAAAGCAACATTTTTTAGAATGTGTGAAGAAGATTATGTGTAAAGAAGATTGAGATACAAGATAGGCAACGAGAAATTTAACAAACGATTCAACAACCGTTTGAAAGTGAAGTTCATTCAGAAACACAAAAGGACATAACCAACAACGAGAGGTTGAATCGACTGCCAAGGATGGAACAATTGAGCAAATCGCACCGAAATCGCTATTGGCATGATTGCACTGACAAGTGGAGATGGATTGAGCTTAAACGCAACATCTTACGCTCTGATACTACGTCGAAATTGTAAAGTAAAGATACAGACAACAAGGCGATTGCATGCTTTCATGATGAGAAGAGAGAGAGGGGAGAAAGAAATGGTTATTGCATTTTCCGGAAAGAATAGTAACAATTGTTGTGTATACAATGAGATAACAAGTGTTATTTATAACTACTTTTCTAACAACATAACTAACTACTCTTCTATTTCCCTTCTCTTCACATATTAATCTTCTTCCTGTATATGCTAACATTCTTCTACATCCTTCTTGTTTGATTCTATATTCTTCTAAATATTTCCATTCTTGCTTCTTCTTGATTTTACATTTTCAACAATTTACATCTTTTTCGTAGACATACAAAAACAAAATGTGTATTTTTTTAGACAGATGGAGTATTAATCAACCATTTTTTATATTTAGAATATAATTTTATTTTCATGTATAACTAAATTTCATGAAGCTCAAAAATTTATTCAATATTGTTGATTTTGGCAAGCAAAATTCAATCATAACTTATTTCGTTTTGGATAGTTAACAAAGCTTTGTATATTTCGTTAACACGGTCAAACTTTGTAAATCTTCATAGATAAGGCAATGCTTGTGAACTTCGTAGGCAAGCTTAATACAAAGACATGTTTTTATACAAATAATCAAACTCAATTGTTTAATTAACTTATTATAAACTCAATTCTTTGTCTTATTTCAAAAGTAGCTACTCGAATTTTCAAAAATTTAATCAAGCGGATGTTAAACACTGTGTACTTAGCTAATGTTTATACTAATCTAAAAACATTCGAAGTCTCAATTTATTTTTTATATGTTGATTTCGAAAGACTATTTTGGCCTAAATTAGGCAACCAGTTGTTTTCCATGCTATTAAACCTGAAAGAGATTACCACTTGTGTTCATGATATAAATTCTACCACCATTATAGAGTAATTAATACAATGCTATAACTTAAAACAAATTATCATCAATCTAGTGTAGGCTAACAACACTTCGGTTGAATCCTTTTCTCTTTCATCATCGTGAAGTGAATAAAACCATAAAATAAGCTGAATCTATAAAGAATTAATGAAAATCATGCATCCAAATCCAAAATTTCAACAAACTTAAGAGATTAGTGTGCCATCAAAGACAATGGCAAACTTTTATTGATGAAAATTTATCCAAAGTAATGACCGTTCATGAGGCAAGTAGCAGCAAAGACACGAGCAACAAACATAAACGCAAGAAACACACTTCCCAAGGAAGAATATCATCGTTCAACAAGAGGGGTCGATGAACAGAAGATATAGAAGAAATAAGCAATGATTGCCATATCTTCCCCAATGATTCCTGCAGAACCATAGACACCAAGTATCTGCAGTACTTAACCCTACCAAGAGTTGATAGGGTTGGCAAAACTACAAAGCAACAGGACAATGGTAAAGCTTCCCGATGCATTGTTAGCTAAACAGAGCCGATGCAAACTGCTAAAATCTGAAATCTTTGCAAGATCAGATGTCCAATCTGCTTTCCAATACTTTCTGCGCTTCAAGGACATGTATTTTTTGTTGATGCTTTTTTCCTCTTTTTATTTTTTCACTTTTTTATCTTCATTTTTTCATTCTTTTTCTTTCTTTCTTGTTCCGTTTTTTTTTCTTTTTTTTCCCTATTGCCCTTTAGTATATTATAAAAGGACATAACAAAGCAAGAAGAAAAATAGTGGAAACTCACAGGTAGTCCTCGATCATCTTGGTTCTGCACCAAAGGAGGAGACCAAAACAGCAACAAATTCTGCCTCACACTCATGGTGAGTCAAGTGATCAAGTTCATGTGGGTTTCACAAGGGTCGATCTTCTTATCGAGGCAGTCCTGGTACATTTGGAACTGCTTGAAACAATCCGAACACAGCGATTCCAAAGTAAAAGTCTCCTGGTACTCACTTTCATAAATACACATCCCACAATGTGCGCACCTTGATATACAAAGAATGCACGCTCTGCATACTTGGGATGCATCATCTTTAACCGGACATCTCTCCGATGGGCAATCATAAACCAGCTTGAATTCCTCGCACCTTGGGCACATCTTGATATCTATTTCCCGCTTATCATCATATGGAAGATAAACAGTGCTTTGATTAAAGAAATGTGGCTTGTGATGACTCTCCAGTTTTTCATCATCAGTACCCAAAAGACACTTCAACTCCTCAAACTGTTCACGTTCCGCAGCACATATTCCACCAATTCTCAGGAACTTTATACCAGAGACATCTTTATTGGAGTTGTACGTCGATATGTTGTTTATTATCCCATCAATGGTGAGCCTTATGCAGCCAGGAACAAACAGCTGCATCGTAGTAACAAGATTTACCGGTATTAGCACATAATAAAAGTGGAATCTATGATATGGACATGCCTTTGAGTAAGAACAGAAACAATGCACCAATATGACTCCATATGAATTATTCCCTTCGGTCCACCAAAAATGTGCTTTTTAATTCCATTTCCATTTTGATTGTCCACCAAAAGTGTCCTTATTTCGTTTTGATACATCAAAGGAAAAAAAAACAAATGCTACATGTTGTCTAAGCCTTTATGGTGTAAGCAACCCAAAGTTTTGGGTTAATCAGGACAATACGAAGGTATGGCTGATTATGTATCATGGGTTGTCTTTCTTATAGGATAGGACAGGCGGGAAACTTGAAAGAGACTCTTAATTTCTTCAAATTCTATGTGATTTGCATTTTTATTTAGTTTATTTGAAGTTCTATTTCCATATGAAAATGTCAGAATTCCATATGGGCAAACTAATGCTAATGCTAATTCATTTTCTATATATCTCCAGTTGTCCAGCGATAACGTGATAGTGTTACATTAATTCTTAGTATATATGCCTTATAATTATACCTACTACATGTGGACCTTGATTTTCTCAATTTGATCACATAATATTTAACTTTAATACTTATTATGTAACTAAATATCGTAAATGACTTCTCAAAGTCAAAAATCTTCTTGGAGAAAAGATCCGGCAAATACGGATCCCGGAAGGAAGTCACATGTTTACATTGAATGTAACTTTTGCAATATAATAATATTATACCATTGTTATAATCATCATCCTCCAAAAATCAACAATGTGCAAAAGGCATGACCCGTCACCCCAGTAAATAAAGAAAATGAGAAGTTCATATAACGGAATGTCGTCAATTAGTCTCCAGCTTTTTCATAATTCAAGAATACACTAATTCATCACCCCCCAACAAAATCAAGAAGGCACAAAAGGCATGACCACAGTAAATAAAGAAAATAAGAAGTTCGTACTCACACACTCACATGTTTATAAATAATATATACCACTGACCTTCGTTAATCGTGGATTTGTTTCAAGTATCCGCTTTATACCATCATCAGTGATTCTTGGGCACTCCACCAAGCTTAGGCTTTGAAGGTTTCCATCCGCCCTACAAACCAATTCAAAAAGAATATCATCCGTGATCTTTTCATGCAAAGGCTTGCCAATGTGGATACTCTTCCACAACAATGGTTCACCTCGAACCTCAGACCGTAAGTACCTACAAACTCTTTCTACAGATAAGAGGTCTTCCACCCCGAGATACATTAGACAAAATTTAAAAGCATCATGGGGTGCTTCGTTATATCTGGCAGCACCCTCCACTTCCTCTCCAAACTGCAACACAGGACTGCAGCTAGTTCCCTCATCGCTGAAACCCATGATATGAGTTTCTTTGCATGCGGACTGACCATAAACCTGAGGACTGCTCATATTGATTGCACTCAATGTCTCATCAGGTTTACCATAAACCTGAGGACTGCTCAAGAAGGACAAATCCCTAGAGCTCAGTTTCTCATTCGACTGAAAATTGCTGGAAAAAGGCCGGGATATCAAGGCATTGCTCCATATCAGATTCAACCCGGAAAATAAATCACAACTCTCTTGACTGGATCTTCGACTATTGCTCCGAACATAGCCACCATAATCGACCTCCAAGTCCTCGAGCCATCCGGTGATGGCTGTGACAGTGGTTTGCATATCCATCCCAAATGGATCAGAGGGTAAGAGGTCAACAATGTCCCTCGGGTTCAACTCCGGTGAGCAGCAACGGTCAGCTCCATTGTTTCTTATGGAATTCCAATCCTCCATCTCTTCTTGGCTCGCATGCCATGGCCTCGAGTGATATTCACCATATCTGTCGGAGCTACACTCAGCAAGACAACAATCCGCAGTTCTCAAAGGCGACCACAAATTATTTTCGGACGTGTGAGATGGGAACAATGGCCGATACGAATAGTTCAAGGTCATCTGAATATCTCTACCTCAAACCCTCTCCTCACTCTGGACTCTCTCTCTCTCTCAGGCACACACTCCTCCCTCTCCCTCTCCTCCAAATCCAAAGTCTAACAAAAAGACATATATTACCTCTTTTTTTCTTTTCTCTTTTTTTTTTGTTTTCTTCTCCTTTTTTTGTTCTTCCTTTTTTTCTTCTACTAAACCTCTTTCAGGGGGTCAATTCTTACAAAGATTCAAACAAGAAATCCCTCGATTTTCAATGACATACTAAAACGGAGCACCAAAAACTTCACTGAGCCTTCCTCGTAAGAACCCAAACCTTTTCAGATTCTACCCGCTACAATAAAGCTATGAAATTAATAAAAAAAAAAAATAAAAACTCTACCTGTTATTAATATTACCCAAACCTAGGTTATCATACAATCACTCGCATATCCTTCCTACCCAGTCAATTAACAGAAGAAAAAAAAACAGATATTGGTAAAAATATAAGAACCTGATCGCTTTCTCCAAACCCAAACCCTAATTTTCCCACCGCAAGCTATTGAGGGAGATATTGAGTCGTTGACAGGCTCGAAATCGCCTGTCGAATCGGCGATCGATCAGGAAAGTAGCGCCAAAATGAGGGGAATAGCAGTATTTGCAGATCGAAGATTCAACGCCGTAACGAAGATATAGGAAAGAACAAAATTTGGAAGACCGAATAAAGAAGGAAAATAAAAATATAATTTCTGTTGGGAGGGGCAAAATGGGAAAGATGGAAAAGGGGTGGAAATTTATGCTGCGGAAAAAATTGACACGCGTTCGATTAGGAATCTAGATATATTATAAAGCTAAATTTCTCTTTCTTATTTTCCCTCTAAAATCTCTATAAAAGGAGATTTCACATCTCTATGTAAACATTTTAAATTTTAACAATATATATATATATATTTCATGATAAGTGTATCATGGAGGAGTGGGCACGATTTTTAAGAAAAATTATGATGTTATGTGGTAATTTTGTAAATAGTGAGATGTAATGTGATGTATTGTGTAGGAAAGTGTGTGGGTCCATGTACTAAAAAGAAAACAATACATTCTTTGTGGAGAACCATTTTAGGAAACAATGATACACTTATCGTGGACGGAGGGAGTATAATATTTTATAATATGTTATGTATCTTTTTTCCCTATAACCGACTGATATCGATAATCACAAATTCATTATGAAAAAAATTTAAAGTATCATCTTAAGTTTCTCAAACTCAATTAAAATATTTCATGTTACTTAATTTTTAATTTACATGTAGTAATTAGAGATGAAAATTACATTTCAATTTTGAAAAAGTTCAAATATAATATTATGTATTAGTAATAATTTAATATTTCAATAATTGCAAACAAAAAAGTTACGTTCTTTAATAAAGTGTAAACATGAAATAATATAATAATAAAAATATTGTACTCATTGAAGGATAATATGTTGTGTTTATTTTGTGATTACATATAGTTTTATTATTTCACTACCGCAAAAAATGTCAAGTATTAATTTGTTGACATGTCACAAACGACAAATTTGTTATTCATCTCTGCAAAATGAATTAAGGGGACCTTCCACAGTACTTTTCAATGATATAACAAATGGTAATCTTATTTTTTTTATTTTCTATTGTACATTATTATTTTTAAATTATTATTTGAAGTGACACTTACATGTATGTACCTTAAAATTTGTTTGTTATCATTGCAATATATACGTTTAAAGCTAACAATGAATTCAAGAGCACCAAAACATATCACTCGAATAAGCAAATATTTCAAAGTGGAAATGGTGGAGCATCTAATTTTACTAATTTAGCAGATGAAAAATCAAACAAAAATCTTATAAAAGATGCTACAATAATATCATATTACACTTCAAAGCCATTATGTGAGAAGTAATGTTGATGCATAAATATGTTAATCTATTAACATGAAGTTTTGGTAACTACTTTTTGGCGTCAAATCATATATAGATAGCAATTATTTTTAAAATAATGTGTAAATATATTCCTTTAAGATACTTAATTTTAAACATTTTTTCTTTTATGCAATTCTTGCAGCATTCATCATGTCCCACTACTTTAAAATCTATTTATTATCATAAAATCACTAGAATGGTAAATATACTTAAATATAATTACTTTTTCCTATATCTTCATTATTTTATTTTCATAAAATCTTTCAATTTCATTCGTGTAACCATATGCAATATGCATATTAAATTAAAAATCTTAACAAGAACTTTTATTTCATATATGATACGAAATAAACAAATTTAATATGAAAATGTTACGATCATTTAAATATGTTCTGACAAGTTTTTGGATTCGATGGAAGCAAACAAGAAATATCCAAAAACAAGAGAGTTAATAATGATGAGTTCCGAACAAAATTAGTTTGAAAGAAAAATACTAGAGAATGGTGTACGAGATATAACTTAATACAAATTATTAATGTGATATTTTATATACATCAAAAATATTTTTTATATTGGAAAAAATATTTTAATTTATTAATTTATCATTTCAATTGATTGAATATTAATTTAATATAAATAAAATTAAATAACATAAAACAATACATATTATTAAAATAATTGAACAAATGTTATCAGTGCATAGCACGGAAGCATTACTAGTTAGGATAATAGATACAGATTATTTGAAAATTATTTACTTGATAAAAATTCCTTCTTTATTTACTCATTTAGTAAATGAATTTAGTTTTTATTATAAACAATGTTCTTTTATTTTAAGAATTACTAAGGTATTTATTAAGATTATGTATATTTTTGTAAATGGAAAGAATCGTGTACTATTTTTTGGATGAGTTTGTGCCCTATATTCTCTTACAAGAATATAACTTATTCATACACTTTAATTCTTTCATTTCTTGTGATTGCTATTTATCAAACTCAATTTCTGGTACTGATCTCTCTCTTTCAATAAAAAAAACGAAGATAGGTAGATGTATCATGTATGTAATCTTTTTATGTGATTTGTTGAACTATACAAATGAAGTTGAGGTCATGGAGGTAGGCCCGGCTCAATCAATACCAAGGCCGTGCTAATTATAAAATTAGGTCATTATATTTAATTAAAATATAATTTTAAAATATTTTGAAATATTTTTGGATGAACGATACTTTTTATGTTCTTATGATGTTGTAAAATGAAACAAAAAAAAATTGTGATGAAGAATATAATCAAATATTGATTGTTGAGTATGATGAGATTTAAATTGCTTGTGAGTAAATAGGGTGAAATTTTCTCTTTCAATCCCATAAAAAATTAATGTAAGAGACGTTGCCTTGAATATTGGGTTGATCTTTAAATTTTTTTGAAAAAAAGAAAATAAAAAGAAGAATAAGAATAAGAAAAGAAGAAATTAATAAAAAATGAGCTGTGTTTTTGCTACTTTCTCCCTCGTGAGCTGTTTTTTATTCTAAAAAAAATCTTTTACATATTAAAATTTTATAGACCTATCAAACTCACCATTTAATATTTGGACTCCTTATTTTTTGGGCCCTTATTTTTTGGGGGCCTATTCCATATAGCATGTTGGACAGCCCATTAGTGGGGCCTGCATAGAGGGAAGCATGAAACTGAACAGAGAGCAATGGAGAAGAAGAATAATTTCATTTAATATGAGTAAAGAGAATCCAAAGTTGCTATTAGCTACAATATATCTCTCCTATATATACACGCGAACTCTACACTATTGCTGGTAATGCAATGGTTATAAGCTTCTAACAGAAATCTAACTACTTGATACAAACTTGCAAGCTACTCTTCTTGTAATTTCTACATTCTTCTCCATGTTTCCAGATTCTTTTAAATGTTTTCCTTTCTTAGGTATTTATTATATTTATTTATTGTTTTTCTATGCAATTGGTCCATAATTTATGATGCAAAGAGAGTTGATTTATTTGTAACAATCCATCATTGCCTTTTTTTTTTTTAATTCTCTCTTTATGCCGGTTTTCCTAATTTACATTCTTCTCTGCCATTTTCATATGGGCGGCTGTAACTCCACTGCTTTTTTTCCATATGAGTATTTCCGTCATTTTCTTGAAAGGAACGTTCATGATTTTTTTCAAATTCATGCTTTCAACTTTCTAGTGAAAGAAAATTTTGTAAGCTTACAGCACTGACATAAGTAATCTAAAACTGAGACAAGAATACAACAGAAATAATACTAAATGAAACTGAATTATAGATTAACAAAACCAGAATAGAAGACAAGATTTTATGTAAAGTTTAGTGACGTGATAAATAATGAATTCTACATTTTTCTCTCACACTTGAGAAAGTGGGTTGTGATATATGGAATATATCTTAATATTTTATATAAATTTGTTTGCAGTGCTCTTCTTTAATGGAGATTGAAGAAAGATGATTTGAAATATAGATATTTCTTCGAGCAACAATAAAACAATGTCTTAGACATTTACTTAAATTGTTGTTGAAATAACATAATAAATATTATCAAAAAATATAATATTAAATGTTTGATAATCTTGAATATTATTAGGAGTATTGTTGTAAAAAATATTTTTGAGGCCCGCCTCTCCGAAAAATAGCCTTGAGGCCTAAGCACTGGAAGCCCTAAACGAGGCTTGCGCCTTTTGGGTTTTAGGTGTACGTCTCAAGGCGATCGAGGCTTAAACCTTAAAATTATTTTTTATTGGGCTTCAAATCCTGAATTTTTGGGCCTTTTCAATTGAAAACAGTTTAAATTAATAAGGCTCGTAAACAATTAAATATAAACCCATTAGAAACATAAAACAAACTTATACCAATTAACTTAAATAAGAACATTAGATCTATTAGAGAATTGACATGAACGAGAGCAGAGGAGGAAAGAAGAGTCATGAATTTGATTGATGAGGAGGAAAAACTTGATTGGGAGGATTAGAACAATGAATATGTTGAAGGGTCTAATGGTGTTGACGATGAGTTTAGTCTCATTGTATTTGCTTTGAACATGTAATGACACTAATTGCAAAGATTTAAGATTTTTATATTTTTAATTTAATATTTGGATTGTTATTATATTATTTTATAAAAAAAATTTCTCAAGTTTGAGGCTTACGCCTCGCCTCACTGTGATAAAATGCCTCATATACGCCTTCGTTTTTTACAACATTGATTAGGAGAACAAATTATTAAAGAGACATGTGTATTTGAGTCACCTCCTTATATAATTAGTGCGTGATAGTAAATAAATCATTTCTCATTTGCCTTTTATTTTATAACCACCAAAACGTACCGAACGAACTTTAAAAAAAATTTTATACTCCGTCTAAAATAATATCTAGAGCCAATAATTGATGATCAATTTTTAAATGGTACATTTATTTCCTAATCCAACTAAAATAATATTTCCGGCATTAGAGGAATATATAATATGATAAAAGAATGTAGTCAAAACCTTGTTGGATTTACTTAATTAGAATTAACACACTCATCAATATGACCAGGAGTTCATTATAATTTTTACTGCCGAATGAGTGATTAAACATTTATAATAATTATAAATGCACTATTAGCTCATCTATGTTAGAAGCATAATGCCATGAGCATGAGACATGTAATGGTGCTAAATATGATAATAGCGGAATAAAAATTTAATAACTCACTTCACTCCAATAACATCCTGAAGAGTCAAATCATCTTGAAGACAAGAATCACTATACATTTGCATTGCATTGAATAATCATAATACTATGCTTACGGAAGGACCGATCCAAACATTATGAGAAATGAAATAAATTTGGTTTAAATTTATATTGAAATTGATATAAAATTTGTTAATACGAGGAGAGTACAATAAATATATCATAGTTGACGAAATAAATTTTGCCTCCAGAATTGCTTGCGAGTGATTATTTGGATCAAAAAGCTAAAACTAATAGAATGGTGCTAGAAGCACTAAATAATGTGAAAAGAGTAATTGAAAAAGAGTTAACTCGCTAAATAGACAAAGATCTTTGTAGTACATTCACTGAAGAATGTGGTCTTAGTACTACATATATGATTGTTTGTACAATAGAAAAATAAAGAAAGTGGTACACACAACTGAGTGCATGTACAAAAAGATAATGGGCTGGTGATGAATAAAACAAAACTAGCTCAAGGATTTTAACAGAAATATTGAATTACTCTCCTGTTGAAATGAAATATTCCGTATCAAATATTTGTGACAGTCATCATGGATATACATATCTTATTAATATACATCGTGTTTTTACAAAAATCACCATACATATATGACAGTCTCTAATAGACATGAGAATTCATATGATTAAGAAAAATAAATCCACAACATATATTCTCTCAAATAAGATTATTATATGTTTTTATGATAGTTGAAAAATAAACTAAGTGAATACATTGAGAACTAGATGTTATAATAATAATAAAGTGTATCTTTATGTGTTTACTAATAGTTCTATGTGTGTGATTTTTTTTTTGTATTATTGGAACATACAAGCGTTTGAAAATGTTAAGTTCATGTCTAATGACCAAGATTTTGAACTGAAAGACTTAAGTAAGTTTAATGTTCAACTTAGAACGTGTGTTCAAGTTCTCACAATTAAACAAGTCCTATATCATTTAATAAGCTGACCTTAGTTGTATCTCAAGGAAGGCTTAACATGACTTCCCAATTCAAGTGCTACAAATTAAACAACAAAAAGTGGTCCTAAACATTCTATCCAAATGCAGTACATAAGATTAACTAAACTTAAATAACCAAAAGATAATTAAATAACGGGAATCCGGAAAAAAGGGTCTAGACTTCGAATATCTTCATCGATCATCTCATGTCAAGATTAATTCATGCATCCATTTACTATTCAGGAATTCCTAAGAGTTGTCTAATTAATAGCCTTCGCATTTATAATTAGACCGTGGTTATAACTCACGTATTTTAGTCACGTAGTTAAGAATTCAAAAATAAATAAATGAACACTCGGTTTGTACGCTTCCGATTCAAATCAATATTGATTAGACCTAGATCTGACACTAGAATTATCTCTCGATCTCAACTAGTGTCTAAGGAATTGAAACGGTGATCAATCGATCCAATTAAGCAAGCACAATCCAATCAATAAGCATGAATAATTCTAGATATCGACAATCAATTAAGAAATCTAAAATATTGTGAGAATCAACTACTCAAATCCTTTCACATAATCATATAATAAGAAATCCATGGGAAGTACTTACTAATGATTACAATCCAGGAATCGAGCAGTCGATCTCCCCCGTTAATCCATCTTCACAGGTAACATGTTGATCTCGCTGTTGTGCTCAATACAACAA
>JAPKLX010002428.1:0-13273 GCA_026898415.1 Leonotis leonurus | reverse complement strand
CTCAAGTAATTAAGAAGAAGGGTTAAACATGATGATTCACAAAGGAAATTACCAACATGGATTTCATAAGCTGAGCAAACATAATGGTACCAAACATTCAGATTAACAACCAAAAGAAAACTAAGGTTCATAACGGAAAGAGTGGTTGAGTTATATGTATGACGACATATAACTCTGGGCTCACAAGTATGTTTCAACAAGGTTTAACAAAATAACCATAACCCACTCAATAGTTTACATGTCGAAATAACTATAGTGTTCAGCTCCATCGCCATCTCCCAGCTCAACCTGCATGTTTAGAAACACATGCAGGGCGTGAGTACATAAAGCACTCAGTGGACACATGCCAAAACATTTAAAACTTGCTCTTAGAGCTATATGATTGACTTGCCAACTTTAGCATATACAGGGTTTTCAAGAAAAATAACCTGCATACCCTTCTTAAAACATATATCTTTTCTTTCTGAAAACAATAAAAACTGAATATGCATGTTCTATGTCTACAGAAAAATATCTTAAATCTGTGATACCATATCTACTTTCTTGTGTTGAGAGGTAGGCCTCCCCCTCAAACACTCTGACCGGCCAGTCCGCTCACCGGCTCACGGTCTAATGTGTGTACACAAACCCTTACCGGTAGCTCGTCCGACATAGGGCCGATATCGTAATTCTGGCGTAGATAGGTACATGCAACATGCTCAAAAATAGGCAAGTCAACTTCTTTAAACATAAAAACATATCTCCATAAATAATTCTTTAGCACGTGCATTCTTTAGTTAGAAATCTTACTCTTTTCTATGAAATCATCAATTCATAATCTCATTCTTCTTGTAATTTACTTGATTATCAATTAGTATAACTATAATTTCTTCGGCTTTTGCATCCTTCTATCTTAACATTACATTAATCACTTATCATTTCTATGTTATTATATCACTTCTCTACATACTAAACTAACAATTTCTAACTTTTACATACTTGGCTAATAAAATCCCATAAATTCACATTAGCCACTATATTCATTCTTTATCTCAAATATCATATTAAATCAAACAAATAAAATCTCTATATATAGCTTTTAATCATGCCCTTCTTCTTGAAAATTATAGATCTTAATGTAAGAATGGTTCTATCTTTAATCT
This sequence comes from Leonotis leonurus, assembly GCA_026898415.1. Lineage (NCBI taxonomy): Eukaryota > Viridiplantae > Streptophyta > Magnoliopsida > Lamiales > Lamiaceae > Leonotis > Leonotis leonurus. The sequence continues at coordinate 12,131 of JAPKLX010002428.1, read as the reverse complement.
CTTGATTTATTCATGCTTAATATTGCTTGATAAACTCCAATGCATCATCATTTAAACTAAATAGCATCCACATATATATAAACTTTGAAACTACATTAACTACTAAATTTTTGAAAGTTCATTTCTAGTGCTTGGAAAATTCTCAATAAATTATTCTAGACGTTATTCATACCAGTAAACTCAAATATGATTTCAATTTAAACAAATAAAATCAAAATCTCATAGGACTCATAAGATGAAATTTTCGGTCCTTTTCATTAAGGGTAGAAAGTTTGATTTTTGCTCTAATTTCTTGTTATAATCATGTCTATTGATATCTAATGATACTTATTCATGCTCAATTCAAGGAAATTCATACAAATTCTAATGATTTAAATTAGGGTTTATATAGGCAATTTAGGGGAAACTAAATTAACCATCATTTCTTAAGATTCTTTGCATAATCTTACTTAAAGCATGTCTTTCTATCTATTTGCTACAACATAATTAAAATCAAAGCCATATACTAACATGCTATAGGGCATGGAATTCTGATGCTTTAAAAGAGGGAATTCTTCATCATTTTTCAAGCTAAAACATGAAGAAATTGGATATTTACCTTGATTGGATGATTTTCTCACAATTTGGTATTGATTTTTGGCTTAATTCTTGAGATTTGAAGAAAAATTTGTTTAGTGTGTGTAGTGTGTGTGAATAGTGACGAAAATTAGGGTGGAGATGTTGGAATATGATGATGATCATGAATAGTAAGTAAAAATCTTACTTATAAGCTAAGTAAATAATTTCCTAATTTAATAATTAATTTATTTAATTTTTCTACACTTCTCTAGGGGCTTCTAGAAGCTTCTAGAGTCTTCTTTTTCGGGTTTTGAGACATTGATACTGGATGATTCGTCTCGACACCTAGAATCCACTGGTTCAGACCGTTCATGATTTGGAGCTCGTTTGAATAACTTATTCAAACTTTAAAATACCGAATAAATTTAACTGAACAAATTCTTTCTATAATAATATTTTTCTAATAAAATCTTCATAATAATCTCTTCTATATATATTATAAAATTGGGCATAATTTGTAGATATTACTACAGCTGTCGAATTCTCAAACTGAATTCTAAACGAGAACTTATTTAATTATTGCTGAAATTGCAATAATAAATTTTTATTCCCTATATTATCTGTTTACTAACTTAATGAAATTTCTAATTCCATTTTTTTATTTTATCTAATAGATAAAAAATTTCTCTTCTGAGGGGTATGCTTCGTCTGAATTTATACTGCCTCAACCCCTTTCTTTTATTCTTAATATGAAATTAATAAATTCTATTTTCTTTCTTAACTAAATAATTAAAATTCTTTCTTCTAAATTATATAATAAAGCTTTCAAGCTCTTCTTAATCTCATAAATATTATCTCTTAAGGATGCAAAGCCTTATTAAGACTCTAATTAGCAATTAAGTACTAATTAGAATTTGAGGGTATTACATTCCCTCCCCCTTAAAAAAATTTCGTCCCAAAATTTAGTACCTTAGGTAAATATCTCGGGATACTTCCCTTTCATTTGATCTTCTAATTCCCAAGTTGCTTCTTCCAAACTATGATGTCTCCACTGAACTTTAACTAAAGGAATAGATTTATTCCTTAATTTCTGTTCTTTTCGATCTAAAATGCACTCAGGCTTTTCTTCATAGCTTAAATCTGGTTCAGGAACTATTTCTTCTTGATGGACTATGTGTTTTGGATCAAACACATACTTTCGCAATTGCGACACATGAAACACATTATATACATTACCAAAATTTGGTGGTAATGCTAATCTGTAAGCTACAGGTCCCACTTTCTCTAGTATTTCATATGGTCCAATAAATCTCGGTTTTAGTTTTCTTTTTATACCAAATCGATGCACACCTATGGTAGAAGAAACTTTTAAGAAAACTTTATCTCCTATTCCGAAACTCTATTCGGTTCGACGGTTATCTGCATATGATTTTTGGCGATCTTGAGCTTCTTGAATTCTTCTCTTTATGTGCCGTACGATTTTGATCATTTCTTCTATTGCTTCTGGTCCCAAGATTCTTCTTTCTCCTACTTCATCCCAGTAGAGAGGCGATCGGCATTTCTTACCATAAAGAGCTTCGTATGGCGCCATGTTAATCGTTGCTTGATAGCTATTATTATACGCAAACTCTAATAACGGTAAAGCTTGTTCCCATTGTTCGCCTCGATCTAATACTACTGTTCTAAGCATGTCTTCTAGTGTTTGAATTGTTCTTTCGGTTTAACCATCCGTTTGTGGATGGAAAGCTGTGCTGAAATTCAAGCGCGTTCCTAACTTTTCCTGAAAGCTCGTCCAAAATCGAGAAGTAAATTTGGTATCTCGATCAGACGTAATGGATACAGGTACTCCATGCAGGCGAACGATTTCTCGAACGTATAGTTGTGCTAGCTTGTTAGCTCCATAATTAGCAGGGGATTGGGATGAAATGAGCGCTTTTGGTAAGTCGATCGATTATGACCCATTCAACTGACCATTGTTTTGTTTCACAGGGATAAAACCTGCGTGGTCAACTTGAATAGATCTTAGAAAACCTTTTTCACTCACTAGCATATTATCTGTTATGGAGTCATCTGTTGTCAGGGCTTGCGAAGAATTCTCTATCCAAGGATATAGAGAATGGAGCTTCAGAATCAAGATGTGTCTTAAAGCACATCACTGCTTGATGTGGAAAGTAATTGAAGAAGGACCACTGGCAATTACAGAAGAATCAACTCGTATCACTGATACAGGAGTGGTCAAAGAATCCGTACTAAAGGATCCCAGAAAATACACCTCTGAAGAAAGGAGAGAAGCAAATCTTGATGATTTCGCCAAAGGAATTATCTCCAGCACGGTCAAAGGCGTACATCTAGCTAAAATCCAAGATCTGGATACTGCCAAAGAGATGTGGGAAGCCTTAAGAGACCTAGCCCTAGGATCTGAAGTAATGATTGAGAACAAACTGTCTCTTGCCTGCAACAAATATGATGAATTCAAAATGAAACCAGGCGAGACAATAGAACAGATGAAGATGAGATTCACTGGAATTCTCCTAGAGATATCTGCGTTTAAAAAGAACAAATATACTCAAAGGGAGAAGAACATGAAAGTTCTTAGAGCTCTTCCACCGAGTTCGGAGATCTATGCTGCAATGCAACCTCTAAGAGCAGATTTCAATGAACTGTCCACTGAAGCATTATTTGATCACCTTGAAGGTCATGAGTGTGACAATCAAAGAATACGAGGAACAGATCATCTGTCCAAAAAGGCAGAAAGCAGCTCAAAGAAGGACAAAGAGGTAGCCTTCAAAGCGAAGAGCAATCCAGATGATCCTTCTGAGTCTGCTACTCCAGATGAAGAGAAAGGCTATGACAAACTCTTAAAAGAGTTCGCCATGATCGCCATACGAATGGACAAGAAGGAAACCAAATCGAAGAAATACAGACGCTTCTACAAAGATAACAAGAGAAACTTCAACAAGAAGTATGACAATATGGCAGAACAGGTCACTTCAAAACAGATTGTCCTGATCTATCCAGAAGCCAAAGAGATGAACTAAGAGCTAAAAGAGACCGAAAGCTTAAATATGAACGCAAAGCCATGATAGCTGAACAGAACTCAAGCAGCTCGAGTCACTTCACTGATAGCTCATCACATAATGATGAAGCCTTCATTGCTGATGACGAAGAAAGCTGGAATGAATGCTATGTGGGATTGGACAACGGTCTAGATAAAGTAGAGGTAAATTCTTGCTACTCAAATTCCTCAAATAATAATAATGATCTTGAACAGGAAAGTGAAGATCAAGCAGAATACTCATGGAATGAAATAGATGAGATGTTCAAAAGCTACTCAAGTATCAAGAGGCTGTTTAAAGAAGTTTTTGAAGAAAATGACAGATTAAAGAGAGTTGAGCAGACTCTAAGCACAAAAAACACACAATTTGTTGCTAAGTTAAACGATCTGGAAAAACAGATCAAGAGTAAAGACAGTGAGATCCACTCACTTAACTCAAAAGTTAAGGATCTGGTTACCAGAAATAATGTAGCTGAAGAAAAGATCAAGAAAGGAAAAGAAATGATTTACAAGAGTGATGAGCGTGCCAAGTTGTTAATCAATCAACAACTAAAGGGCACATCTGGATTAGGATATCCAGGCCACTCAGAAAAGTCCTCTGAAACTGTAAACTTCGTACCAGAAAGGAAGCAAATACCAGATCAAATGAGGGACTTCAAAAACAAGAAAGATTATCCTCAAAAGATGATGATTAAAGATGCGAAGAACAGGCAGTATCATCAAACAAAGGGACAACCAGCTCACTGCACAGAAACTGATCACCTTCAAGAACCAAATGTCAACAGGACAAATATTGTCAACAGGACAGTACTTACTAAGAAAGGATTGAAGAAAGATGGAGTAGAGAAATATCATCCATCTGAAATTCACTCTGTATCTAAAGTTGATAATGAAGGGAACATCATTACCTGCTATATTTTTGTTCCTAACCCTAGAATGTTCTGAATTCGAAAAGGAATATTTGCTAATAATCAAGCACCCAAACGTTGAAAGGGTAGCTAAGTTTCATTAATTGCAGGATCAAAGAACTGCAAGAAGGAGTAAAGTTGCAAGAGGAACAATCTGGATAATCGATAGTGGTTGTTCAAATCACATGACATGTGATAAGAACCTGCTATCAGATTACATAGAAAAACCAGGACCCCAGGTCACTTTTGGATGTAATTCAAAAGGATACACCAGAGGGTATGGAAACATCAAAATTGGCAAGACCACTATCACAAATGTGTCATATGTTGAGGGTCTTAGTCACAATCTGATTTCTATAAGTCAGTTTTGTGCTAATGGTAATCAGATTGTTTTTTATACGAACAACTGTCTGGTGAAGAACAAGGAAGGAGATGAAATACTCCTTACCGGTAAATTGCAGGACAGATTATACATTGTCCAGTGGACAAATCAGATCGAGACCTGCTTAGTCACTAAGACTGTATCAGAAACCAGCTGGTTATGGCATAAGAGATTAAGCCATCTTAACTTCAAGTCAATCAACAGGATTGCAAAGGAAAGGTTAGTGGAAGGACTACCAGATCAAGTGTATGATAAAGATCACATATGTGATGCTTGTCAAGCTGGAAAGCAAACCAGATCATCCTTTACAAGCAAAACAGCTCACTCAACATCAAGGATACTGGAGTTGTTACACCTTGATCTGTTTGGACCAGTCAAACCACTAAGTATCAATGGGAGAAAGTACACATTGGTAATCATAGATGATTACTCAAGGTTCACTTGGGTCATCTTTTTGTTAAAGAAGAAAGAGACCCTAGACAAGCTCCCTGACTTTCTACACAAGATCACAAAATAGAAAGAGATGAGTATAACCTCTATCAGAACAGATCGAGGAACAGAATTTCTCAACCAGAAGATTGAAGCATACTGCAACAAGATGGGAATCACTCATCAAACATCTGCTGCTCGAACTCCCCAACAGAATGGAGTTGTTGAAAGGAGAAACAGATCACTCAAAGAAGCAGCTCGCACAATGCTTAATGCAACCAATCTACCAAAGAAATTCTGGGCAGAAGCTATATACACAGCCTGCTATACTAAAAACAGATCATCCATTACAATAAGACATGGAAAAACTCCATATAAGATTTGGAACAGCAGAAAGCCTAAGATTTCTTATTTTAGAACTTTTGGTTGTTTGTGTTACATACACAATAATGGGAAATCACAATTAAAAACTTTTGATAGTAAAACTGACCCTAGAATATTCTTAGGATATTCTGATGTTAGTAAAGCTTATCGAGTTTACAATAAGAATTCTCATATTGTGGAGGTAACACCTCATGTTGTTTTTGATGAGTCAATCGTGGAGTACAGGTCACCAGATGGAAAGCAGACAGAAAACCAGGTGACTACCAGAAGGATGAATGAACTACTGTTTGAAGATATTCTTGTCTGGAATTCAAAAAGTGAGGATGAAGAAATTATCACTCCACCTGTTGCTGAAGAGATCTTACAGCAAGGGGGAATACCACAACACAATCTGGATGAAAACAGATCATCAACAGAAAACAATGAAACAATTATTACAAATGATGATCAACATCTAGAAGAAAGACCAGATGAGAATCCATTTCAAGCTATATCAACAGTACACCCTGAATTTGAGGAACCAACAAATCAACCTGATCCTGAGATAACTGATGAAGAGATGACCAGGAGAAGGAGATGGATACAAGATCATCCACCAGAACAGATCGTTGGGAACCCATCAGATCGTGTGAAAACCAGAAGAATGCATGGAGAAAGTGCATTGTTGAGCTGTTACCTCTCTCGCATGGAACCATCTGATGCTTATGAAGCACTTCAAGATGCAGATTGGATAACAGCAATGCAAGAAGAACTCAATGAGTTCAAAAGGAACGAAGTCTGGTATCTCGTGGACAGACCCAAACATCAAGGTGTGATAGGCGTAAAATGGGTGTTCAAAAATAAACGAGATGAGAATGGTGAAGTAGTCAGAAATAAGGCGAGATTGGTAGCTAAAGGCTATAATCAACAAGAAGGCATTGATTTTGACGAAACATTCGCACCAGTAGCCAGATTAGAAGCTATAAGGCTATTTCTAGCATATGCTGCTCACAAACGGTTCAAGGTATACCAGATGGATGTTAAAAGTGCCTTCCTTAATGGTATCCTTGAAGAAGAAGTATATGTGGAACAGCCACCTGGATTTGAAGAGGCAGATCCAGATCAGAAAGTATACAGACTAGCTAAGGCAGTCTATGGTCTAAAACAAGCACCTAGAGCTTGGTATGAGACCTTATCAAACTTCCTACTAGAATCTGGATTCAGAAGAGGATCTGTTGACAAAACTTTATTTATCATCAAAGTCAAAGAAAACATTCTCTTAGTCCAGATCTATGTAGATGATATCATCTTTGGATCTCAATCTACCTATCTATGTGACAAATTTGCTGAACTTATGAAATAACTCAATACAGAGGGATCATAGGATCACTACTATACCTAACTGCCAGTCGACCTGACATCACATTTGCAGTAGGTGTATGTGCAAGATATCAAGCAAATCCAAAAGTGTCTCACATGGAAGCAGCTAAGAAGATATTAAGATATCTCAAGGGAATAGCCCTTGTAGGATTATGGTATCCATGTGAAGACAATTTTGAGCTAACTGGATATACTGACTTAGACTATGCTGGATGTAAACTGGACAGAAAGTCAACATCTGGTACATGTCAGTTTCTAGGAAATAAACTAATCTCTTGGTTCTCAAAGAAACAGACATCAGTTGCCACCTCAACCACAGAGGCAGAATACATGGCAGATGGAAGTTGTTGTGCACAAATACTGTGGCTAAGACAATAGCTTAAAGATTATGAGATTGATGTCAAGGAAATACCTATTTTCTGTGATAGTTCAAGTGCTATAGCAATCACACAGAACCCAGTGTTGCACACCAGATGCAAACATGTGGATGTGAGACATCACTTCATAAGAGACCATGTTGAAAGGAAACATATACAGATTGAGAAAATACATACTGAAGTTCAGAGAGCAGACATTCTCACTAAGGCATTACCAGAAGAAAGATTTAAGATGCTTTGTGGAAAACTAGGACTTTTAAATCTTGAAGAAAGGACCAGATTGATCTAAACCAGAGAAAATTCAATATTCCGACAGGGAATCAAAGCCAGATCGTCATGGTCCAGATTGATAAAATCCAGATCACTTGAAATTCCAACAGTGAATTGACACCAGATCACTAAGTATATATCAACCAGATCGATATTTCTCACTATGGAAGAGATCGATTTTGACCAGATTACTAAATACCACGTGGATATTAATTTAATATTTCTTATCCCATTACTTGGTTAAGGGGGATAGGTCAACCTTATACGGCGACTAATTATATAAAACATCTAATTTCTGACTCTAGATATCAAATCTTTTATTTTTGATGATTAAGTACAGTAATTGGGAAACATGATCGAGGAAATATCTACCAAATCAAGAAAAAGGGAGAAAAATGACTGCAACAAAGACAACACGCTACATCTCAACCGTTCGATCAAAGCGCGTGTATCATACGATAAATAGAAGCGGTGATAGACTGGAAACCTAGAACATGGAAAGGCGGGAAAGCTGAAAAAGGGAAGGATTTCTGAATATTTTATTACTCTACTTATCTTCTCTTTCGTGTATATAGATTGATAAGGCGTTTCATGTATCACTTACACTTATATTTCTCGAAACACTTAGCAAAATTCCCTCATTCCAAAATTCTCTCTTCCTTCGTAAATCACTCTGTTTTCTAGCAAAAATGGCTCCCAAATCATCTGTTTTTCTCGAGCAAGCAAACTTTCTGAAACCATACTTGCACCTAGACCTCTTCGCAGCTCTTGATACCTTCGAGTTTCACAAGCTAGAAAAGGCATTTGACCTCGTTCGCAAATGCAAAGGTTTACCATTTTATGTTCTTGTTTCGAATTGTTCTATGCTCTTTTCAAATCATGCGTTTGAACTGTTTTCTTTTCTCATCTGCATATACGTATAGTTATAGTTATGGTTTTTTTTTGTGATATAAACTGCTAGACTACATAAACTGTTTTGGGTACTTATACTTCACTGATGGAAGGATAGTGCTCACATATGCTCTATTGTGTCTCTTGTAGGTTTTCACAATATTATCACATCACATCCAGTTCATTTCCTACCTAAGGATGTTGCTGCCTTCTACCTCTCATGGCAGGGAGAGAGGGGTGGAGATGAGGCAACCATCAGGGTTAGTAAAGGGAACACAGTCAGCAACACTCCTTACAACGTCATCAACATCATCAACGATGTTTATAAGTTGAAGGATGAAGGTGCAGACCTTCGGGAAATCACTGCAGCACAACTCCAAGAGGCAGTGGAGATGGTCATGATCATACCAATCCAATATACGAACCGGATGTTCACAAGAGCTCTTCTCGCCACAGAATTCAGAATTCTATTCGAATTTGTGCAGCGAATCTTTCTCAACCACAACGGTTCATATGACCAGGTCACTCCTGAAAAGTTCAGGATCCTAACAGCCGTGGTACTCAACCTGCCAGTGAACTGGAGCAGGATCTTGTTTGATCTCTTGGCAAAGGAGGCCAAGATGATCTTATTTGTGAAAGGTGGTTCACCCGGCATTGAGGTGAAGAGAAGCAGTCTAAGACACTCAACGAAAATAAGTTTCATGCTGGAAACGTTCTTCCCTCATCACCAATGGGACATTGCTGTTGAATTCAACACCAGACAGCATTTTCCCAAGGACCAGCATCAGATAGAAATGTCTTTGGGCATTTCAATAAATCTGATTGCCAGGGTTAAAGACTGTAGTCTTTAATGCTCTGATGGAGATGGGGAACTCGAATCCCATCTGGATTCCTCCATCTGGTCCAGCAGATCGATCCACCAAATCTAAAACCACAAAGGAGAAGCCAATAGAGAGAACTCCCTCCAAGAGAGTGACCAGGAGGGCCAGCTCTGTTGAAACGGACACCTCTACAGCAGCTCAGCAACCCAAATCCAAACGAAGAAAGTTGCAGAAACTGGCTGAAGCAGAACAAAACCCAGAACCTGTACCAGAATCTGTCCTCCCTCCACAGGAGGTCGAGGAAGAGGAAATTTTGATGGGTGGACCACCAGAGGATGTGGCCCCCATTTCAACTATAAACCCAGAACAAACCAAGGATTTCTCTCCCGCACATTCTACCAGCCCATCATCTGCTGATCGCTTAGAGCAGATCGACGAGGAAGTTGAGGGCGACGAAGCATCTACTGACGAGGAAGAGGAGCTCAAGCAGGCTGAGACCGTAGTGAGAATGCTGGAGACCGAGGCAGATCACTTTGTGCTCAGAACCTTCCCGGGGATCCAGCTTACCCCAGAAACTTATGACATAGCCAAGAGGATCAAGTTTCTGTTGCTAGTGAAAGATAAAGAGTTCTACGTTCTGGATGCCCTGCTCCGCACCAGATCCATCCATGCACTGAAGATCGAAGAAGCAACTCTACTCAAGATTTTCACTGCTACATCAGTATCTGAGTTGAGGGAGACCTACCAGCCAGACATACTTGTCCCATATGCAAATCAGAGACCTTATCTCCATGAAAGTGAACCAATACATGTGTGGAACACTCTCTCAAGTACAAGATGAAGCTACTCGCATCCTCACAGAGTTCAACGACCACTTGAAGACTCACGTCGATCAAGTTGACTCTGACCTGAGGAGCATATGCCGGTTGAAGATTGATGAGATTAGTAAGAAACTAGACGATGATCGAGCTGCTGCCAAAGAACGGAAGGCACAGATCGATCAAAGTCTGTTTACAACTGAACTGAAAGTGAAAGAAATGTACAAGATTATCACTGCTTTTGCTGAAAAGGAGAAGGACATGGTGCATGCCATAGTGTAGAACCAGACAAATGGAATAGCAGCTGATGTTCTAAAAGAAGCCATCTCACACACCAAGGCCATGTTCAGACAGTTCGAACAGGATGGGAAGAACTTTGTTGAGAGAAAGTTAAGCGAACTGCGCTACCCTACAAAAACAATGATCGAAACATATTTTAACGACAGTCTGATCATCCAAAAAGATGTCGAGACCCACACAGCTGATCTGGTCAACATTACAACCTCATTTCAAAAGCAGATCGACGACGCTAATCTCAATATCACATCTCTGCTTACACAAAAAGTGGAGACAGATAAATAGATCAAATCAATGAAGGAGGAGGTTACTTCCCTACGGGCATTCATCAATATGTTGGTTGATGATGTCGAAAAGGGGGAAGGCTTAGCGAAAGGAAAGAAGCCATCTGCTGCTGCCACAAAAGGGAAAGGAAAGGAGATAGCTCAACCGGAGCAGCAGATCACAGCACAAACAACCAGCCCACTATCTGCACCAACATCTGCTCAAATCAAAAAGACCACATCTTCAAGCAGATCGAGCCAACCTCAACCATCGAAGAAAAAGAAACGCTCTGGATTCAGTTGGGCATCATCTACTCCTACCAGAACATCAAAATCAAAAGAAGGAGAGACCAACTGGGTCCCAGAGAATTTAAGAGAAGGATGGGAAGGGTTGAAAGATGGATTCATCATGTGCAGATATTTTCTCAAGGAGCCTGCATACAGCGATGGAACAACCAACGAGGCCTTTAATCTCTACCTTGACATGAATGATGCCACAGATCTGGTTGAAGGAATAAGAGAAGCAGCGGCAAAGGCAAAAATCCAGATCACTGCCCCAGAAAGAGAATTCAAAACATGCCCAACTATTCCAGGGACCGACTTGCCTGACAAGACCTTTCTGCTCACCTATATAAACCAGCTTGCGGAGAACAGAGGGTACAAAGTTGACGCAGAAGACCCTGACTACATAAGGATTAGAGAGGGTGTTTATGAATGTGTGCAGCTGATCTCAGATGAGACAAGAGCTAAGATGAAAAGACAGCAAGAAGAGAGAAGAAAGAGCAGATAGCTATATGTTTCCCATATCTTTATGATCTGCATTTCTTGCCTTTTGTCATATCAATCTGTAAAACTTATTGTCTCTTATCTATTGAAGTGTCCTTTTGAGTTTCTGATGACAACACTCTTTTGTCCAGAACACATATAAAATATCCGAAACGTTATAAACTTAATAACGAACAAACATCAATCTGGCTATCAGACCAGATCGCTTATTATGTGGTGATAGGATATTATTGTAAAGTGTAGTTTCGACATCATCAAAAAGGGGGAAATTGTTGGGAACCCTAAATTTAGTTTTGATGATGGTCCTTCGAAACACACTTAGTTGTTTTATAGTTTAAACTGTTCTATGTGTATAAACAGATCACTAAAGATTAAGTGAATCCTGTTATGGAATAGATTAGGAGATGACTTGAAGTATAAAGGAAATATTCCTATAGAAGTCAATCTCAACTTAGAATAGGATGAAGGTCAAGTTTTCACGCCAAAAGGAATCGATCTGCTGTAACAGACAGCGACCAGATCGATGCCTACCG
>JAPKLX010001414.1:5430-21456 GCA_026898415.1 Leonotis leonurus | reverse complement strand
TAGTCATCATTGATGATTATTCAAGATTTACTTGGGTAATATTCTTGCATAAGAAGAAAGAAACTCTGGAGAAGCTGCCAAATTTTCTCAACAAGATCACCAAGAAAAAGGAAGTTTCTGTTACCACCATCAGAACAGATCGAGGAACAGAATTTCTAAACCAGAAAATTGAGGAATACTGCAACCAGATGGGAATCACTCACCAGACATCTGCTGCTAGAACTCCTCAACAGAATGGAGTAGTTGAGAGAAGAAACAGATCATTAAAAGAAGCAGCTCGTACTATGCTCAATGCAACCAGACTGCCAAAGAAATTTTGGGCAGAAGCCATCTATACAGCGTGCTACACCCAGAACAGATCAGTTGTTACCATCAGACATGGGAAAACACCCTACGAGATATGGAACAACAGAAAACCCAGGATTCATTACTTTCGTTCTTTTGGCTGTCTGTGTTACATACACAATAATGGGAAATCTCAGTTGAAAACTTTTGATAGCAAAGCTGATCCAGGAATATTCTTAGGGTATTCTGATGTTAGCAAAGCTTATAGAGTTTTTAACAAGAGGACTCATATTGTGGAAGTAACACCTCATATTGTTTTTGATGAATCTGGTATTAGTGACAGAGAGCTAGACATTGATCAAACACATGACCAGAACATAAACCAGAAAGCAATCCAGAACAAGAATCAGAAAGAAAAAGGAATTCTGTTAGAAGATATTCTAATCTGGAATACATCAGAAGAATATGAAGTTGATGTTCCAAACAATGCTGAAGCAGCAAGCTCACAGCAAGGGGGAACAGAACAGATTATACCAGAGAGTAATCAGCCTGAAGGAAGAAACAATACTAATGAGCCAGAACCAGAACAACCCGAAGAATCAAGAGATTCAAATGGTTGGAATAATGATCAAGAAGAACCAGAAACTGAAAATCCTTTTCAAACATCTCATCCAGAATTTGAGGACCCAGCAAGTGAACCAGAACCAGAGATATCAGAAGAGGAGATATCCAGCAGAAGGAAATGGATTCAAGAAAATCATCCTTCTGAACAGATTGTTGGGAACCCAACAGACAGAGTTAGAACCAGAAGAATGCATGGAGAAAGTGCACTTCTCAGCTGTTATCTATCACGAGCTGAACCCTCTGACACCTATGAAGCACTTAGAGATGCAGACTGGGTCATAGCAATGCAAGAAGAACTCAATGAGTTCAAGAGAAACCAAGTCTGGTATATGGTAGACAGACCAAAACATCAAGGAGTGATAGGTGTAAAATGGGTATTCAAAAACAAACGAGATGAGAATGGAGAAGTAGTCAGAAACAAGGCTAGACTAGTTGCAAAGGGATACAATCAACAGGAAGGTATCGACTTTGATGAGACCTTTGCACCAGTGGCCAGATTGGAAGCAATTAGGCTATTTTTAGCATATGCTGCATACAAGAGATTCAAAGTATACCAGATGGATGTTAAAAGTGCATTCCTTAATGGCATACTTGAAGAAGAAGTGTATGTTGAGCAACCACCTGGTTTTGAAGAAGAAAATCCTGACCAGAGAGTATATAGACTAGCCAAAGCTGTCTATGGGTTGAAACAGGCACCCAGAGCGTGGTATGAAACATTATCAACATTCCTACTGGAATCAGGCTTCAGAAGAGGTTCTGTTGACAAGACACTGTTTGTCATCAAAGTCAAAGAACATATTCTGTTGGTCCAGATATATGTCGATGACATAATCTTTGGATCACAATCTCCCTATCTGTGTGACAAATTTGCAGAACTAATGAAGAACAAATACCAAATGTCCATGATGGGTGAGATGAATTTCTTTTTAGGATTGCAGGTAAAACAACTACCAGATGGGATCTTTGTTAATCAAGCAAAGTACATTAATGATCTGCTAGTCAAGTTTGGAATGAAAGACAGCAGAACAGTTAAAATTCCAATGCAATCAAATGGAAAGATAGATCCAGACCCAGAAGGAAAACCAGCAAACATCACACAATACAGAGGAATTATTGGCTCTCTGTTATATCTTACTGCAAGTCGTCCAGATATCACATATGCAGTTGGAGTTTGCGCCAGATATCAAGCCAATCCTAAAGAATCACACATGGAAGCTGCCAAAAAGATACTTAGATATCTTAAGGGAACAGCTAACATTGGTCTCTGGTATCCACAAGATGATAACTTTGAGCTTACAGGCTATTCTGATTCAGATTATGCAGGATGCAAACTGGACAGAAAGTCTACCTCTGGGACGTGTCAATTCCTTGGAAACAAGTTGATATCTTGGTTTTCAAAGAAACAGACATCTGTTGCTACATCAACCACAGAAGCAGAATATATGGCTGCTGGAAGCTGTTGTGCACAGATACTCTGGTTGAAACAGCAATTAAGAGATTATGAGATTGATGTAAAGGAGATACCTATATTCTGTGACAGCTCAAGTGCCATAGCTATAACACAGAATCCAGTACTCCACACAAGATGCAAACATGTCGATGTGAGACATCATTTTATTAGAGATCATGTAGAGAGAAAACACATCAAGATTGAGAAGATTCATACAGACATCCAACGTGCTGACATCTTAACTAAAGCATTACCAGATGAAAGATTTAAGATGCTATGTGGAAAACTTGGACTACTCAGTCTGGATGAACATGACCAGAAGACTACAAGATAGCCATGACCAGAAGGTTACCAGATAGTCATGACCAGAAGACTACCAGATAGTCATGACCAGAAGACTACAAGATAGTCATGACCAGAAGACTACAAGATAGCCAAGACCAGAAGACTACTAGATAGTCAAGACCAGAAGACTACCAGATAGTCATGACCAGAAGGCTACCAGTTAGCTAATACCAGAAAGCTAATTACAAGAATGACAGAAAGATCAGCTGAAATAAAATACACGTGGCATAATTTTATCAATTAATTGACGAAAAAGCCATGTGAAATTATTTCTTAAATACTAAGTCAAGGGGGAACTTTTAAGGAAATTGAAGCGTCAAGATAAAAGACGTCACTCTCCTAGGTTACAGAATTGTAAAAGATATTTTTTTTCCTAGATTTAATAAATCTTCTATTTTTATCATGATTAGCACAACCTTGGGAACTGGGATCGAGGAAATCCCTGCAAGAAACAGGAAAAAGGAAAGTTGCCAAAAGTGAGAGATACGCACACGCTCGCATATAGACCCTAGGATCTAGAGCGTTCATCTCACGCAAGGAAAGGCGGCAAAACAAATCTTGAAGCGGGAAAAATCTAAAAAGGGAGAAAATCTTTTCAACTCTTCGAATTTCTTCTCTCTTAAATTATTCTTTATATATACGTGCGATATCTTCTCTAAACTGTTCACCTTCACCTTCATCGCACTGAGCACTCTCAAAATTCTAAGCACTTAAGCATTTCAAAATTCTCTGCATCTCTTCGCAAAAACATCTTTGCGTTTGACTATGGCACCTCAAACTTCACTCTTTCTGCAACACATAGCTGAGGTTCAGAAATTTCTCTCACCTGAACCGTACGCTGTACTTGAAACCCATGGTTTTCGAAAGCTTGATGAAATTTTCGCAATGGTTAAACGCTGCAAAGGTTTTTAAATTTATTCAGTTTTACCATATCTGCAGTATGCTTGAAATATTACTTGTTTATGGACTGTTCTGAATTTGCTCCTCATGACTGTTCATATTACTCTGCTTGTGCTAGATACTCATATCGTTAATTTCAACTGATGTATATGCATATGCATTTGTCTTATTCTTGTGAGATTAGGTTTCTGCAATATTGTTACTGCACATCCAAATATGTTCCTGGCAAAGCAAGTGGCTACCTTCTATCTGACATGGCAGAATGACAAGCACGGCTTTGAAGCCAATGTACTAATGCCAATTGGTGACAGAACAAGCAAGACACCATATAATGTGATTGAAATGATCAATCAAACTTACAGGCTAAAAGATGAAGGTCTAGCCTTGGAAGATATCACAATGGAGCAATTGCAGGAGGCTATTGAGATCATGTTGGTGATACCTATCTCTTATACTGGACGGATGTTCCAAAGATCTCTACTCCAACCAGGGTTCAAGCTACTCTTAGAAGTGGTTCAGAGGATTTTTCTCAACCACAGTGGCACTTATGATCAAGTCACACCTGAGAAATTCAGAATTCTCACAGCAGTTGTTCTCAACCTTCGAGTCAACTGGAGCAGAATCCTTTTTGAGCTGATGGCTAAAGAAGCAAAGCTGGTGACATACTCAAAGGATAGCAAGGGCAGAGGCACTTCGGTGGAGGTTAGGAGGAATTTGCGTCATTCGACCAAGATAAGTCTGATGATAGAGCGATTCTTCACCCAGAAAGCCTGGGAAGATGCAGTAGAATTCAACACTGGTCATTCTATTCCCAAGGACCAGCACCAGCTGGAAATGTCGTTGGGACTCGCTCCTCAATTCTTCAACAAGATTCCTGATGAAGTGCACCGTGTTGCTGCACTAGAAATGGGTAGTTCCAACCCTTCTTGGATGCCACCTACTAAAGGTGTGGAGAAGAAGAAGGAGAAGGTGGTGAAGGAGAAGGCAGCCAGAAAGCGAGGCAGTTCTGTGGAGACAGAGACTTCTGCCTCCCTGCCAAAACAGAAGAAGAGAAGACTTCAGAAAGTACAAGAATCATCACCACCACCAGCTGCAACAGAAGAACAATCTGATAGGCCAGAACATGAAGCAGAAACTACACCAACAGCAACAGAACAACCAAAAACTCCACCAGCAGATGTGCAACCAGAAACAAGCCAGCAAGACTTTTCTCCCGCCAGAACAGCTACACCTTCTCCACCTCGGATGGAAAGGATTAGTGAAGAAGAAGAAGGAGAGTCCGCTGATGAGGAGGAAGAGAAAAAGCGACAGGCAGAGAGTGTGATCAATCTGCTTGAGAATGAAGCAGAACACTCAGTGCTGGCAGACTTTCCTGGTATACAATCCTTACCAGAAAGTTTGAATGCAGCAAAGCGTATCAAGTTCTACTTGCTGGTTAAAGACAGCGAGTACTACATTTTCGATGCTCTGCTTCAACTCAAGTCAATCGAAGATTTAAAGAAGGAAGAGGCAACTTTGCTCAATCTACTTCAGGTCTCAACCGTTCATGAGGTGCGTACAGAATATCCCCAACTTATCTCGAGCCTCATGAAGCAAGAGGCAGCAGCACTGAAGATTGACATGCCCACATCACACTCTGAACAACCTCAACAACATCAACAACCAGAACAGGGAGCACCTACAATAAGTCAGTCTCCCAAGAAAACTCCTATCATCGACCTGGATTCTGGTGATGATGAGCCAGTGGGTCAGCACATTGGCGGAGAACCCAGCGATGAAATCTACACACATGGTGCTGCACAGAAGCTGAAGAAACACGTTAACTTCTATACCATGGAAGAACTTTTAGAACGAGAGCCCAACACATTCAACAATTATCAACTTGACAATCTCATTACTCTTAGAGTTGAAGACCACATGACTGATGTCTGCAACACCATACAAGAGAAGGCAACTCAGATCCTCTCTGATTTTAATCAGCATCAGAAGGATTATGTAAATGACATGGACAAGGACCTCAGAGGCAAACTCAGAAAGATTAGGGATGAACTGAATAAAAAGATGGATGATGATAGAGCAGCAACTGAAGCAGGTCAAGCCAAAATCAACCTACGCCTGACTGGAATTGATGAAAAAGCTGAAAAAGCCACTTCCTTGCTAGCTGATTTGCTGGCCAAACAAGATGAAACAATCACTGCAGCTGTTGACAAGAAAGGAACTGCACTCGCTGCTCAACTCAAGGAAGACACAGACCTGTCCATCCACTCCCATCTAGCTCTTTTTGAAAAAGAGAAATTTGTGGAGCTGATGCGGAAAAACCAGGTCGATGTCTTAAATAACCTTCTGTATCCAACTCCAGAAGAATTTGACTCCCAGAGCAATCGCCTAACTGCTGTAGAAGAGCTTCAGGAGACATACGACAAAACTTTGTCCATCATGAACAGCAGGCTAGAGCAGAAAATGGACGCCTCTGATCAAACTGTTAATCTCTTACTTGGATACAAGGCAGATGCTGAGGAGAAAATGGAGAAGATGTCTGAGGAGATCGCCTCCCTTCGTACACTCATCAATACCCTATTTGATGATGTCAAAAAGGGGGAAATCTCTGGAGGAAAAGGTGGAAAGGGAAGCAGCAAGGCGTCTGCTGAAGCAACAGCACCAGCACCAGAAGCACCTGTACCAGCATCAACCCAACCAAGAGCTACCACTCCTCCCAGACCAGACCCTACTCTTCTAGGATCAGAACCAGCTCAAACTACATCTGCAACCCCCAAAGACAAAGGCAAGAAGCCTATAGATGAAGGGGATCAGATAGCAGAGCTGCTGCTATTCGGAGTGAGCATGGATCAAGCGTGTGATCCAGTATTCAGAGCTCAATTTTACAAAGATCAGGCGGAGAGAGAGAGAAAGCTGGCTGCCCAGGAAGCCAAAGAGAAATCTTATCAAACACCTTTCTCCTCGCCTACATCTACTGAACGCTCACAGCAGCAGTCCTCTCAGTCAACAACCCAATCAAAGAAGAAGAAGAAGAAGTCCTTCTCCTGGAATCTGTCATTACAAAAACAGACACCCAAAGATACATGGGTTCCAGAAGAGGACCAGATTGACTGGGAGAAAGTAAAGCAAGGGTTTATCTTGAATAGATATTTTTTGAAGGAGCCTACATACTCTGAATCAGTTCCTGATGAGGACTTCAACAGATATCTTGAGAATTTTGGTGACCAAGAGCTAATACAGAGGATCAGAATAGCTGCTTCTGATGCCAAAATCCAGCTGAAGGCACCTGAGAAAGAATTTATGATCTGCCCTATGATACCAGGCAGCAACTTACCTGACAAGACTTACATTCTCAACTACATCAACCAGCTGGCCAAAATCAAAGGATACAAGATAGATAACCATGATCCTAACTACGCCAGAGTTAGAGATGGGATATATGAAAGTATCCAGCTGGTTTCTGATGCACAGAGGGAGAAGATGAGGAAGGGTGGAGTTGCAAGATGGTTTTCATAGACAAATCTTTATATCTTCTGTTTTTGTCTCTTCTGTTAATCTTTTGTACTCAACAATTCACACATCAATGAATTTGGAGTTTTTCTTATCTCTCTGTTATTTACTGTTATTTAACTTAAATAACAAATTAACCTGTCTGTCCAGAACATGATACAAGTAACATTGTTTTTACTAAGTGTGGTTTTGACATCATCAAAAAGGGGGAAATTGTTGGGAACCCCATAACATCTCTAAGTTTTGATGATGGTTTTTCAAAACACACTTGATATTATACATGTTCTGTACCTTCTATTTGGTTTCAGCATAACAGATAGTCGAAACTGGTTCAAACAGAACGATAGAAGATGTCTTGAACAGATGCTAAAACCAGCAAGTCTCAAGCAGAAGGCTGGAACAGAAAGCTGGAGCAGAAGGCTAAGTTAGAGACATAACGCTAAAACCAGCAAGTCTCAAGTAGAAGGCTGGAACAGAAAGCTAAGTCTCAAGACAGAAAGCTCAACCAGCAAGTCTCAAGACAGAATGCTAAATCAGAGAGTCTCAAACCAGAGAATCTCAAACCAGCAAGTCTCAAGACAGAATGCTAAATCAGAGAGTCTCAAACCAGAGAATCTCAAACCAGCAAGTCTCAAGACAGAATGCTAAATCAGAGAGTCTCAAACCAGAGAGTCTCAAACCAGAAAGTCTCAAAATGAAGCTAGTCAACTTTGACAGAAAGTTAAAACCAGAAAGGCTTCAAACAGAAAAATGGAAGATGCTTCGAGCAGAAAGTACTCCTACCAGAAAGCATTGTCTACCAGAAAGTAGTTCAACCAGAAAATGGTTAACGTATGCTCTACCAGAAAGCATTGTCTACCAGAAAGTAGTTCAACCAGAAAATGGTTAACGTATGCTCAACCAGAAAAGCATCTCAACCAGAAAGTCACTAGACCAGAAAGGATACATCCAGAAGGGTAGAAGCAAACCAGATAGAGCAGAACCAAATCTGTCAATGAAGCATTAAAGACTTTCCATCAAAGAAATAGAAACTGAATCATTGATTGATATGAAGAAGGAAAGCAAATCACAGATGATCTGCTTACCATTCATAAAAGATTCAATCAACAAATCTACAAGGAAATAAGAGATACGATTGATTGGCAATTAACAAATCAAATCAAGCCAATCAACAAACGGCTAGAATTTCAATTTCAGAGCCTATATAAATTTGAAGATTTAAAGTCTGAAGACAAGAACAAGAATATTTACAAGCGCTATACAGCAGAAACACTTTCAAGCACTCTATCTCTAAATCAGACTTAAGCTTCAACCTGTTCGTGATCATAATCACACCAAACCACCTCGATTCAAGTCTGTCTTATCGAGAGAAGGAGATCTTTACTAGCTAGTAGTTTTCTAGTGGATTAACGTGAAGATAGCCTCTGTTTACAGTAGTTTTCTGTAAGTTGTAAAGGGACACGACCCTTATTCGTGCATAAGTTTCAAACCAGTTTGTACTTGGAACTTGTGGCTCGTTCTCAGCGAGGTTAAATAAGAAGAGTATCCTAGTAGTGGATATCTAATCCAGTTTGGATTAGACCGTGGACGTAGGGGGTTTCCCGAACCACGTAAAAATAACTATGTTATTTAAATTCTGCATTTTATATTCAGTTGTTTTTATTCTGCATCTATCATACTTATTCAAATCTGCATTCTTAATCAACCTCTAAATACTCGATTAAGTCTTCAAAAGATTTTCATAACAAGAGCACTGACTAAGTCCACCATTATTCCGCACACAATATATAATTTGGAAACAAGTTCACACTTGCTTTCTGCTTTGTATATCTCACTTGAGAGAATTTATTTGGATAGAATCTAATTGATTGAAAATCAATCTGTTCTATCACCTTGAGCAATCTGTAAACCAGAAAGCTTACATCTCTCTGATTAAATTAGTCAAGTAAACTGAAAAGTTTGCATTTGGTGTATTCCCCCCCCATACACCAAACCTTGCTCTTTCGGGACCAACAGGCTTCCAATACTTAGTTGTAACCTCACTTTGCTCAAGATGCTACCGATCGAATAACACCAAGAGTTTGATCATGTTGTATAAAAATCAGATCTAGTGTTTTAGGAACATGCAAATACGATTATGGGTTCGTTTAGACTTCTCAATACCCTATGCTTTGACTCAACTTATATTTTCCATGTCAAGTAAATAAATCTAGCTATGCATACTTAAAGTAAATAACACAAAATAAATAAAAGAAAACATACTTGGAATTAAATACGAAAGGGTAGTGTCAACAAAAGTACCTCTTGTTAGGACCAACCCTGACCAATGCCATAAAAACGTGAGGCATAAATTAAAGGTGCCCGTAGTACTTATTTTCTTCATCTCAATCACTCATAAGAATTAAAACATGGCCTAAGACTAAAATAATGCAGCGGTTGGTTGGAATTGTCGCACACCCTCCTTCAAGTCCACATACTCTGGCCTGTGGCCTGAAGTTGAATATATAGGAGGCTGAATGGGCATGGGCCTGTCTCTGGTTGCGGCTTGACGCCTCTAGGGTTGGTGGTGACACTTTCCTTCTTTGGCAGATCCACCCATGTATAGAAGATGCTCCCAATCTTCCAGATTTGAACTGGATGAGAAGGGAGATTTATTTCTTTATTTCGCGCATGGAAAGTCTTGGTTGCCACTCTTTGCATCTGGACTCTCGTCTTCTTCACCACCATCTACTGTCTCCTTCTCCTTTGTCTTGGCCAAGGTGTCACGACCACACTTTACTAAGGATAGTAAAGCTCGAGGAACCGTGACTAAGGGAGGGATTACAGAAACGAGAATAGAATGGGGAAGTAGAACGAAGACAGATTCAATAACCTTCTCATAACATAAGTCGATGATTCATCGTACGAATTCAACAATAGAGTAACTTGAGTCATAAGCTCAATACATGAATACTAATATTAAAAGAGTTTGAATCACGAGTCTATTACATAACAGTCTTAACTAGCAGCGGAAAGTTAAATTGGATTAATGAAAATTCTATGTGTATGAGGACACGTAGAACCCCCAAGAGTCAGCTGCTAAGAGACTGACAAAAAGTCCAACATAGCACCCCATCTTCATTGTTTCTTAACCTGCACGTTTAGAAATTGTCACGCCCGCCCTTCACTAAGGATAGTAAAGTCGGGGAAACCGTGACTAGGGAAGGGATTAAAGAAACGGGGATAGAAATGGGGAAACTAGAACGAGGCTGAACCGGACAACATCCTTATAATAAGTCAAATAATTCATTACACATGAATTATAAAAGGGCTTGAGTCTTAAGCTCAATACAATTTGTCATAATATGAAAGAACTGGAGTCTCGATTTTAATACATAATGATCTCAAACTAGCAGCGGAAAGACATATGGATCGCAATAAGCTCTACATGTATGAAGACATGCAGAACCCCCAAGAGTCAAATACTAAGAGATCGACAAAAAGCCCGAACGCAGCACTCCTCCTTCATCACCGCTCAACCTGCACGTTTAGAAATACATGCAGGGCTGAGTACAAAAGTACTCAGTAGACACATGCCAAAATCACACACATACAAATATAACTGTCATGCCATTCGCAAGTGAAACATAGGGATTTTTGTCTCTAAAGCACCTATGTTCACTAAAATCATTTCTTGTGAAAACTTGAGTTGACAGGCCTGTCCTTAGTTCTTTGTAGTCAACCATATCTGAACGTTATTTGTGCCGGGGAAGTGGCCACTTCCCACATATACTTGACCGGTCAACCCTTCCGCTGAATCACTGTCCGTGGTGTACACTAGTTCGAGTGGAGACGCTAACCCACTGGAACCCGAATTCGATTTCATAATCACAGTTCGAGTGGAGACGCTAACCCACTGGAACCCAAATTTGATTATGATATAACAGATAGGCATCATACATAAATCGAAAACATTTATGGCAAGACAGTGCTTTGAAAATATCTCGTTTTATTTTGAAAGCATGCACACATATATTTTCATAGAGTAAGAAAAGCCTACTTGGATAGTCTCGGCTGGTAGCTGCTTTGTTCTCGAGATGCGGATCCGACCTCTTGTCGAAACCTTTAATATAAATCTCGGGTGAGATATATCACTCGAGTATATCAATTAAATTCTAAGTGCAACTATCTTTGGTTATCTTGAGAGTTTAGTCTCGGTCTTTAATGTTCGACTAGTTCATGAGTCTAGGAGTTGTATTTCTAGAAGGGTCGTTTTAGGATTTCTAAATCACTTTATGATTCGAGGATTTACTATACCCAATAAATAGTTATTGGGTATATAACTAAAGGTTTTTCTAATTCAATATCTCGATCCCTAACTCGAGGTAAATAATTTCTAATTAGCTAATTAATAATTTAATTGCCACCATAAGCATAATTTATAATTTAATCATTTCTTATGATTAAATTCTAATTTATCAATTAAGTTGTAACTAATTAAATAAATCTCTAATTGAATATTTTGATTCTTAAGGCAAAATATCTATAAGCCTTTTATAGGTTAAAATAACCTAGCTAATATATATCTTAAGTATGATTTATAATTAAATCAATTATTAAGATTAAATTCTAGTTAATTAATTATAAATTAATTAATATTTTACTTCTTGGGCTTGGTCTAAATAAATAAATAAATTCTATCTAATAGAATTATTAATAGTCCATTTAAATAATTTATTTAGCCATAACATAAATTTGGTTAGCCTATTTGCTTAATTAAGTGGCCCAATCTTATAATACAATTCTATAGGATTTTAAATTGGTCCATTTCAACATTTAAATTAGGCTCATTCATATATGTTTAACTAGCCCAATTGATAGTTTGAATAAGCCCATTTCCATAATAAATTTCGGCCCATTCGTATTTACTTAAGTCTAATTAGAATTTTAAAATCAAAGGCCCAACTATTATCTAATCCATTCCTATTCATTGGCCCAATTTAGGCTAAATACTCGGCCCAAATTAAACTAAATACTCGGTCCATTCGTGCATTACCCTAGCCCAGTACAAATTTATTTTTAGAGTCCAGTCCATTTAGTCATTGACCCGTTAACCCGGCCCATGACCCGGCCCAAATTCTAGATGTTTCTTAATCACTTAACCTACACTAATTCCTACCCATTCTTTCTTCTTCCCCATCACAGGCGCCTCCTTCCTCTTCTCTCTCGCCGTCTCTCTCCCATCCCACGCTCTCGCTACTCTTCTCCCTTCCTACTTCCCGTCGCCGTTCCCTCTCTCCCCGTTCGAGCTCCAGTACCTATTCGTTCTGCAATTGTGCGCTCGACGGAGGCGAGGTCTGCTCCGGGCCATCCCTTCTCGCCTTGGACTTCCCTCGTCCAGCCTTCCTCTCCAACGCCACTCTTTTCAACCTCTGCGCCGCACTCCTCACTGCCCGCGCCAGTCCTTTCCCTCTCTTCTCACGTCGCTCAGCGACATCTTCCCTTGGAGGTTCCTCGCCAGTGCGCCGCACTCCCCACAGACATGCAGCATCGCCGCCGTTCTTCTTCTTCACCGCGGAAGACAGCCATGGAGGAACTGTAGCTGGAAATTACAGTGTAGTCGTGAAGAGCCCTCGCCGTCGCTGCTTGCTCGCTCGAGGACTCTCTACCGCGACTTCTTCCTCCGTTGGACTCGACAGAGGGCCCTTCTACTGGAGCTCCTCGCTGCTGCCTCACTACAGTTCCTCTCCAGGTAGTTTCTCCTCCCTTTCCCAACCATTTCATTACACTAGGTTCTATTTACTGTTTGGATTAATTGTTTTACAAGCAAATCTTCAAGTTCTATATTTCTGAATGTACTATAATTATCATTAGATTCCTATTCTGATTTTCCCGTGAATTAAAGGAGTTTTGAGAGAATCTATGTTTGTAGATTGGTTTCGGGTGATTTGGGGCTGTTCGGGATTGGTTCGGGGCTATCCGGGATTGGTTCGGGGTGATGCCGGAACCGTTCGAATATTGGTCGAAGCTGTCCGGAGCTATCCGGATTGATTCGGAGCCATTCGAGGTCATTCGAGGTGGTTCGAGGCTGTTTCGAGGAATCTCACGGCTGGAGCTATCCGCTAGGATAGCAACCGTGCCCTGCCGTGGCTCCTTCCCCACGAGAAATTCCTATTTCTAGGTAAGTCTATTGGTTTTGCTTTCTTCTTCATTACATGAGCAGTTTCTTTATATATGTTGGTGATATTAACTTAAGACTTTGTGTTCGAGAATATATGATAAATGTTGTCCCTTGTTATACTGTAATGACTCTTGCGTGAGATCTTTAATTCAAAGTATGTTAAGTTCATATAGATTCATAACATACCATTTTGAAAAGTCTAAGTTCAACAGGTTGTGTCCCGTAGGTAGGTTCTAAAATTTAGAGAATGAAGTGAAGTTATGAAGCTTATAAAAGTCTTATGATCTAGATGTTGATATGACATGAGCAAGATCAATATTTTCAAGAGGTTGAGGTTGCGGGTTATTACCTTTAAAGCTTCAACTATATCTTCTTCTCTTGATACACAATCTGTGCTTCCCTCAAATCTCCAATTGTGCAGCACTTCGGTGTGAATAAATTTAGGTGTCGTTTAAGTTTTAGTATTAACCACATATATATATAGGCAAAAAAAAAAATCCCTATACTTTCTACTTGCTTCTGCACTACTTATTTCCTTTGGATGCTGCAGGTTATGGATGGAAAGAGATGAGTTTGAGTGAAGTGAAGTGGCGTGGCAGTTTTGCTTGGGTCTTCTCAACCGCCACTGCAGTCTACCCCCCTATAGTTCTTTTATTTTATTTGTACTGCAAGCTATTTCTCTTCTGTTATTACACGCTAATGACTCCTTTCCTATTGGTTTGACTTGGTAATTTGCAGATTTTTGCTTGTGAGGGAGTGTAGAAGTGCAGCCTTTTCCCATCCTTCAACCGTCCAAATCTTTTTACAGAGTTGTGATTTCTTTGATAGTACTCCCTTTCGACTATTGCTTGTATAATATCATACTATAAATCTTGGTTTGATCTTTACTCAATCTAGGGTAGCTTTGCCCCTTCTCATTCCTTCTGCAGCAGCACCTTCATTACCTAGAGCCCCCCCCCCAATGTTGTGTGGGGAGATGTAATATTCTTTGTAGAGCTATAAGGTGGTGCCACGTATTACCTTTAGAAGGCTGCAGCCTTGTACTTTGACTTGTACTTAGTTGTTTATAATTCTTCTTTGTAAGACAATTCCAATATTGTAATACATCTATGTATATATATATTGGGCTACACGTATTATATATATATATATATATATATATGTTCATTTATAATGTTTTGTCTTTTATTTCATTTCTTGTTTATTTATTCCACATCATCTATACTCATATATATATATAAGTATTTATTATACAACATTCTATCTTATACTTTGTTCTCATCATAGTTATCTAATTAATCTAATAATAATAATAATTATAAGTCCTTTGGGGAGAATTAAATGATAAGTGTTGGGAACCCTAAAGATTTTAGTGTTGATGATGGTATCTCGAAACACACTTAGCTTAGAACATAATCTGTTCTTCATGTAAAACCAGATCACTATGGATAAAGCGATTTGTGTTATGAAACAGATTAGGAGATGACTTAAAATGTAAAGGAGATGTTCCTATAGAAGTCATTCTCAAACTAGAATAGGATGAAAGTCAATGCTTTATGTCAAAGAAGAATCGATCTGCTGTAACAGACAGCGACCAGATCGATGACCAGATCGATGTCTACAGCGATGAACCAGAACGATTGAGTCATCAAGCCATCAGCTGACATCATTCTACACATCATATACACTTGCCACGTCAAGATCAAAGTCCATCCAATAGGGTTTGGAAAGAAGATCTACGATTAAACATATAAGGAAAGAGACCGTTAGCAATCTGATTTCCATAAATCAAAGATTGAGTCAACCCTTCTTATATGGCAAGAACAGATATGATGGAAACCATTGATTGGCAATATACCATCTATCTCACGCCAATCAACAACGGCTAGAATTTCAATATTCAATACCTATATAGTTGAAGTCAACAATCTGGAATTAAAAAAACAAGAGAACACACGCGAGCTATTAAGCCATTATTCTTCCAAGCATTCTGCATTCCAGACTTAGAGCTTCAACATCTTGTGATTCTACATCACACCAACCACCTCGATTCAAGTCTGTCTTGTCGAGAGAAAGAAGATCACCCTGCTAGCTAGTAGTTCTCTAGTGGTAACGTAGAGGTAATCTGTGTAAAGGGACACGACCCTTCATTCGTGCATAAGTATCATTCTAGTTGTGATTGGTACTTGTGACTCGTTCTCCATGAGTATAAAGAAGCAGAGTATCCCAGTAGTGGATAATCTGGTCTAGTTTTGACCAGATCGTGGACGTAGGGATTTCCCGAACCACGTTAAACAACCGTGTGCTTTACATTTCTGCATTCTTTAATTCTCTGTTGTTCATTATTCTAACTCTCTGCACTATCATCCATCTGCATCTCAATCAATCCCCCTAATCAATCTGGCTAATACTTAAGGTCTTCTAAACAAGAGCAATCACTAATCCACCACTATTCCGCACTCACTCTACACTCAGAAAGTAATAAGATCACTCTTATTACCAACTAAGTGTTTTCACCAAGAGAGTAATCTGCTTGGACTAAATCTGCTATTGATCTGTATATCGATCTGTTTAGTCACTGCCGAGCAATTTCTCGTATAAGAATAGCTTGAACTCTCTTACAAACTGTCAAGTAAAACTGAAAAGTTAGTATTTGGTGTATTCCCCCCCCATACACCAAACCTTGCTCTTTCGGGACCAACAATAAGCTCTCTTAATACTAAATAATTAAGACCTTGGTTTCATCTTAACCCAA
>JAPKLX010000113.1:931478-993118 GCA_026898415.1 Leonotis leonurus | reverse complement strand
ATCAAACCTTATTCCATGGTATTTACATGAGGTTCCTAAGTCCCCGAGAGGGCTTAGTTGATCCATGATTTATGTTTCATCTTTCGTTTGTTTCGAGAAATCTATCGATCAATTCCGATTCTTTCAAACCCCCTTCTTCACTCACTACACTTTAATGTGAGTCTTATTATCCACTCACAATACATTACACATCATCTAGCTTTTTGTGGGTCTCATTCTCCACTCACTACACTTTACCCTCACTTTACTCTTTACCAACCAAAGTTAACTTATTTTATCAAAACTCGTATCGGATCAAAATGGGAAGAAGTCTATATATTATATAAAAACAAAGTTTTCAAAGAAGTCTTTTTTAAGCGGTTTTTTAACCGCTACTTTGAACATTTTCTGCAAATCAATCCAATATATGCAAACTTTTTAAACTGACCGTCAAATACATATAAATTTAGAGTTGTACTATTTCAAAAAGACATGTTCACTCAACTCATGTACATGTAGTCTATTGTCTGTAGTATGTAGATAATATATAAAAGCAGAAAAAAATTTCTCTCTTTTTACGTATCCACTTCATAATTCACAATAATCACAATAGTGGAGGGAGTTAGAGATAAAGTGTGGCATCTGGGTGGGTTTCTTCTCCTATTTTGCGGTTTTGTCTTACTGGTAATCCCGTTTCTCGCTATAGTTACTTTTTAGTTTTATTTTATTGGTTCGAACCATGAGGCAATTATGTTTGTTCATTGCTTTTGGTTATGCAATTTCTCTTTTTGTAATAAAACTTACAGGACAAAGGAGCATCTTATGTTGGAAATAATATGTATAAAGAAGTTATAGCATGCGATCGAGCAGTGAGTTAATGAAATAATATGTATAAAGAAGTTCTATATGTTGGGATAGTGGATTGATGGCAACCTACATCGACCTCCTTGCATATATTGAAGTGGAACTGTCGACTGTTCTTTTTTGCATTGGTTAGAACGATCATCTCATCAAGACATCAACATGGTTTTAAACTGCTAGGGTGGATGAATTATCGACTATTTTACTGCTAAAATCTTATTCATTTTTTAAACTGGACATCCATAGTTAAAAAAAAAAAAAAAAAAAACAATTATGATTGTGCTTCGACCTTAAAAAATAAAATAAAAATAAAAAATATAATCCGAGAATGAATAGGTTTTAACAAAAATATCCATAATCAATTCTACAATCAAAATCAGAATTGGAAGTCTATATATGGACGTGCTTTGACCAATTTCGGTTCAAAATGAGCGGTGTTAAATATTTATAATTTATAAGTAAGATAATTAATAGTATTATTAAAAAAATTGCTTGCTTTGAATACAAATATAAACATTTTTTCTTTTGTAAGTGTTGGATCTTTACTTCTTAAAGTATAAAGCAAATATTTAACATTAACTTATAATAAAATTTTCAAGTATCTTTATTATGATTTTAAAACAGAATTGTCATCATTTACCATTTCCTTTTGTTGAAAGATACTCCCTTCCATTCATATTTTCTGTCTTTTTAAGTTTCCAACTTATTTGCAAAATAAGTATCATTCTATATTAAACTATCAAATATACTCTTCATTATTAACACTACAAAAAAATTAATTTAGCAATAGAATTTTTCATTACTAAAACAAGAAATTATGTTACTAAAAATGTTAGTAACAAATTTGTAACTGATTTATTCATAGTAATATCGATGGTTGCTAAAAAAATAACAATGGAATTGTATTGGAATTTCCATTTCTAAAATGGTTTCTTCAATTTAGTAACGGAAAATTCCGTTACTAAATTTTAATAACGTATTATTCCGTCACTAATTATGTTACTAAAAGTAAACAACATAATTCATAACAATTCTTTTGTTAATCTATTAAAACTTAGAAACGGAAAAAATTTCCGTCACTATTTTGTTGCTATAAAATATGTTTTTTGTAGTGTAATCTTTTATTATAAATGAGCAACTTACATTTTATATTACTATGTTTATTTGCATGCCTCTCTTCTCATTAGTTTTATCATTAATTAAGATTAAATATGGTATACATTATTTTTCTTAATATGTGCATAGGAGCTTAGAAAGATAAATATTACTCCCTCCGTCCTGCAAAGTGTTTAACACTTTAACATGCACGAGTTTTAAGAAAATAAGTTGACTTTGTGTAGAGTGTGCAAGGAGTGTAATGAGTTGTGAAAGTAGAGTTGGTGGAGTTTGGGTCCCACGTGATTTATAATTTTTAATTGGATTGTGTGTATAGAATAGTTACTATAAATGAAATGTTTGAAGTGTTAAACACTTTGGTGGACGGTCCAAAAAGAAAATATGTTAAATATTTTCGTGGACGGAGGGAGTATTAGGAATGTCAATCAGTACCGAGTATTGTACTGGTTAACTGGTTTTCGATCGGTTCGGTATCGTTTCTTTCCAATATTCGGTTAAGGAACCGATTTTTAAAAATATAATAATTTATACTTTTGTATTTTTAAATTATCAATATAAGTCGATAATAATTCGCATAAATATTTTTCTGAGAATAATTAGATATATGTAATGCCCCGTCTTTTAATTATCAATGTGAACGATATTTAAACGCGATTGTTATTTATTATATTGAACCTCTTAATTAATAATTGAAGAAGAAGTTTGGCTTAAGATAACAAGTGTTGTAGATTTCTTGATATATATATATATATATATATTATAAGATATAATAATATTAATCGATATATATAATAATATAGCATGCTACACGTATAGGTATATATATATATAAGTTGATTGGGAAATTTTATGATGAAAGACAAGGGATATACGCATGATACATATATATATGAAATTGTCAATTGATATTGTGATAAGGAAAAGATTTCATTGGAAGTATATATATATATATATATATGTGCAGACTTACTCAGGCTAAAAAAAATAAAAAGGAAGACTAATAATATAGATACCAGATGTTACAATGATTGCAGTACATAAAGTAAAATAAAACCTGATCTAGCAAAACATAAAGCACACGGCAGTGTGCAGGTAAGAGAGAGAGAGAAGAAGAAGAGTTGTCTAGCAACAAGTACAAAGCAAGGTGGTGAGAACACCTACTATACAGGAAAGACTTGTCTAAAAGCCTACAACTACACTAGCATAGCTAAATTCAGGGGCATAGCAAGTAAAGAATGGAGGCATGTGCAGCATGGTTGGGTAAGTAGGAAGTGATGGAGCGCAAGTTTCAACACCAAAACCTACTGCTGGATGGAAGAGAGACTTCCATCCCATGCCTCGTTCACCTGCAGAGAGAGAGAGTTGGCAGATTAGAATAGACAACCACAAAGCTTCTCATTCTATAAAAAGAACACTAACATAAGCAATTCATTACACCACAAACACATACATACTTTCTGCCGCTGGAGAAGCTAGAAGTTCAAAACAAGAAGAAGTAGTTCAAGTCCTAAGGTGAGGAATCTAAGCTTTAACTATACATTTAAGTTATGTCTTCTAGATTTTCAACTTACAACTATGTCTAATCTGCATACTGTCTCCAACTAAATCCATAAAAACAGAACTTAGAAAGGAAATACAGAACATAGAACAAATTTCAGATTTTAGAACACAAACCTACAATTACATTTCTGGTTTCCAAACATTTACAACTGAGAAAAACAACTCAGAACCTTAAGAATATAGACTAGCCGCAGAACACACAAAACAGGAAGTTAAAAGAGACTTTAAGCATGTGTATATACTGTCCAAAACAGAGCCACACCACAGTTAAGCACCATCTAAGTAAAAGCATAAATTGATAAGATTACAAACACCTACAGTGTATGCTAAGAACTGTACTAAGCTTGTTTTAAAGTCTTAAGAACCTCCAGGAACATGTACTTGAGGAACCTGGAATACAGAATATTGCTAAAGAACCCTACTTTTTAAGTAAGAATGGAAAACTGCATATTAGAGAATTCAACTAAGAAATCAAGCATTTAACTGGAACTACTAGAAAGAAAGAAGGACAACCACACTTGGCTACTGCCCTTGTCCTCAACGACCAGAGAAAACTATTGACCCGAAACTAAGCTTGTCATAATTCAAAAACATTTTGTCCAGATTATAAAAGAGACAAGATTCCACAATAAGCAAAGAAGGATAGATACAATCTGAAATGTAAGACTAACTAAAGTTCTTACCAAGAATAATCAATCTGTAGTGAGAAACAGATTTACAGACCATTTTCACGCCCTCCTTACAACCACAACCTAAGAAATAAATTTCACACTCTAAATCTGCAAATAAAACCAAGATTTAGAAAGAGTTCATTAAGAGGGATTCAAACAGAAATTCGAATGAAAGTAGAAGGAATTGACTTTATAAAAGAAATGAAGAACTTAAACTGTAAAAGAAACTATACTCATCTTAGAACCTCCCAAGCACCGAACCTCACCGAATAATGATCAAGCGGTGTAATTTCCATCACCAAATCCCCATCTCACAAGAACATAAATAAAAGAAACCGTAAGTATAAATTTTAAAAAGAAGATCAAAATCTAAATCAATACTAACTCCCAAACACCTGGAATTTAGAACAAAATTTCAAGAACGAAGAACATGCAGTAAGTTTAGAAGCTTTGTAAACTAAATCCTTACAGAAATGACCCCAAATTCCCTCTTACCTCTTGAAATCCAATAAATCGAACTGGGAAGGGCGACTGCCGCCTGGAACTTCACAACGAACTTCGCATAAAATAAAAATTTGATAGAAGGAAGCAAAACAGAAGTAAAAACAGAATTTAGAGTCGAGAGAGACAGAGAGGAAGCGAGAGAGAAGGAAGCGATGGTGTCTGTGTGATAGAGCAAAGAAAAGGAATTAGGGTAGTGTTAGGTGGGATTAGAACTATCTGGAGTGTGAACCGGGTCATGGGCCGGTTACTGGGCCGGGTTGACCATTTATTGGGCTGGAAATTATATTATGTCTGGGCCTGAATGAAGGGGAGGAAATGGGCCGGTTAAATTGCTTAATCTGGGCCTAGGAAATTTATTTAAGATTGGGCTTAAGTTAGAGGACATATGGGCCGAAAACAATTAATCTAATGGGCCCAGGTTATTAGTCTTAAGATAATTGATACTTAAAGGATTAAATTAATTAGTAAGCTTACTTAATTAATTTAAATGGACTAGTTTAACATGTAATAAATTAAGACTTAATTAAAATAAGCTTATCATTTTAATTAAGGTTGGGCTACATCAATTAGTAATATTAATAATTGATGGAGAGGATAGTATTGTATATATACATTTAGTATTAATATTTAGAACTTATAATTTAGATAATTAAAGCCTAAGTATTTAATCAAGAAGATTCAATTTATTTAGTAATTGAAATCCAAATTAAGAGAATTTATATCTTTAATTATATTAAGGATTTAATTAAGAATTTATATTCTAAAGCTTTAAAGGATTAAATTAATTAGAACTTACAAGGTTAATTGAATAATTAATTATCAAGAATTAATTATTTCATTAAGTGTTAATACACTTATATTACTCAATGTCAACTACTTGAGTAATTTGAACGAGGTTTGAAATCTTAGAAACTATATTGATTCGAGGGATCAATATTTTCAATTAACGAATTGAACAAGAACCCAAGAATAAGATATTCTTACGAATTAGATATTTCTAAAGCTTCCGGAGCATTCTAACTTATACAAGATTCTCTAACGGTTCTTACGAGAGATCTAGTTCGCATATCAAGACCAAAGCAAGTGCTAATCGAAGCTATCCAAGTAGGCTTTCTATTACAAAGAAATTATGTGTGCTCATATGCTATTATGTTGATATTTCACAAATGTTTTAAATTGAGAACTTATGTTTTAAAGTATATTGCCGAAATGATTTATGTTTTGTACGATACCTATCTTGTTATTATGTAATCGAATTCGGATTCAAGTGGATAAGCAACCCCGCTCGAACTAGTGTACACAAAGGACTGTGAGTCGACGAATGTGTTGACCGGTCAGGTGTCCGTAGAAGGTGGTCAACTTCACGGTACACGTAGAAAACAAATATGGTAGAATACTAAAGAACTTAGACAGCTGTCGAACTATAGGTTTCACAAAAAGGATTTAGTGAACGTATGTGCTTTTAAAGATCAAATCCCTATGTTTCACTCTTTACGGCAATGACAATTATATATGTACGTATGCGATTTTGGCATGTGCCTACTGAGTACGTTTGTACTCAGCCCTGCATGTATTTATAAATGTGCAGGTTGAGACGTGATGATGGGAGATGTTGTGGCAGGCTTGTCGGTCTTTTGTGTAGTCAAACTCTTGGGGGTCTACGTGTCTTCATACGCGTAGACTTATGTAGATCCCTTTTTCCGCTGCAAGAAGTTTCATTGTTTTGTTTGACAAATGTGTCAATTCGGAGTTAAACTCTTGTTATGTATTAAGACTCAGTTTTCAAAATATCCTCTCGTTCGGTTAAATCACAGTTATCCTTTTATCCTTTATTTAATTAATTGTTTTATAGTCGCGTATCCGGACTTCGCCACAAGGGCGGAGAACGGGGCATGACAATATAAATATTTAAATTCAACTTAGTAGATATTATAAATCGATACTTGGTCCGTTACCGATTCGTTACAGGTTACTCGAGTACCGTCAATTTTTAAAACGTTAGAATCCTTATTAATTTATTTACCAAAAAAACGGTATGAGTTATTTTTGAGAAATTATCGATTAATACTCCTAAATATTATGAATATGAGAGAATAATATATTGAATAAAAAAGTTATAATACATTCAAAACTTTAAAGTAATGAACGACAAAACAGATGTCATTAACTCAATGATAATAGTAGTAGATTTGCTTTTAAAATCGATCAATTATAAATTCTAAAGAAAATGATTATTACAACCTATTGATATCGGAAGACCCAATCGATTCTTTCAATGTATCATTTTTGGGTCTGGAATTCATAGGTATAGGAAGAAGCCCCCTCAAATAGAGATTTTTTTCTTTCGGTATCATTTTTGGGTCTGGAATTCATAGGTATAGGAAGAAGCCCCCTCAAATAGAGATTTTTTTCTTTCGGCCATATTTCGATTGTTAATACGATATATAAGGACCGCTACTACAAATAGTATTACACCCTTGATCATGAAATATCGATTGTTTGTTGAACCCTGTGAATTGCGTGAAAGTAGGATACTCAAAATTCGGGGGTCAAAGAGTTTTAGAAAACGTTTTTGGTGGAAAAAAATGTGAATGAAAGACCTCACTGAATTGAAATGGATCCATGAATCTAAGAAATGATGAGAATTCTTGATCTCTCTCAATATCTCTCGCAATTCGAAAATTCAAGATTGGAATTGATGTCCTTTCATTGATTTCCTAAATTGCATTGATTTATCCTAAAGATTTCATTTCAATTGAAATTTAGTTATTCACCATGTACAAGATCCCTGCTAAGCATCCATGGCTGAGTGAATCGCACGGACCGACCGAAATTTCTAATTATATATAAATATAATCAATGAGAACATAAGAATAAACAATGAAAAAACATAAATAAAAAGAAAGAAATATAAAGATAATTAATTATCTATCAATTTTATTTATCATATCAAAAAAATCAAACGAAACCATAAAAAATACCATTAACAATATAAAATTTGATAATCCATCGGTAAATTAGATTTGCAATGGAAAGTAAATGTCGTGAAGGTGCAAGAAAACAACAAAAATATCACAACAATTGATCGATTGTGACGGTCATCCAATTTTTGTTTCTACACTATTTCCTTTCAATATGGGATCGATAACAACTTCGTAAACGTATTCATGAACCGAAAGAGTAATAAACTGCGGGCCGGTTTGGTTAACCATATGCCTGGTCCGGTTTTAGTATGGTTCTGTGGGTTTTTCGATATTTAATTTTCTTTGAACATCCTAATTTAGATCTTCAACCCACCCAAGTTGTCCTAAGGCCATTGCCGGATATAGAAACAAGTAAGGGAGGGCTTTAACCTCTACTAAAATTTATTTTTAATATTATTTATAGGTATAGAATTTTAATTTATGATATTTTTATGAATAATTATATAAAAATTCTTACTATCAATTTGAGTTATAGCAAAATTTATTTTTTAACTTATGTTCAAACTCAGTCTCGGCTATTTTTCTGGGTCTGCCACTGCTAACATCTCTCTTCACAACAAATCATCAGTTCATGAAAAACTTTACAAGTCATCATTCTTCTAATAAACATCATCACTATCACTACATCTTCCTCTCTTAGACTTAGATAGTCCAAGTACACTATAGTGTCAAAACAATCCTTCCTTCAATAGGAGAGGTCGATTTCATCGTGAAGATGTTGGGATCCATTCATTCCCTTGGATAAAATTCCCGACCGAAAACGAGTAAGCATGCTCAGCCGGGATCAGGCTGCTCCAGCTTACTCGTTTTGACGTATCAGAACCGGGTCCCGTGTTTTCAAATTCACCATAATACAAGGTCTTGAGTGCAAAATCGCCACTCCACGGCATCCAACCATCTGGTGTAATAAGAGCCTCGAAGGTACAATGTATAAAAACCGTCCTCGAATACTCTTTCCATGGCCTACCAAGGAAATTTTTGTGTACCTTGGGATTTCTATAGTACAGAGCCATGTAATCATCAGTGCCATTGATCACACAATTTTCAAAGACAAACCCCGTGGATTGAGCAGGATCTATTCTTCCATGGGCTGTCACGGCATTGTTTTCTCCCTTCTCTGGTTTCAACTGGCGAGGGGCAACGAGGATGAGGCAGTCCTCAAAAAATGCAGCTGAGTTTCCAAATATGAAATCGACATTCCCTTGGATGCGGCATGACTTGTAGTACTGGCGTAAGCTGTGCACATACAGGGTATCTTGATTGCCGAGGAATTCACAATTTTCGATGACGGAAAGATCACTGTCCGAACGGAAAGCTACGGCTTGATGAGCATCGGGACCTGCTGTGTTCTGGATGGTGAGACCACTGGCCATAAATCCATCGCCGGCAACAGCTGTGCCAAGAATATGTGTTATTCGACTTTGGATACAAAATCTACTTGCCCAGAAAAGCTTATTGCTGAACTCAATTGTTATTTATAGTGCAATGACTCAAAGAAAATATAGAGCAATAATTGAGGAAATTAGCAACAACAACAAAAAGCATCACAAATCAGCTCTTCAGATAGTGCAACTGTGAAACAATCATCTCAAGATCTTCATTAAACATGCAATTGTCATTAGATCATTTTGATATACACACATCTTTATATCAATATGTAACCTAGCTTAAATGCAAAATGAACACATAATAAAAGATTAGGTAGGACTAATGGTAGTGGTGATCGTATCGTGTTCCTATAGCATCTGAAAGCAAGATGAACAAAAACCGTAAATGTACAAGGGAACATGATGCCAGACGGAGGTATAAGAAAATTGAACGAAAGAGTTTGTCAAGTGGCATACCATATAAGAAGAATTAGGCCAAGACTCTTATCATTTTAAGCAATAATGGATATACTAAGTTCTAACACCTTATAAACCATGTAAGTATGTTTATGGAAACATAAGCAGAGTTCCATCAAAGCATATAAACTAAAAATCTTCGGCTATGCAATAAAAGATCTTTTCATCCTAACTTCATATCCTTCAAAACAATGAGTCCTACCTTCAAACTTCAAACTCAAAGCCAAATTCTTCCCAGTTAATGTCAACTTCAAACAGCTAAAATCATAATTATAGATAGCTCTCTGAAGGTCACCAAACAACAATCCATGCTATGCTCCAATAAAACAAATGAATATACGTAAGAAGAAAAAGAAAAAGCAAGCAGCAGAGAACTCACCGACTGTGGCGGAGTTGTAGGTGGACATGCCCTGCTGCCCCACATTCATGGACCCTGTAATGACCGTTTTGCCCATGCCATCTCCCAAGAAAACCACATTCCTCTTCTCCAACGGCACCCGAACCGTCTCCTCGTAAACTCCTGCCTTGATCCATATCACGAAGCGGTTACCCGGCCCGGCATTATCCGGGGCGGCATCCACCGCCTTCTGCACAGCCTGGTAATCACAACCACCCTTGCATACGGTGGCATCCACCTTGAGCCCTGCCGGCACGCCTCCAGCCGAACCGGTCCCGGGCGAGGCTGAACCGGGTTCCCAGAACCCATCCCTCTCCGTCTTGGGTGGGCCCCAAGATCCGGTTTTGTCCCCATAAACGTCGTAATTCACCAGCATTCCCAGAGCGCTGCTGGTGGAGGCGATCACGGTGGAGTAGAAAAATGCCATCGCTTTGTCCACAAGGGAGGTGTCATTCACGTACTTGAGGGCCGACCAAGCGTCGTACTGGTAGGCCATGGCGGCGCTCATCCATGCACGCGCGTCCTTGGTCCTGCCACGTTGCAGCGCCTCGGTGGACACCAGATTCATCCGGTGCTCCGCGTACCGGAGGAACTCGAGGCAGGTCCTCGCGGCTGCAGAGCGGTTTGGGTTAGCGGCGGAGGCGTCGAGGATCCGCTGGACCATGTCCCGACCCGAATCGAGATTTTGCGAGGAGACACGCAGCGAGTATTGGATCCCTTGCAAAACAGTGGCGCTCGAAGGCAATTGGGACAGCGAGGATTGGCAGTTGGGAGGGTCGCGCGAGGCCTTGCAGAGCTCCAGAGCAATGCTGCTGGAACCGGGAGGCTGGCCGTCGGAGTAGGGACGGCGGTGGTGGCGGGAGGCGGAGGAGGAGGAGAAGGTGAAGAAGAGGAGGAGAGAGAGGAGGGCGAAGGTAAGGAAAGCGGCCATGGAAATGAGAAAGAATTTGAGTTTGTGGAATCGCTTTTGGTTGGTTATATCAGTATGGGAAGGTAATGTGGGAGAGAGAGAGGGGGTTTTATAGGGCGTCTGAGCTGCATCAGCATAACCGTGATGAGATTAATCTTGTGAAATATAGATAGGTGAGGCGTCACAATCAAGAAGTGAAGGAAATTAAGAATGGGGAGTGGAATTTGGAGGATAGTGAGATGGAAGTGGAGTCACGGGAGTGGAGTGGACGGTGGGGATAGAGGGGCACTATACGCATGGGAGTTGGGTGTTGGGTGTTGGGAATAAACAAGCAAAGTGTGTATGTGTGTGTGTGTGTGAGTGTGAGGAGATAGAGAGAGAGAGAGAGGGAGACAGAGATGAGTGGGGGAGGAGGAATGTGAGATATGTTAAACTTGTGAGTTTGGGAATCTAGGGTGGGTGGATGTTGGTTTCTTCTTCTTCCACAACTTTTCTTTTTAAAATGAAAATGGAGGAGGTGGTGATGGTGGTGGGGTATGACTGAACTGATTAACCGTATACGACGCTCAAGGGCTCGCTACTTTTCCTTTACCAAATAAAGGGGCTCCTTTTTTACCAATTCGAATCTTCTATTTTCTATTCGTGTTACATTTCATATTACATCAATAATATTGTGATAGGTTGCATAATTAATGATGTAACATATAAAATATATTTTTTTCTTATATAAATCATAAATTTTGAACCTTAGTCATGCCACATGTCACGATCTTATTAATGCAATAAGAAATGCAACACTCAATAGATGATCTATTCGCATTTTTACATCATATCATTTCATCTGCCCCATTTGACATGTATCCATTATTTGGATATTCAATACCAAGTCACTCAGCAAACCATCAATTTATAAATTTTGTCTTTATTTGGCCTTAATAAAATATAAATATTCAAATTATGTTATTTTTCATAAATTTTCAATTTTGGAGGTGTTTGGCTAAACTTATAAGCTACTTAAAAGAGCTTAGAAGTTGTTTAAGAACTTATAAGTTCTTTAAGAGTGTTTGGCAAATTAAACTCTTTGAGAGCTTATAACTTGTAAACATAAGCTCTTGAAGCTTATAAGTTCTTCAAAAAATAAGTAGTTTCACCCCAACTTATTTTCTCAACTATAAGCTCTTGCAATAGCTTATAATCTTCAAGAGCTTATAAGCTCTTTAAAATAAGCCTAGTCAAACACCCTCTTTATGACGCAATACATATTCTTTTAGCAATTTTAAAACCTGACTTATATCTGACAATATCCATCTCACATCAGATCAAATTCGAAGTCCCTCTCGTTGTCGTTTTGAGCATTGAGTATAGCATATTACTTCAGCTAATTGGGACTCTTGATACCGATTTTGAAGTTTAGATTTTGAAAAATATCAAATTTGTAGTTTAGATCTCGGTTTCGATCGGATTTCCGAAACTCCTGAATCTCGAAATTGTAAAATTTAAAGTCTAGGTTTCGGTTCCAAAAAAAAGTCTTGAATAGTCTCGAACGGTCCCGAAGTCTGAAAAGGAACTAAATTTCCTGAATTTTAAAATTAATTTTGGGAAATCGGGATTCCCGATCGAAATTCAGAACTCTTGAGTCCCGAAAATTTATAATTCTCAATCCTAGTCTTGTTCCCGGCCCCGATCCCGAAAAATTTAGAACTTGGGATCTCGAATCCCGCCATGACTCGGATCGAGATCGAGAATGTCCCAAGTCCCGTTCCAAAATTCTCACCCATACACATAACCTTTTAGTACGATGTAGTTTCAGTCTTTAAGTTGACTTCAAATCTTGAGAAGTACGTTTCAACACTTTTTGATTTGTTTTTACTGTCTTCAGTGTAGCTATCACTAAATGAGACTTCAATCTTTGACCTTTAGTACGGCTAGAGTCTGATGTCCTTCAGGGTGGAGTTACTAGCTTTCAGGTTCTGTTCCTTCAATTTCCCGTCTTCAATTTGAAGTAATTCAATTTAAGATAAACTTTATAACATCTGAGTTCTTTAAGAAATAATTAGGGGTGTGCACGGATCACCCGATTAACCGATCAACCGAAAAAATTTGTGGCTGAACTGGCTGAAAACCGACTTGATAGAAAAAGACAAAATCTCTTACCTCAAACAAGTCAAAAAACCTTTTCATATTTGAAAGCAACCTCCAACATAGAATAAGTAGAATTCCATATAGTGAGCACATCTAAACACAACTCATTCTTACAATCAATATTCTCATCCTTGCAACATTCCTTAAATCTAAGGATTCGAGCGGGTGAACCCTAACAAATATTACAGCATCCCTAATCTTCATAATTGAAAGACTTAATTCCTTTAACTCATCTTGCACAACTAGATTAATAATGTGAGTCACACACCTCATATGTAGATACTTTCCCTCACCCACACAACCTCCACGAGAAATCAACTTATTTTTCAAAGTAGAAACCAAAACATCATTGGAGGAAGCATTATCAACTGTTACATGATAGACTCGAGAAATCCTCCAGTCACGCAAACATGCATCAACTTGTCTACCAACAACCTCACCCTTATAACTCTCAGCAGTGCAAAAGTGAATGATTTTCTTTTTTTTCATATTCCAATCATCATCAATGAAATGGGCAGTGATGCACATATAATTCATCTTTTGCATTGATGTTCAAGTGTCTGTAGTAATACTAACACTTTGCTTTATTGTTTTGAAAAACTCCTTCAGTTTCTCTTTTTCACTAGTAAACAACTTGAAAATGTCACGAGATATGGTAAAACATGAAAGAATCTTAAACTTTGTTTGCAGTGCACGAACAAATTCCTTAAACCCCTCTCCATCAACAATCGAGAATGGAAGTTCATCTCTAATAATCATTTCAACCAACTTAAGCCTACAAAATTCTTGATTAAATACTCAAGTACTTAAGCTACCCACAATTGTCTCATTATCACAAACTCCTTGTGGTTTCGGATGCAAAGATAATTGTGATTGTCTTGCATCCGAAACACATGATTTACCCTTGCAACTAGCTATATGTGCGTTAGGAGATGAAGTGCCACATCTTTTGGAGTCATAGAAGTAAGACTTACTACATTTGTTGCATTGTGCTTTATCGTCGTTGTCTTCGTCCTTAAATTTAGTAAAATGAAGCCACACATCAGAGGGAGTTCTCTCACCCTTTTTCCGTTTAGTTCCTATTTTGTTCGACTTTGACTTCGGAGTTTCCAGGACCGAGTCTGCTGCCGTCAGGGCTGAACCTACTGCCGGGACCGAGCCCGCTGCCGGAACCAGTGGTGGTGGTGGATGTGGCATTTCTTGTGAAGACATGATGATATCAAATTAACCTACATAAATAACATAAACTTATTGTTATTTTACAATAAAAATAAAGAAATAAGTTGGTAATAAAATAAAATATCATCCATTAATCAACTTAAGCTTAATCTATTATATTTTACAACATAGACATATATATAATTAAAACAAGTTAAAATCGAAAATAACTAATCTTAAATATGATATAAAGTTATAAACCAATCCATTCACCATTATGGAGAAAACTAAAATTAAAATTAATGAATCCAAATTTCAACCATTAACATTCACCATTAATATCATATCATATTTCAGACTTGGAGCAAACAATCCATTCACTATTCTGCATCATTGAAATAAAATTAATGAATTCAGATTTGAACCCAATAACAATTCATTTTCTAATCCATATTTCTCACACACTGCATCAATCACATTCAACCAAAAAATAAAATGAGATGTTGAGAAAAGATACCTTATTTAAGTTGAGGTAGGGCTGGAATCTGGACGACGCCGGACGAAGGTGGTCGTGGGGCTGGACGACGAGGGCAGGGCCGGACAAAGTTGGGGCTATGGAGCCCTGGGGGTGGGGGTGGGGGTGGGGGTGGCCGACGCCGGGGCTGTGGTGTTGGGAAAAATAATCAGGGAGAATAAAAATAATAAAATTTGCAGTAGCTATTTTATTCTATTACAAAAAAAGTAAACAGAATAAATTCGGAGAAAAATCTGGAAGCCGAGTCGAGGAAAGATCCTCTTTCCGCAAGACAATATTACGCCCCGGTAGTGCTCTCAGTAAGGCGTAGATGTCTCCAAAGATAAAACGGCTTTCGTCTCGGAGGTGGCAGCACCGCGAACCAACGAGCTCCGGCGAACTGGAAAAAGTTGAGGACAAAACTTCTTCTAAATGCTTGAAGAAAAGATGCAGCAAGATGAGCTTCTGTATGATGATGTCTCGTGTATGTCATATGTGTGAAATGCATGGAGACCACCTATATAAAAGTCAAATCCACTCAAGAGGAGTTACAGGAATTAATTGTAATTAAAATCCATTCATGGCAATTAATTCACATTAAGCCACTGGACGTTACGGGAGTTACAAAAATTAGTGGTAATTAATTATAATTAATCCACCTAATTTGGACATATATTTGTCCACATTCACATATCACAGATCGATCACCAGATCGATCTCACAAAACTGGACAGATCGTTGGGCAAATCGTTCGGGACAGATCGTTGGGCAGGCCATGGCACAAGCTGTCTGGGACAGGCCATGGCACAATCTGTCTGGCACAGGCCAGGCCACCAGACCAGAACACCATGCTGCTGGACCAGAACCAGACCCATATGTTGGACCAGAAAGTTCTGCTGGACCAGAACCCCATCTGCTGGACCAGAACCAGAACTTCTACTGGACCAGACCCAGAAACTTCTGCTGAACCAGAACCTTCTGCTGGACCAGAACCTTCTGCTGGACCAGAAACTTCAGAACTAGAAACTTCTGCTGAACCAGAACGTGGACCAGAACGCTGGACCAGAAAGTCTGCAAAAATAAGCCCAGGACAGCAGACCGGCACGCGCCAGAAGGTGGCACATGTGGTCCTTGACCCAACTTGTCAAACCATAAGGTTTCTTCTCTCCTTATATACATGATGAATGTTGGTTTTATAACCAATGTGGGACAAGAGTTTCTCTTCACTCTTAGTTCCCAAACCACATAACTCCATGCTTCAAGTGACTAACTTTAAACCTTTATTTCTCACTCACCGGGAATCGGTTTAGAGAAAATAAATATACTACGATCATCTACACGGAATGTAGATCGATCTTACGTCATTTAAATTCATTAGAATTAAATGCTTCGTCAGTTAAAACTTAGTCAAACTTCATTGACCACAACAAATATATAACAAATATATATTTATATTTTAAGGCACGATTCCTACAATCCCCCACATGAGTGGAAATAACCCAAATGCAGATGCAACACAAGCTCTGTCCTCACGAAGTGTTAAAGTATTAGGATAGGTAGTTTATGGCTTTGAACCTTCCATAGCCAACACCATCGGATACACAGGCAGATTAGTAGCGTTATGCTTTGAACTATTCCCCCACGGCGTGTACCAAGACAATGATGTCAACACCTTCAACACCTCAAACCTTTTCCGTTCTCACGTTTTGTGTCCATTTCGGGCCCTGGACACCCCTTTGGATTCATAAGTGTTTATTTAGAAGCGGCCCTCACTTCACACTTATATAGGTGATTCTTTCTCGAGTATCTTGCCCTACTCAATCTCTAAA
The DNA here is from genome assembly GCA_026898415.1 of Leonotis leonurus. NCBI lineage: Eukaryota > Viridiplantae > Streptophyta > Magnoliopsida > Lamiales > Lamiaceae > Leonotis > Leonotis leonurus. The sequence continues at coordinate 976,649 of JAPKLX010000113.1, read as the reverse complement.
GAATCATTAAAAGTCATAGACTTAACCTCACCACAATATATCAATGAGTGTTCCCTCACAAGCTCTCATAACTTAGTTTTCTCATTGAACCAAGTTCTTGGGATCTCCAATCATCATGGTTGGGCTACCACTATGACAACTCCTCATGTTGTGGATTTTAGACCCATTCCCTCTAGCAATTTAAATATTTGATCTCGATTTAACCCTTTGGTTAGCGGATCCGCTAGATTATCCAACGACTTTACATAGTCGACTGTGATAACCCCCGTTGTGATCAAATATCTTACGGTATTATATCGCCGACCAGAAACGCTGGACCAGAAACGCTGGACCAGAAAGTCTACAAAAATAAGCCCAGGACAGCAGACCGGCACGCACCAGAAGGTGGCACATGTGGTCTTTGACCCAACTTGTCAAACCATAAGGTTTCTTCTCTCCTTATATACATGATGAATGTTGGTTTTATAACCAATGTGGGACAACAGTTTCTCTTCACTCTTAGTTCCCAAACCACATAACTCCATGCTTCAAGTGACTAACTTTAAACCTTTATTTCTCATTCACCGGGAATCGGCTTAGAGAAAATAAATATACTACGATCATCTACACGGAACGTAGATCGATCTCACATCATTTAAATTCCTTAGAATTAAATGCTTCGTCACTTAAAACTTAGTCAAACTTCATTGACCACAACAAATATATATTTATTTTTTAAGGCACGATTCCTACATGTGGCTGTTGGGTTGTGCCGCTGTGGGGTGGAGGGCTATAAGCATGAGGCGTGAGGTAGGGGAGGCGTGAGCGTTGTCCCTGTGTTTGTATCTCTTACGCAATTAGAAAATAGAAAATTCGGGTTACATAATTCATTACAAATACAATACATAATTTTAATTTCAAATCAACTTATACAATACATAATTTTAATTTCAAATCAACTTATCTAGTCGGGTCGGCCGGCTCGGCCAAAAATATTTAAATCAGCGCCCGACCGAACTAACCGAATTCTGAAGAAAACACAAACCGAACCGGCCGATTCAACATCAAAATCCGACCGCCACCTGATTGATTTTCAGCCGGTTTAATCGGTTTGGTCGGCCGGTCTGATTTTTGAACACCCCTAGAAATAATGACTAAGATTAGAGTTAAGGTTTTAGACTTAAACCATCTTTTGGGGAAAGTTTGGAATCTAAATCAAAACCCTTTATAATATTTCACAACAGATACTCCAACTATGACAACTTATGCTTTGATGTCTTTCTCTTTAACTTATTCCGTTTCAATTCTTACTCAGTTTCACTCATTGGTAAAGATTTAATTGGAGTATACAATTGTGTGTATCATATAATAGAGAGTTCAGGGATATAGAGAGAGGGGATGAATGAAAATGATGGGTGGAGTCAATAAAATATGAACTTTGTTTTGTTAAATTTGAAAAATATGTCGAACTGTAACGTCTTGTGTCACAATCTCATATTGTTAGAGAATTCATTGAAACTCATACTGTGTTGAAATCTCTAATTTATTCGATATGAGATATCACAATCTCTTCTCATTGAATGCATAACGTACTCGTCACAACACTCTTGCAGGACCGCACCCATGGCCCATGAGGCTCACCCGGGTCGGCTCTAATACAATTTGCAACGTTCTGGGCCCACGGGGTGGGATCCCATTATTTTACGGAGACACGATAGATTGACTAGCAAACTTGATGTTCGTCCTCGCTTTGCCAGAAATGATTAACGATGTTGTTAGATAATCCATTAAAACTCATACTGTGTTGAAATCTCTTACTTATTTGATGTGAAATGTCACACTAAGAATATAATTGACTTATTGTATCAAAATGAGTATATAATGATAATTTTTATAAAAATGGGTAGAATGAATAAAATTTTATTCGATTTGGACATTTTTTAAAAGAATTCTAAAATGAAACAACAAATAAAACAACAATTATAAGATTTGTGGGGTGAATTGCGCTCGAGAAATAAATTGTTTGTAATTACTCCCTTTGTCCATGAATATATTATTCATTTTGACTGACACATGTTTTAAGAAAATAATTTAACTTGTGTATTATGTATTAATTATAGTTTAAATTTCATTTAATTTATTATATTTAATTAAATTGTATATATAAAATTGAAAGTGTATCACCTACTCTAAGTAAATATTGCGGAAGCTAAATAGGAACACAAGGGATAATTTTGTGTAGGCTGTGTTAACAAACAACCTACACGGCAGCCTTACGGCCAAAAAGAATAATCAAAATAAGTGTTGTGTTGTTACAATGTTTCGGACCACACAACATCAACACTTCTCACTAAAATACTAAATGCGTGATCTTACCAGACTAGGATCACACTTACTAAACTACGAAATAAATCTGTAAAAAGTGTATCTCTAACTAAAAACGATATCAATATATATAGAGATAACTCATGGGCTTGGACTTCATAGGATTGTAACAGCCAGCCCATGTCTTCCTTGAATCTCTCAACCGCTGCCGTGCTCCGCAAGAATCGCCTGGACAGTTTGTGACCTCCGACAAACATGGAAACAGAACTCCACATAAAACGTCAAACTCTCAACTGCCTTCCACTATTCGATCTTCTCCTTATGACTCGGTCAATTCAGTTCTTCGTGCATTCTCACTCCTATACCAAGTCAACGTCCACGTGGCAACTCGGTGTTGAGCATAACAGCGATATCAACATCTAACCTGTGAAGAACACAAAAATACACATGTTAGGTTCAACATAAGGAATAATAGAATAAAATACCTAACAAACTCCCCCTGTTTTTGTGCCTTCTTCACAACACCTTCTTCTTTGAAGCTCCCCCTAGGTTTATGCCTGCAACAATAACTTCAAACAACCAGCAAACATAACATTCCAAGATAATAGTAACACAGATCAGATAAGCAGCAATCAAACACCATGGCATTCAAAAACAGGTGCTGCCAAAATCATCCACAAACATCCACAAAACAAAAATATAAAATTGTTGTTTGTTTTCCCAAATCATCAACACACAAAAAAATGTCATCATCAGACAACATCATCCGCAATCTCATCACTGCCCTCCTCCTTGGCGCCTTCAGCCTCCTCCTCGGCATCAGCTTCAACAAAGTCACCACCATCTGCAGCTTCTCCTGCAGCATCTCCACCATTAGTAGCACCACCGTGTGCAGGATCTCCCCCTTGTTGTGAACGAAGGCAGTCCTGCAGTGTCGGAACCAAAGCAGCGAGAGAAGAGAGTGCAGCTACCAACTGCTGGGCGGTGTGAGCGGGCAGGTGGAAGCCAGATGGAGCAGAGGCAGGATCAGCGGGTGTGCGCCAGGGAAGATCAACCACCTTGCTCTTACTAAAAAGAGAGGGATGAAACCTTGATGCGCAAGCACCCTGCAAATCAGTGAAGGAAAAGGCATAGATGATAACTGAGTTTTAACAGATAGCGCAGCCAACTGATCGAACATAATGCAGCCCAAGTTGAACGGTTTATTCAGCCCCACAAAGTATAACAGCACCCCATGCTGTTGCGTAACAACAGTGGAGTTGGAAGACACCACCCAGTTATAGGTGAGAACCTTGTGAAGGACTGAGTAGAGATGTGATAACAACGAAGACTTCATTGGTTGGACCCATTTGGACCGCTTCCCACCAGTTATAACTTTGGTCACCATATCCAGATCAGAAACAAGCTCCCCCTCAACATTCGGTAATCCAAGAGCAAGATTCATGTCATCGGCAGAAAAACTGAAAATTGTATTGTAAAGATATACCTTCCCAAAACGAGCAGACGAGCGATCACCAAAGGTAGAATGAAGGTTGCAGTAAAAGTGACGTACCACATCCTTGACAAACGGCGGGAGATTAAGAACCGTACCCAGAAGCCCTCGGGAGCGAAAGAAGGCAAGAAGATTGAAATCCTCGAAACTTGCCTCATCCACCGTGCGTTCGCTCACAACTGGAAGGATCCTTAGTCGTTTCCACTTCACAGATGCGCACTCGTCATAAAATTGAAGATATTGTGCCTTGTCCACACGTAGAGGGGAGTCGGGCTCTTCTGACAACTCTGAAGCATGGACTACTGATTTCCCTTTTGCGGTCGAAGAAGTGGGTTCCATCTTGACCTCCGTAGGAGAAATGAGGCATTGCCGTTTGGGTGCCGAGGATACTTCTTCATCGCTGTCATCGTGTAGAACGACAGTGGGTGTTGGGCCCTTGGATTTCTTGGCAAGGTTTGATAGGCGGGAACCTCTGGTTGCCAGTTTATGGATGAGAGAGACCGGTGGAGTAGAGAGAGAGAAGTAGATGGCGGTTTGTGTTAAGAGTATGAGAGCGTAGAAAGTGAATCGGTTTTGGGAAACGTGAAGATATGGAGGAGAGAGAGAGTAGGGTTTAATGGGGTTTTGGATAGGGGGACTGCTGTGACAGTCAAGCGATATGATGAAGTGAACAGTCTTGCGACGGTTCATCTCTTGAAACTGTGGCGTCTTTTTGAATTTCAACCTGACAGATAACCCTAGAACACGCGACATGACATGCATAACCCACTATCACAATAGAGAGATACGGATGTGGAGGGGAACATACTTGACTATGGGAAAACAACAGACCAATGTCGCTGACATGCATGAAAACATTTTTGAAAAAGAACACACCATTTTTTAGAGCACCCAGTCTAGCTTGCTCTGTTGTGTCAACGATTGTTGCAACATCCACCTGGCTTAATAGATAAAATATGTGCAGAACTACAAGAATCCAAATGTTAGTGAGCGTAGAGTGCATCGTCGCAGCGAACGCCGTGCCCCTAGCCTTTCACCCTCGAAAGCAGTCGCAGTTGCAATCCTTTTGTAAGGTAGCATCGTCGTAGCGAGCGCCGTGCCCCCCAAACTACTTGGATTTTTTACCACACAGATAGATAAAAATATATAGAAATAAAACCAGGTTTCAGAATATTGAATATGTTGACTAAGATGTTATCCCAGCAAGCTAGACACAACAAGCTACACCCTTGATATAGATAATAGAATATGGGAGTTAGGGTGTAGCACAACACACATTTTAATGAAAAAAATATAGACCAAGAGATTTTCGTAAGAAAACAAATCTCTCATGATCCAAGGGTTTTGTAAAGATGTCAGCAATTTGGTTCTCAGTTTTCACATATTCAAGCTTGATTACCTCTTGTTCCACTAACTCTCGAATGAAGTGGTGTCTTATGTCGATGTGCTTAGTTCTGGAGTGTTGAACAGGATTCTTGGAAATGTTTATGGCGCTCATGTTGTCACAGTACACAACCAGGTCATTGTTGTCTAGCCCATAGTCACTTAACATCTGTTTAAGCCACATCAATTGTGTATAACAGCTGCCTGCGGCAACATACTCAGACTCAGCAGTGGATAAGGAAACACAGTTTTGCTTACGGCTGTGCCATGACACAATGTTGTTTCCTACGTAAAAGCATCCTCCACTTGTACTCTTTCGATCATCAACATCACCAGCCCAATCAGAATCACTGAAACCTACCAAGCTCATATTCATGTGTTTAGAAAATAATATGCCCAGGTCAATAGTTCCAGCAACATACCTGATTATCCGCTTAACAGCTTTGAGATGAGAAGCTTTGGGTTTAGCTTGATACCTGGCACACACACATACGCTAAACATCAAATCTGGACGAGTGGCTGTTAGGTACAACAGACTCCCTATCATTGATTTGTAAAGTGTTGGGTCAACATCTTCTCCAGTATCATCTTTTGTTAACTTCTTTGTGGAACCCATCGGAGTTTTCATGTGTTTTGTACCTTCAAGATTAAATTTCTTTATCATCTTCTTGGCATATTTGCTTTGAGAGATAAAGATGCCATCTTGTCTTTGTTTAACCTGTAAACCAAGAAAATATGTGAGCTCGCCCACCATGCTCATCTCAAACTTGGTAGACATCGCACCTGAAAAATCAGTTAACATGTTACATGATGTAGAGCCAACAGTCATATCATCAACATAAATTTGAGTAATAAGAATGTGTTGATCTTCCCTTTTTATGAACAATGTCCGGTCAGCAGCACCTCTCACAAACCCATATGTGAGAAGAAAATTTGTGAGATGTTGATACCAAGCTCGTGGTGCTTGTTTGAGACCATATAAAGCTTTCTTCAACCGAAAAACATGATCCGGTTTGTGAGGGTCCTCAAAGCCTTTCGGTTGCTCTACATACACGTCCTCCTTTAGCTCACCATTAAGGAATGCTGCCTTCACATCCATTTGGTATAGATTTATGTTGAGGTAGCATGCGACAGCTAACAGCAGCCGAATGGATTCAAGTCGGGCTACTGGCGCAAATGTGTCATCAAAGTCGACTCCTTCGACTTGTGTGTACCCTTGAGCAACTAATCTTGCTTTGTTGCGCACAACAGTTCCTTTCTCATCAGATTTGTTTTTGAAAATCCACTTTGTGCCAATAACATTCTTGTTGGTTGGCCTGGGAACAAGGTACCAAACATCGCTACGCACAAACTGGTTGAGTTCTTCATGCATAACATTTATCCAGAACTCATCAGTTAGTGCTTCCTTGACACTCTTGGGCTCAAATTTGGAAACGAAGCATGTTATGCCTTCAACTGTAGAGCACATGGAGTATAGACACGCCATTTCTCTATAGTTTATTTGTTGTTTTTGTCGGGTCTGAACACCATCCTCAATGTTTCCAATAACTTGAGTAAGTGGATGATTCTCTCTCACTCGCCCTGATGGTTCTCTACGAGGAGTGACCTGTTGGGACTCATCTAGGTCATCTTCGGGTTCCTGTTCTGTGGTGTTGACCTCCACAGTAGAGTTAACTTCTGTGTCAGGTGGAACAGTTTGCGTCTCAACAGGAGATGTAACAACTCCCCCTTCATGTATGTCATCTTCTGCGTCCACTTCTTTGTTACCACCACCTGCATCATCAAAGACAACATTAACTGATTCTTGTATTGTCTTGATACGAAGATTAAATACCCTATAAGCTACACTGTTTGTTGAGTACCCGACAAATACACCTTTATCGCTTTTATCATCAAACTTAGTTAGATACTCTCGATCATTTAAGATAAAGCAAACACACCCAAATACATGAAGATGTTTTAGGTTAGGTTTTCTCCCTTTCAGTAGCTCATATGGTGTTTTGAATGACCCTGGTCGAATGTTGACTCGATTGTTGATGAAGCAAGCGGTGTTTACCGCCTCAGCCCAAAAGCGTTTTGCCATTTAGCTTGAGCTCAACATTACCCTAGCCATCTCAATCAAGGTCCTATTCTTGCGCTCAACCACACCATTCTGTTGTGGGGTTTTTGGAGCAGCAAACTCTTGATATATACCTTTGTCATCACAGAAGCTTGTGAAACGTGAATTTTCAAATTCACGACCATGGTCTGACCTTATGCGAGATATTCTAGCATCAAACACATTAGTAACACGGGAAAACATATTTTTAAACAACTCAAATGTTTCAGATTTTTCTCTTAAGAAGTAGGTCCATGTGAACCTAGAGAAATCGTCAACTACAACAAGTACATACCTTTTACCACCAATACTTTCCACTTCCATGGGTCCTACCAGATCCATGTGTAGGAGTTCAAAGCATCGGTTTGTCCCGAAATGTTGCTCACGATGTTGTACGACAGGATGTGAGGCATGTAGTTGTTTTCCTCGTTGACAGTCGCCACATATGATTTGATCAGCATTCCCAAGCTTTGGTAAACCTCGTACAGCATCCATCTTGATCAACCTATCAAGATTTCTAAAGTTAGTATGACCTAATCTTTTATGCCATAGCATGACATCATCAGCTTGAGCCTTGTTGCACTTCACATGATCAGTCATATAACAATTATCCGATGATCTTTGACCTGTCATGATACACAAGTTACTGTTATTGTATACTTCGCATGCATCTTTAGTAAACTTCACAAGCATGTTTCCATCACACAATTGACTTATGCTTATTAGATTCGCCATAAGTCCCTGCACATGGTAAACATTTGTTAAGGCAGGAAAGCCAGGAACATTTAGCGTACCTTTCCCTACAATTTTACCTTTTGAGCCTCCACCGAAGGAAACATTCCCTTCATCATATGTCTCATAATTGGAAAGGAAAGTTTTGTTACCTGTCATGTGACGGGAACATCCGCTGTCAAAATACCAAGATCCTGAAACGTTAGTTTTCAAGGCTGTGTACACAACATTACAAGTTAGGTCAGATTTCTTTACCCACACTGTTTTGGGTTTCTGTAATGGTCCACACTCAGATCTCTCATTCCTTTGTTTTTGATAACAGAAAGGTCTTATATGTCCTGGTTCATACAGTAATGACATATATATTTCCTCCTATATCTTTTAGCCTTTTTCTTACCTTTCTTACCTTTTCCGTTTGGAGAGATCCTTTGTTTCGTCTGTGTTGAGGTCTCTGTGGCCACAGCAACAGCTTTGCCTTTTGATGTTTCCCCTTCCAATGTGGACCTTTTACACAATACAGTTGGTGCAGCATATCCAAGACCTTGTGTACCGGGATTTGCACTGTTCATGATCTCTTGGAGGGTGTAAGTTCCAGTACTCCATTTTCGAATGGTCAGCTCTGCCTCTTCAAGCTTTGACTTTACTTTGGTGAGCTCCACATCACGTTGTGCGATCAACGCTTCTTGTTTGGACTGAACTTCCTTAAGACGTGTTACCTCAGCTGTTGTGGTTAGCAAATCTTTTGCTTGATGTTTCCATTTGCACAACAGCTCATCATATAACTTTTTTAATCCTTGGATTACAGTGACTGCATAGTCATCACATTCTTCACCACACACAGAGTCTATATCATCTTTAACACTTCATGTATCATCAACAGAAGCGTTTAAACAAAACAATGTAGAGTAGTAGTTTGAATCATACCTTTCGGAGTGAGCTGGATCATCAGCGTGTGATTCTTGGGATGGAACAGTTGCATGCAATGCAATGTTCTCAAACGTGGCTTCATCCATATCTTCGAAGAATTCATGCTCATCATCATTCCACGATACCCAATAAGACTTACCCCATTTTCGAAGTGTGTTGGCACACTAATTTGCAAAGTGTCCAAAGCCTTTACACTCATGGCACTGGATGTTGTCCAGTTTTGAAGAGTTATACCTAACTACTTCATTAGGAGCTTTCTTCGTGGGGGGTTGCCTCGCCTTATTTTTGTCTTTTGGAGGTTGATAGTACTCAAACCGTGGCCCATCTTTTTCTTTGGATTGATCTTTGGCTCGCTTGTAACCTATCACCATACGGTTAAACTTCCTAGTGATCATGGCAATATCTTCTTCGTCCAAGGTCTCCTCTTCTTCAGGTTTACTGGGGTCCATTTGTAACTTGCTGCTAGATGTTGAGTAGCTTGATCCTGCAGTCAGAGCCATTGTCTTCTTCTTGGGAAAAGTCCCTCTTGCTTCGTGATTCATCTCATATATTTTGAAAGAATTCATGAGGTCCGTAAACTCTAGCGCATTTACACCTAGAACTGTTTCAATGGCTGTTACCTTCATATCGAACCTCGGTGGCAAGGTTCGAAGTGCTTTGGAAACAAGCACTTTGTTGCTCAGTGGATCTCCAAGATCTTGACATTCGTTAGCAATGTCAAGTATTCTTTTCATGTAGCTAGAAATGTCCTCATCCTCCTCCATCTTCATATCCTCGAATTGAGATGCGAGGATACGCAGACGAGACTGCTTAACACTTTTGTCTCCCTCACAATGTCTTTGTAAAATATCCCAAGCATCTTTTGCACACACACAGTTCTTGATTAATTTGAACATGTTTGTGTCGACAGCTGAGACTATGGCATTTAGTGCTCGATCATCAAGAGTGGCAGCTTCAATTTGTTCACGTGACCAGGCACTTTGGTCTATTGGAACACAATCGCCGTCAGCATCAGTTTGCTTTGGTGGTGACCATCCATTCTCCACAGAGATCCATGCTCGTCTATCAAGAGATTTAATATAAGAGCGAGTACGTGACTTCCAGTAAGAATAATTCGAACCATCCAAGATTGGAGGTCGAAATGCTCCAGTGCTGTTAGGATCCATCATTTTAGAGTTGTGGTGACACCGTCAGGACCACACTCAATGTGTCAAGTGATGGCTCTGATACCACTTGAAAGTGTATCACCTACTCTAAGTAAATGTTGCGGAAGCTAAATAAGAACACAAGGGATAATTTTGTGTAGGCTGTGTTAACAAACAACCTACACGGCAGCCTTACGGCCAAAAAGAATAATCAAAATAAGTGTTGTGTTGTTACAATGTTTCGGACCACACAACATCAACACTTCTCACTAAAATACTAAATGCGTGATCTTACCAGACTAGGATCACACTTACTAAACTACGAAATAAATCTGTAAAAAGTGTATCTCTAACTAAAAACGATATCAATATATATAGAGATAACTCATGGGCTTGGACTTCATAGGATTGTAACAGCCAGCCCATGTCTTCCTTGAATCTCTCAACCGCTGCCGTGCTCCGCAAGAATCGCCTGGACAGTTTGTGACCTCCGACAAACATGGAAACAGAACTCCACTTAAAACGTCAAACTCTCAACTGCCTTCCACTATTCGATCTTCTCCTTATGACTCGGTCAATTCAGTTCTTCGTGCATTCTCACTCCTATACCAAGTCAACGTCCATGTGGCAACTCGGTGTTGAGCATAACAGCGATATCAACATCTAACCTGTGAAGAACACAAAAACACACATGTTAGGTTCAACATAAGGAATAATAGAATAAAATACCTAACAAAAATGAAGTGATCCATTAATAAAAAAGAAAAGGAATCAAATATCAAATTCGTTTTGACATACCAAAATGATAAAATGGGTAATAAATATATGAACAGATCAAGTACTTTTTTGGGATCTATTTATTCATATGGTTATTTTAGTTGCCATGTGTATTATTTACACATATTTTAAAATATAACAATTTTAGCATATATTTCTTTCGTCCCACTAAGCATGACACATTTTTTTTCAGTAAGGTTATTAAAGAGAGTGTATAGAGTAGTGTAAGAGTAATAAATGTGGTAGGGTCCACACCTTTTTGGAAGGGTAACTTTTACTATTTTTGGAATGTGTAAAGTTTAATGGGACGTCCCAATAAGGTAAGTGGGACATGCTTAGTGGGACGGAGGAGCACCTTTTTAAAAATCTGTCAATTTTTGACTCGACAACATGCAAAAAATTAATAGATTAATATCAAGTCTTATCGGGTTCAAATCCTTATCAGGTTGACATCATAAAAATATCAAATTATTGTGTCGGTTTTAGTCGGCTTCAGGTTACCCATTAACAAAATTGTATAATATATTAATAATTTAATTTTTAAGTAAATGTAATTTGTTAGATTTAATATAAAAACAAAATATATATATATATATATATAAATTCAAAAATTATGCATTTATTATTATTTTTATTATAATTTTATGTCGTTGTCTTGCATAAATTTAGTCTTTTATCATGTCGATAATATATTGTGTCATTTTTGTGTCGTGTTCGGATTTGAGCAAAATTTTAACATGTCCGGTTCAGATTTGACCTTAACAAATTGAGTTATTATCAGATCAACTCAATAATAATTCGACCCGCATGATTTGACAGTCCTAATTTTTTATTTGAATAATGGTTAATATCGAAGTAGTCCAAAAACAAACATAACATGATTTTCAAAAGATTGTAGTCATTAGAAACCATAAAGTTGATAGAAAAATTTTCCAAGGAGACAGTGAGATAAAAGAGCAACATCAACAAGAATAACTTTGCACAAGCCACAACAAAGCCCAATCAATTGACAGAAATAGAGAGAAAATCTAGAAATGGATGGATATGACAAGAGGTTCCTCACCTTCATCAACCACAAACTTCTTGACAATGACTCTTTCTTTAGAATTAGCAGCAACAGAAACCTCAACTTCGTACGACCCATGAAACCCTCTGTACTCAAACTCCCCCTCATCACTCACAAAGCCATGCGCACGCGTTAACCACTCTTGCTTCAGCGCGAGGAACCGTTTACCGGCCTCGTTCAGATCCCCCTCCGCGTTCACCAAGTGGGCGTTCTCCCTACTCATCAACAACTCCCAAAACCCCCACAACATCACTCCCTCCACTGCAGGATGCGCGAAGGCTTCGCGCATCATCACCTCGAGATCATCCGCCCTTACGTTCTCGTTATCACATGAGACATCTACCTCAGTGAACCATATTGGAAGGCCGAGTGTCCCCAGCTTATCCAATGCAGAGCACACCACCGGCCCCACGGGGCTCGTGATGTGCCCCTGCACACCTATTCCACCAACAGGGGCGCCCTGCCCCTGCAGCTCAAGAATGTGCTGCATGTACTTTTCAGGAGATGACCGTGCGTCCGTCCCGTCCTCTATAGCGTAATCGTTGACGAAGAGGATGGGGGAGGGGTCGAGCTGGCTTGCAGTTTTGAACATGTGGGCTCTGATCCCTTTTCCGAGGTGATCCTGGTAGAAGGAGTTGTGGAGCATCTCGTTGTTGACATCGTAGTGCTTGAATTTCCCCTTGTAGCGCGTGAGAAGGTCTTTGAGTCGGCCTTCAACGGCCGACATCATGTCGTTCTTACCGAGGCCACGAATCCACGACTGCACCGCGCCTTCCGACTCCCAGAAGATGCAGTGGCCTCGTAGTTGCATGCCGTGGCTGGTGCACAAGTTGAGCAAGGCGTCGGCGTCTCTGTAGTTGAAGTTCCCCTGCTGTGGCTCTGTCCAGTACCACTTGAGCTCGTTCTCGAAGACGGCCCAGTTGAAGTTGTTAGTGAAGAAATCGACTATGTCTTCGTTCTCGATGTTGCACCTACCGATGCATGATCCCAATGGGAAGCTGTTCTGCGTTTGTCTGATTTTCAGATAGGTGCCTACCACTGGCCTTCCATCTGAGGATTTCAACTTTAAGGTAACATCACGTTTGCGTATCTGCATGCATGCACACTCAATACTTCAATAGAATGAAAATCTCTATGTGCTTTGGGAAGAAATGAAAGAGAGCGAAATCATGAACTACCTTATCTGTGTGGTTTTTGAGTTGTCTGAATCTATGGCGTCTGTCAACGGGAAAGATTTGCAGACCAGCCACCATGAGATCCACACCAGCCTCAGGTCCCTGAATATAAACCATCACCTTTGCAGGTTGTTGCTTCTCGATTCGGAAAGACCCTCCGATTTCATGCCACGTCTCGCCATTAGCATCGGCTTGGCCGCCGTTTACCCACTGCCCATCCACTCCGAGAGCAACGTTTATGTTCTGAGGTCGAGTCGCCTGCTTCCCGACCCGAACCCATGCAGACACCTGATATGTCAGATAGAGCTTCAGTTTATCTGTTATCATCTGTGCAGGACCCATCCATGTCTGAGTTCGATTCGTCACAACAATGTAGCGTCCGCTTAGTGCCTCGTGGGCTCCAAGACTATCTCTAGCCATGGGAGGAATCACGCGTGGCGAACCACTCGGAACGCTACTGAGGTTGCAGTTTCCAAGGGGGAACCACCCATTGGTGCCATCACTCAGATTGCTGTTTGTAATTATGTTCACACCAAAAGCAGGATTCTGAAGAAACATGAATGCTAAATGTCAATGTTTAGTCTTAAAATGTTACAATTAGTGAAGAATGTAGGTCTGACCTCGATCACCGGTGCAGATGGTGGCGGGACTTTGGCAGCATGCTTCACTACGAGACTGTCGAGGAGGATGTCGGTGCCCGGAGGAGGTCCTTCTAGAAAGATAACCACCCTTGTGGGAGAACTATTTATCAGAAATTTTCCTTTCAACTGCACCCAATCTTTATCTGTTGCCTGCACGCTATATAATCAGCCATGACCTTAGATTAGGACAGTCAATCAAAGTATTATTACAATAAAAGTATATCTAAACATAGAAAGAATCATTCAAGATATGAAGCACAAAATCAAATAACAAAGCAGATTTGGAGAAGCAGAGCTTACTGGGCAATTCCTATGTACTGATCTTGTAGATTTGCAGACTGAACCCAAAGTGTAGCCTTCACATCTGCAGAAGTGGCATTCTTGCCTTGAATCCTGACAAGAGCATTAACCTCATAGGCAAGCTTCCTCTTAACTCTCCCCGTTATCTCCTGCTGGATTCCGTTCCAGTAGTCTGTGCGGTCAGCCGTTGATACAAAGAACTTCCCCTTCACCGGAACAACTTTCCCATTTACCGTAGAATCATGCAACACAATCTTGCAGCCTCTCCCGGACCAATTGTCAAGTCCGTTTTCGAACGTCGAGTTCTGTATGATGTTCTCATCAGCATCAGGGGAGGACCATGCCTTTTCACCCTATCACATGCAAACAGAGCAAAAAACATGTTAGGCATGAAAAGGGTGACTCCTTGAAAGATCACAAACCTTAGCTTTAACTCACCACTGCTTAAAAGTAAGATCAAAAGTGAAATTTGTTTACAAGCTCAGTGATTTATTAAAGATCAACTTCTTACAAGAGAAGGGGTGGAACTGTTGCAGAAAAGAGCTACAGAACTTATAAGGAGGTCGACACCGGGAGAAGGTCCTTCCAAGTAAAGTATAACTCGGCGAGGCATAGCTGACAGCGTAAAGGTACCTTCCAGCTTCTCCCATTGATCTGTGGAAGCGCAGGTTCTGCAGAGGAATTACATGATCAGAAATTGAACCCTAAAGCAAGTGAGCAAAGCTAGAAGAGGACGAGAGTTACTTTGCAATGAATTGGTAGCTAACTGAAGAATCTTGGCCTTCAAGCTTCAATGTCGCCAGCACATCAGTGACACCATGCATACTTGAGACTCCAACCCAAGCACACACACTGTAAGTAGAACCAGCAGAGATTTTGTTTGTGATGTCTTGCTCTAGGCCTTGCCAACATTCTTTACGGTTCGCAACTACTGCGAAACGGCCAGTTAGTTTAGATGTTGGTTGTTCATGGGGATAACCAGTTTCTTCTGAAACGACGTAGGCGTGGCAGCAGTTGGGGTGCCACAGATGAAGTCCGCCGGAAAAGTCATGGTTTGATATGATATTTGAAGCAGGTTTTGCATTTTCATTCGTTTCATTATTTAACTTCTGCTATAGAAATTCAAAAAATGATCAGTAGATTTTATATGAATAGTGCAAGATTCTGAAATGACTTGAGCTGACAGTAACCTCAGTTGGAAGGATCTCTCCCTTGGCGTTTCTTGCAGGAGAGTTCTCCATCGTATCTTTTGATTCCTGTTAGTAATTAAAGACATGAAGCAAGCTGCAATTAGATTTTCATCATCACAGAATAGAAGGAAGTGATGAATCAAGAAATGAGGGTACTTCACCTTCACTTTGACTCTGTGGTTTGTGAAGCAGCAGCAACTGAAGAATGGCGACATTATATAATTGATTTGCAAGTGGGAGCGTAAGAAAAGCGTAATCTTGAGACGATAGATGTTATAAGAAATAAGAAATGATGTTGCAATATTCCTGCAATTGCAATTCCAGCAACATAATTAGTAATGATGTTGATGATGTAACAGACTAATGGTGTTTTTGGTGCTTTCTTTGGCTTACAGAATGAGGATTGATTGATTGATTGCTTGAATTGGAACAAAAGATTTAAGATTTTGAGGCAGGAGGGAGTGGGTATTCTAGTCTACTTCCTTATAATTAAATTGGTTGATTACTTATACCTTTCTTTGCGTTTGGGGCTCTCTTTCAACCAATATTTATATATCTCTCGTCTCTAGAATGTGTAAATATATTGTTCTACAAACCTCTATCTTTAGCTCCAATATTGACTATCATTCTCCACAAGTTTGTTCAAGATACTTTCCTTCTATGTTTAGCTAGATTATTGATTTAGTTTTTGTGTACAAGTCAACTACACCACTTAACTAGTACTAATGCTAATTTACCTGTTAATATATATATATATATATATATATATAATCATAAAAATTGGATGATATTCATATCCTAGTTTTATATTCACATTCTATATTCTACTATTGAATTTATCAATTTAATTAATATTTATTAAAAATAAAAATATTATCATAATATAATAAGTTATAATTAATATTTATTTAACAAACAAAACGAAAAAATTGTGTGCCCTATTTTTAAAATTTTTCAATTCTAAAATTAAAGTATTAAATAATAATGATATTGTTACCTAATGATGAGTGGAGTAAATCCTAAGTATTAAATAAAAATAACACATAAGTATAAAGAATGAAAATTGAATGAAAAATAAAAGTGTACATTAAAATTGATAGTGCGATAAAGTGTGGGACAAAAAATAGAACATTGAATCTCATACGAGAAAAAAATAATGTCTTGCCATGAAAGACTACTTTTGTGGGAGGGAGGGATTAATATACGCATGCTTTTGCTTAACATCCCGAAACAGAATTCAATGAACCATATACTAATTTCAAAATTATAATTATAGTGATTATAAATAAAAATAATATTTGAACTTCAGCATAGTTATTAATTAATTTAAGATAAACAAATGTAAATAATTATTAGAAAAGTATTTATGGTATAATTAATTATATGAATGATTTAAACGTACATTTTGTTATGGTTATGGGAGCATAACATAAGCCATGCCAGTGATGAAAGCTGCATGGGAGTAATTGAAAAGGGGACACGTGGAAGAGTTCGTTACGAGCAGTTAAGGAACTTTGCTATAAATAGAGGATAGCAGTAGAAGTATTGCGTCGTGTATTCTTAGTATCAAGTTCTTATCAATTAAACTCTCTTTAACCGTCTCTCAATCGATAGGTTTGCATGGGTTGCTTATGTCATTTCATGAGTGCTTAATCTTTTGTGATTTTATGGGTTTGAGATTGTTTCACAATTATAACACAATTAACCGATTGTATGTTTAAAATATAAATATAATTAGTACTCACTTCATTCTGCTAAAAGTAACCATAAAAAATTTAATATTGAAATTAAGAAAGTAAATAGCGTAACGAGTTAGTATTTTGAAAATATTTTTTACTTTTTAAAAAAAAATGAAGATAGAATGGATGTTACATGGGCGTGCAGTACATTCCTCTATCTTGTATATTAACGACAATAACTTTTAATAAAATTTAGAGTTAAATATTACTCGTAAAATATTCTACTCCCTCTGTATTGAAGCTGCAACGGTCATGGAATCATCTTGAAGAATCAAGCCACCTCTTAGCTGATACATGAAGTTTCTCGCGTTCTTGTTTGTTAGAAAAGCAGTTGATAAAACGCGTTTTGGTTGTAACGTTTCTTTTTTAGTTGTTAGGGTAGTTTTTTTTGCTGACGTGGATTTTGCTTTTCCTATTCTGTATATATATACGTACATATCATAATGTAGAGAGACATAAAAAATAAAATCTACTTCTTTCTTCTTCGTTTGAATTCTTCTCCTCTTTTTCATTTTTTATGGAGTTTCAACTCACTTCTCAACATGGTATCAGAGCGAGTTGGGAACATTAACCCACACGTTTCTGCATATCTCTCATCTATTTTGTTTTCTCTTTTATCTCGCATTTTATACCATGGCTCGTGGTAATGGAGGAAAGGATGCTTCTGAGGATACTAGTAGTCCTTACTATATCCATGCCAGCGACAATTCAGGTGCTGTGTTCGTTAATCAACCGTTGAATGACACCAATTACATGAAGTGGTCTATTTCCATGATCACTGCCTTATCTGCAAAGAATAAATTGGGATTTATCGATGGTTCTTTGGAGAAGCCTGCTGATGATGATGAAAAGGTGGCCGTATGGGGAAGATGTAACAGTATGGTGTTATCTTGGTTGAGGAATTGTGTGAATGATGAAATTGCTTCAAGTATCATGTATCTTGATACTGCCGAAAAGGTTTGGGAGGATCTAAGGGATAGATTCACCCAAGGAGACTTGGCTCGTATCTTCCAGTTGAGACAAGCGTTGATGAGTCATCAACAAGGAAGCATGAGCATAGGAAGCTATTACACTAGTCTTCGATCTCTATGGGATGAGTTCAAAGATTTTCAACCGTCGAATTGGTGTATTTGTGGCACTTGTAAGTGCGATAGTGCCAAAAGATGGAATGAATACCACGCACAAGATTGTGCTCTATATTTCTTGCTTGGACTTAACCCAAGCTTTACTCAGCTTCGGTCACAGATCCTTGCCTCTCTCCCTCTAGCTCCTGTAGCTAGAATTTTTGCCTTGGCTGCGCAAGAAGAACGTCAAAGAATTTTAGGAGGTGGAGCTCCTTTGTTGTTACCTATGACTCCTGGTTCTGCCCCAACATCTATCAGTGAACAACCCAGTCCTATTGCTAATGCTGTTACTAGTTATGGCAGAAGTCATTTTTTGTGTACTCATTGTGGAAAGACCAATCATACAGTCGATAGGTGTTATGAGTTACATGGCTATCCACCTGGTTTTAACAAGGGAAGAGGAAAGAGTTACTCCCAGGGAGGAAAACCTATTCACAAATCAGTGAATATGGATGGTTGAAGAAATTAGTTGTAATCCTTATAATGATGATAATTGTTCTGAAATAAGTGATGACCAATGTGCCAAACTGATTTCATTTTTGCAGACTAAGATTTCTAAGAAGAATAGCAACTCAGGTCCAGCAGCCAATCACTCACAAAGCCATATAAATTCCTCAGCCTTCACTGGTACTTTTTCCCTTTCAGTTATAACTTCTATTTCAAAATCTGCCAAGGCACCTACTGTGTCTTAGATTCATTGTGATATTTGGGGTCCTTTCAAAACACCAACCATTGAGGGATATTGTTACTTTCTTACCATAGTTGATGACTGTTCTAGATTTGTTTGGACTTTTCTTATGAAAAACAAATCTGACACTAAGGATGTGTTAGTCAAGTTATTTAACACAGTTTTTACTCAGTTTGGGAAAAGGATTAAGGTAATTAGATGTAACAATGGAAACGAATTTGCCCTGCCAGATTTATACACACTTTTTGGGACTATTATATAGCATTCTTGTGTGGAAACACCACAGCAAAATGCTCAGGTTGAAAGAAAGCACCAACACATCTTAAATGTTGCTAGGAGTTTGTTATTTCACTCACATTTGCCTATAATGTTTTGGGGGGACTACATTCTTACAGCCGCATACCTTATAAATAGAATTCCATCCTTTGTTTTACCACATAAAATAACACCATATGAAGCTTTTTTTGGAAAGAAACCCTCATATTCACATCTCAGGACTGTAGGGTGTTTATGCTATGTGTCTACTTTAGATAGGGGGCGTGACAAGTTCTCTCCTAGATCCACAAAATGTGTTTTCTTGGGCTATCCAGTTGGCTTCAAGGGGTATAAAGTGTTGAATATTGAAAACAATGTATCTTATGTTAGCAGAAACGTAGTCTTCTATGAAACCATATTTCCTTTCTCTAGTCTTCCTTCTTCTAAACTTGATACTGACTTCACCCATCCTTTATCTGTTGAACTTACAAACACCACCTCTTCAACTACTAACCCCAGTTCTTGTCCCACTTCAAGAACTGGGAGATCCATTCGTTTGCCATCCTACCTCTCAGATTACAACTGTAACTCTTTAAAAGTCCACTCCACTGTTTATCCTTTACATTCTATTCTTTCCTTTAAAACGTTTTTCTCCTTCTTACCTTTCTTATATTCACTCTGTGGCTGCTGCACCTGAGCCTGCAACATATTCTCAAGCCTCAAAGTTTCCAGAGTGGAGGTCTGCTATGAAACAGGAACTTGATGCTTTAACAAGCAACCATACTTGGGAACTTACTTCACTACCTGCAGATAAAAGCACCATTGGGTGCAAATGGGTTTATAGGACCAAATTCCTTGCTAATGGCACCATAGACAAACACAAGGCAAGATTGGTGGCCAAAGGATACACACAACAAGCAGGAGTGGATTACTTGGACACATTCTCCCCCGTGGCCAAACTTGTAACAGTGAAGCTCTTACTTACTATTTCTGCAGTAAAGAATTGGAACTTATGCCATCTAGATGTCAACAACGCATTCCTCAATGGTGACCTAAAGGAGGACATCTACATGGACATCCCTACAGGACTTATCAGTCAGGGGGAGTACATTGCACCAGGTACAGTTTGCAAACTAAATAAGTCCTTGTATGGCTTAAAACAAGCATCAAGGCAATGATACTTGAAACTTTCTCAAGTATTATCTGGATTTGGTTTGTCACAGTCCTGCTCTGATCACTCTTTATTTGTCAAACAAACTGGTGACATGTTTGTGGTGTTGATTGTATACGTGGATGACATGCTTCTCACAAGCAACTCTCTTCAAGCAATGGAAGAGTTCAAAGTTTTTCTTGGCAAGCACTTCAAATACAAAGATTTGGGAAGACCAAAATACTTCCTAGGGATTGAGATAGCTAGAAATAACTCAAGCCTCTTTATATCCCAAAGGAAATATGCAGCAGATTTGGTTGATGATGCAGGTATGCTAGGATGCAAGCCTTCCACCACACCTATGGAGGTTGGAAAGCATCTCAAGCAAGATGAAGGTCCTGAACTTAAAGATCCTTATGCATATAGAAGACTCATTGGTAGATTGCTTTATTTATGCATTACTCGTCCTGATTTAACTTATGCCGTAAACAAGTTAAGTCAATATGTCTCTAAGCCATGCGAAGAACATATGTTGGCTGCTGAAAAAGTATTACGTTACATCAAAGGAACTCTTGCACATGGTATGTTCTTCTCAAGCTCGGCTAAACTGGATGTCAGCATTTTCTCGGATGCTGATTGGGCAGCATGCCCAGATACAAGGCGTTCAATTTCTGGATGTTGCTTGTTTGTGGGGGATTCATTGGTATCATGGAGATCCAAGAAACAACATACTGTTTCAAGGTCTTCTGCTGAAGCGGAGTATAGGGCCATGGCTCTCGCTACTTGCGAAGTGGTTTGGATCAAGTCTCTGATGAAGGACTTTGGGATTGAAATAAAGAAAGTTGTTCCTCTTTACTGCGACAACCAGGCGGCAGTCTACATTAGCTCAAACCCGGTCTTCCATGAGCGCACTAAACATATTGAAATCGATTGTCACAGTGTTAGGGAAAAGTATATAGCTGGAATAATCAAACCTCTTCACATCAAGAACACACTGCAATTGGCTGACATCTTCACTAAACCTTTGGGAGCTCCTGCGTTTAACAGTATATTGCACAAGATGAATTTCACCACCTTATGTGATTCATCTTGAGGGGGAGTATTGAAGCTGCAACGGTTGAATAAGGCTGCAACGGTCATGGAATCATCTTGAAGAATCAAGCCACCTCTTAGCTGATACATGAAGTTTCTCGCGTTCTTGTTTGTTAGAAAAGCAGTTGATAAAATGCGTTTTGGTTGTAACGTTTCTTTTTTAGTTGTTAGGGTAGTTTTTTTTGCTGACGTGGATTTTGCTTTTCCTATTCTGTATATATATACGTACATATCATAATGTAGAGAGACATAGAAATAAAATCTACTTCTTTCTTCTTCGTTTGAATTCTTCTCCTCTTTTTCATTTTTTATGGAGTTTCAACTCACTTCTCAACACTCCGTCCCGTCGAGTTTGTTACATTTGCTTTTGGGCACGAGATTTAAGAATAGTTTTAAAGTAATATAAGTGGTTTTAGATATATATATATATTATTTATACTTGTGTGAGTAATAAAGTTGTTTTAAAAATGAAATGTAACAAACTGGGTGGGACAACTATAAAAAGGAAAACGTAACAAATTGGGTGGAACGGATGAGTATAATAGTATTAGTGTAATGGCAACATAATTGGGTGTATTTTTTTGATTTATTTAATATGACATGTATTGTTTATATAATTAAATAAAATACATTATATTAAATAAAAAACAATTGTGTTTATCAAATCAAGTTGTCGTTGTGTAAATATTATTCAAGAATATTATTTGTACGATACAATATTTTTATCAATCATAAAATTATTGTCGCTGAAATAAAGACACATACCCCCCCTACAACACTGCAGGGGTAGGCAGCATCCTTGCTACCTTTTTTAATAGCACAATTTAATAAAAAAAGGAGACAACTTTTAGCATGACAATGAAGTATAAAAGGAGAATGAGCACATATAGACCTTGCACTCTGATGGTGAGCACAATTACTATTTGATGTATATACAAAGTACAATTTAAGTAGTAGGCCCAACCCTTACCTTCCTACTAATCCTACCAAAGCTTACATAACACAACAAATTCCGAGATATCTGGTATACAATATTTAGTGCAAAATTTTACATCTAGCAATAGAAGTTTCACAAGTCAATAGATATTACAACTGGATCCTGACCTTGATGAACCACAAACTTCTTGATCACTTTGCCTTTTGAGTGAGAAGAAACTTCGACTTCATACGATCCATGAAACCCTCTGTACTCAAACTCACCTTGATTGTTTATATTACCCTGAGCACTCGTCAACCACTCTTGCTTAAGATCAAGGTATCGCTTACCAGCCTCGTTGAGATCCCCTTCTGCATTCACCAAGTGTGCATTATCTCTGCTCATGAACAGCTCCCAGAACCCCCACAGCATCACACCTTCAACTGCAGGGTGTGCAAAAGCTTCACGAAGCATAACTTCAAGATCATCAGCTCTTACGTGCTCGTTACAGGAAGAAACATCAATTTCCGTAAACCAGATTGGGAGGCCAAGTATCCCTAGTTTATCAAGAGCCGAGCAGACAATTGGCCCAACAGGGCTAGTTATATGTCCTTGTATACCTATTCCTCCAACAGGTGCCCCTTGCTCTTGGAGATCAAGAATGTGCTGAATGTACTTTTCCGGTGATGACCGTGAATTAGTGCCATCCTCAATGCCATAGTCATTCACGAAAAGGGTGGCAAGCGGGTCTAGTTGATTGGCAGTTTTGAACATATTCACCCAGATGTCCTTCCCTAGGCGATCACGGTAGAACGAATTATGCAGCATCTCATTATTAACATCGTAGTGCTTGAATTTACCTTTGTAACGTGTTAGAAGACCTCTCAGACGGTTCTGAACAGCTGACATCATATCATTTTGGCTCAAACTACGTATCCATGACTGAACAGCTTCTTCGGACTCCCAGAAGATACAGTGTCCGCGGACTTGAATGTTGTGGCTTGTGCACAAGTCCAACAAGGTATCGGCATCTTTATAGTTGAAGCTCCCCTGCTGCGGTTCTGTCCAATACCACTTCAACTCATTTTCAAACACAGCCCAATTGAAGTTCTTCGTAAAAAAATCAACAAGGTCTTCATTCTCCATGTTGAACCTACCTATGCAGGATCCAAATGGGAAGCTGTTCTGTATTTGCCTAATTTTGACAAAGGTGTCCGGCACTGAGCTCGAATCAGATGATGTGAACTTTAAGATAACATCACGTTTGCGTATCTGCACAGTGAAAAATGTAATCAGAAAAGAATATTCTCTTTATATAGAAACCATGCAAACGATGAGTATACCGACTCTACCCGCCACCGAAGCCCTTCAGAAAATTACCTTATCCACCTGGTTTCTTAGATGTCTGAATCTGTGGTGTCTGTCAACAGGAAAAATTTGCAGGCCAGCCACCATGAGATCCACACCAGCCTCGGGACCCTGAACATAGACCATTACTTTTCCAGGTTGCTTCTCAATTCGGAAAGATCCACCAATTTCATGCCAAGTCTCGTCACTGGCCTCAATTTGGCCACCATTTACCCACTGACCATCCACACCAAGTGCAACGTTAATATGCTGAGGGCGACTTGCCTGCTTTCCAACCCGAACCCAGGCAGACACCTGATATGTCAGATAGAGTTTCACTTTATCTGTTATTATCTGAGAAGGACCCATCCATGTTTGAGTTCGATTTGTCACAAGAATGTAGCGGCCACTTAAACGTTCATGTGTTCCAAGGGTATCTCTAGCCATGGGAGGTATTACACGAGGTGAGCCACTTGCAACTCTAAGATTGCAATTTCCAAGAGAGGACCACCCGTTGGTGCCATCACTAAGATTTGTGTTAGCAATAATGTTTACAGCAAAAGCAGGATTCTGGAGAAACAGGAATAATAGAGTAAGTTTGGCTCTCAAAGTTCATCTGTCTCAAGAGAGAAATACTCATGGAACTTGTTATGAGGTCTTAACAGACTACCTCAAAGACAGGTGGAGATGCTACTGGGACTTTGGCAGCAGGTTTAACAATCAGACTGTTAAGGAGAATATCGGTGCAAGGAGGTGGTCCTTCTAAATAAATAACTGCTCTTGAGGGAGATGCATTTATAAGAAACTTTCCTTGCAACTGCACCCAATCATTATCTGTTGCCTGCACACTGAATCACGACAGCTCCTTAAAGTCAAAGTTTAATTAGAGTTCCATAACGATGCCAAGGAAATAACCAACACCATGTTAATTCAACTTTCCTGCAGCCAAATCCCATGGTTTCTTAAAAAAGGGATGAAACAGTAAAAGATATAACTATGGTTGAGGAGAGTTTATAGCAAAACTGGAAAATCATCAATTAGCACTCACCAATTCCATTAAATATGAAGTTATGCACAATGTCTATTAATACTATCCTGTCTGCAATAAAAAGCAGAACTTACTGTGTAATTCCTATGTACTGTTCACGGAGATCAGCACCCTGAACGCAAAGTGTCGCTCTGACATCTGCTGTTGTCACATTATTGCCAAATATTCTTAAAACAGCAGTAACCTCATAGGCAAGCTTCCGTTGAACCCTCGCTGTTATATCCTGCTGAATTCCATGCCAGTGATCTGTACGATCTGCCGTTGCTGCAAAGAATTTTCCAGACATCGGAAGAATTTTCCCATCTGCCATAGAATCATGCAGCACAATCTTGCAACCTCTAGCAGACCAACTATTAAGGCCATTATCAAATGTCGAATTCTGTATGATATGCTCAGCACAATCTAGGGAAGAGCATGGTGTTTTACTCTATCAGATGCAAACAGGACCATATGAAAAATTATTAGACATAGAAAGGGTAGAAGTGTCTCAAGTGCAAGCCTAATATCATGATTTTAATAGCATAAGCACACACACGAAATATCATATTAAATTTAGTGTAACTTACATCAGACTGGCTGGAACTATCAGTGGAAACAGATACAGATCTTATAAGCAGGTCGATGCCCGGAGAAGGCCCTTCAAGATAAAGTATAACACGACGAGGCATAGATGACAGCAAAAAGGTACCTTCTAACTTCTCCCAGTGCTCCATAGAAGCGGATGTTCTGCAGAGGAATTACAGGATCAGGAAGTGAATTTTGAAGCAAGTAAGGATTCCTAAAAGAGGAACATAGTTACTTTGTAATGAATTGATAGCTAACTGCAGAATCTTGGCCTTCAAGTTTCAAAGTGGCCACAACATCTGTGACACCTTGCATACTTGATACTCCAACCCAAGCACAAACAGTATAAGTGGAACCTGCAGAAACTCTATTAGTAATGTCCTGCTCCAGTCCTTGCCAACATTCTTTACGGTTTGCAACAACAGCAAAACGGCCGCTTAGTCTAGGATGAGCAGTTTCTTCTGAAACAACATAAGCATCACAGCAGTTGGGGTGCCACAGATGAATTCCTCCAGAAAAATCATAGTTAAGTATGATATTTGAAGCAGATGTTGCAGGATTGGAGCACAGATTATCCACCTCGGTATTTAACTCCTGCTGTAAGAATTTATAAGTTGATCAATAACAATATGATATTCAAGATTCTGTAAGAATTAATAAGTTGATCAATATTAATACAATATTCAAGATTCTGATATGATTTACTCATTCCATCCACGAAAAATATACTCTTATTACTCGTTTGCGCCGTCCACAAAGAGTTTGTACTATTTCATTTTTTAGACACGGACCCATGACCACTCAATTTTTTAAACCTCATTTTATTTTGTGGGTCCCTTCTCCACTAAAAATACATTTTCAACTTTTTCTTAAAACCTGTGTTGATTCCCTCACAACACACTTTTCGTGGGCGGAGGGAAGGTTATCATTTCATATATATTCATAAATCATTACAAGCAAATCGGTACATAACACTTGATATCAGCCAGGAAACTCCACAACACAAGATGGTCAGCAAAGGCAGACTTTAAAATCAGTAACACACTGCAAAGTTCCAATGCTTTGAACATCAAAATGTATCTTAAGGACCTCATGAAGATACTAAAATGACAAAAGCTGAAAGTGTAACTAAGGGCCTTATGAAGGCATTAGAATGACAAAAGCTAAAAAATTAAACTTGCTGCTCGTTTCAATGCGCAACGGAACCTATCAAATTAGAGCGATAGTATGATTATTAAACATATCAGTACCTCGTAGATGGAATCTTCACAGTATCTCTTAGATCCTAAAGCAAACAACACGACCATCTATTTAACTGATCAGTTCAAGGGTCTCAAATTGTCCTTAATGCATTCATGTTTTACTTCCACTAATAGCCGTCTAACAAGTTGAACCAAGACTTCTAACATAACGAGTTGTCTAACATTCTTTTTACATTTTCCAGAAAATTTGTCAACTAGGTAATTTTTATATTATAAGTACTCCGTATTCAAGTTCCAACTGAACCCAATCAATCGAAGTGAAAATTAATATTACTCTTCGAAAACCTTTGGCATATATGATCCTACATAGAGTAATCTAATCGATTCTAATCAGGGGAAACTTGAAACCAGTCACCTCAGTTGGAAGGATCCCTCCATTGGCCTTTCCTGCCAGCATCTTCTCCATAGTATCTTCTGATTCCTAAATCTCTCCAAAAAGTTATTCAAACAATAAGATCGTATGAAACTGGAATTATTACAGCAAAAAAACAGATTTTACACTTTCCAAAAAGATGAACAAAAATCAAGAAATTAGGCTTCACCTCGAATTGTGAGCTTTGCTGCACGTCCTGATTTCTGAAGCAGCAATTCAAATATCGGGACATTGTTGATTTCCAAGTGAGGTGTACAAATAGTACATTATTCCTCCAAATAAAATCCCAGCAACAGAATTTTATGTTGGGATCAATTCTATAATAAGTGATTAATGAAAACTATTCAATTTGTAGAAACAAATGAAAAATACCATTTATAGTACTAAAATAATACCCCTCGTTTTATCAATCGAAATGTAATTAGAGTGAATAAACAAAATATTCTCACTTTATCAATGAAAGACAATTAGAGTAAATATAGAAAATAGTCAAATATAATTATAAAATATAAATAACAATTATTAATATGATACTATTTAAATTTTAATTATTTATATTAAAATACTCTTTTAATTATTTTTTACGATCAAAAAAAATTAAATACTACATAAGAATCATATTGACTCATGTAATATGTGGTATTCGATGGTATTAAATTTTATATACATATGAATAGTATGAACTAGTGTTATTCAATATTTCATACAATTTGTACAATTATATGTTAGTTAAAGAAATTAAATTTACATATAAATAAAAAAAGTATTTGTGATTATTCACATTAAAATAGTTAGAATTTAAATATTATAATTATATTAGTGACTATATATTATTTATCTTTTATTATATTGTTTGATTATTTTGTGTAATTAATACTACATAATTATACAAGTAGATTAAAAATCGCATTTAATTATAATCTAAATTAATTTATTATCTAATGAAATCATCTAATATAATATATATATATATATATATATATATATATCATGAAATCATTATCTTAAAAATATCGTTGTCTGCTGTATCCTTAGAAATTCAAAATATATGAAATTAAATCCTATGTCACTAAATTTTTCTATACATGCCAACAAATATTGGATTTCATTATCAATAAATTTTATTTCAAATCATCAACATTTAATCGAAATCTCATTTTTAATAAGTTTTTTTTTATAAATATCATTACCAATATTATTAATTTATATATTAGTTAATAAGTTAATATTTCAAATTTGATCAGATGACAAGTTTCTTGATGATGAACCTTTTAGTAAATGAGTTGTCGTGAAATTTTTTAATCTGACTTGAACTCCAAATACAACAGTGTAATACTTGCTATTATATAAAGATGTTGACACATAAAATGATTTCGTTCGGAAGTTGCAAGTTTCAGTCAGGGTGAATATTTATATATGTACAATATTAATATATGTGGTCATGTAATATACATTATGCTATTAGAGAGACAAAATAATTTATTTAACAAAAAACAGAATAATTTGAATGATTATGGATGTTATTAATGATGAAGAAAGGCAAAAAGAAAAAACAAGTATACATGAAATAAGCAAAGAGATGAGCACAAAAATGTCTATACAAGTAATGATAGAAACATCATAAGCTAAGAGTAAGAGATGGTTTAGGAAAGGCAGGCTGCGTAGGGAACTCAAAATCAGTCCAATTATTCTCACCCCAATGCTTAAGCATACTCTTCCAGTTGCAGTAGGGACGATCAATGCACCTCTTCAATCTCTTATCCTTAATCCTTATCCTCCAATGGCCGTCCGCGTACTGCCCCTTCTCCGCCTGCCTCCTGTCCCACTCCAGCTGCGCCTTCTGCTTCGAAGCCAGCAGGCAGAACTCCTGCAGCTCCATGGGCATGGCGTCGTGCACCTTCCACCACTTGTGGTGCGCCACGTCGCTTGCAAACTCCTGCAGTATGTCCACGTTCCAGTTGCAGTCGTAGTCCCTGAAGCACATCCACGGCTTGTTCCCCAAGTAGTGGAGCACGTAGAGCACCGGTGGCTCCGCCGCGAACAGCCTCGTCTTCTTCTGCTTCACCACTTCATCATCCCCGATCCAGAAGTTCTTCAAGAAGTTCATGTGCTTAGGGATTCTGTGCCACCACGTGAATATCTCGTTCAGATACCCCTGATCGCCGCCGTTGTACGATTCGATCTCGTTGATGTGGTTCATGAGGAGGCTGAAGGTGCAGTTGGAGGGCTCGATCACCATCACGCCGGAGTTGAAGAGCGTGCCGTTGTTTCCGGTGGCGGAGATCTCCGGCATGCCGAAGAGGAAGTCTATGTTCCGGAGGATGAGGAGGTCGGCGTCGATGAAGATGATCTTGTCGTAGTCGGTGAGCTGCCATAGCCGGAACTTGCTGTAGTTCCACTCGTTGTAGGCGTCCTTCTCTGCTTTCGGGTTTCTTATTCTCTTTATGCTTCGAACTTTCCATCCTGCTCGTTCGAGCCCACCCCTGTGGTACTCGCTAATGGTCTCGTCGACGAGGATCACCAGATCCCTCGTCGACCCTGACATGCGTATGCTCTGCGCTGCCGCTATGGCACCGCACACGTACACATCGGCTGAATGGAGGATCGTTGCGTATGCTTCCCGTTGCTTCTTCCCCGTGTAGTCTTTCTCTGTAAAAGCTCATATTTTCATTCATATCAAACTCACTAGAATTTAAATATTAATACTAAATTTGCGGTTATCATTTCTGGTTTAATATTTGTTTTGCCTATTTGCTCCTAAACAAACAATGACATCTCATATTGTATTATTACTGAGATGTTATGTGTCATAATTATATATATTTTTCCTATATATATATATATCATAAATCTTGAATCTTAATCATTTGATATATCAGTCTAATGTTAATGCAATTGAAGAGGAAGATGTCACATGATTAGACAAATCAAGGGGATCTCATTCGCTAGGCTGGGAAAAAAATCAATACCTACTGATCCAAGAGGAAGGGCAAGTTCACACGATCCGACAGGGAGCTGAACCTTAGCTCTCAAGGCATTGAGCTGGGGACGATACAACCAGACGTGGCCTTGATGCGCCACGAGATCCTTGCACGTGAAGAGGTTCGGTATAGGAAAACACGGTGTCACGAAAAGTAGATGGACCGGGTGAGTACCCTTGCAGGCAGCCGCCAAACGAGCAGCGGCTACCTGAAGATGCAGTCGAGCAACGTCTCTCGACCAGTTGCCCTCATTCCTGCAAGGAAGCTTGACAGCAATGAGATCCAGCCTTTGCCGAGGCACCTGAAGTACAGGCAGAGAGGGGCAGGTAGGAACTGCGTCTTCCTGCTCCTCGTCGATCCACTCGGGGAATAAGACATCCCACGTTACGTTCCTGTCCGCGTAGTCCAGGTTGAGAAGGGTGTGATTTGCAGAGGGAATGAGTTGCCTCCATTGATGGAATTCCTTCTCGTTGAAATTTAATAGCCCGATTCCTCCCACTTTGTACTTTTCTTCTGCTAACTTGTTTGTGACATGAATGATATCTTCCCAATTGATGTCCAAATTTGATATGTAACGAGGATCCGAACCTCCCCATATCCACCTGCTCACAAAATGTTGCCTGCATTATATGATGAGGCTGAGCTACTTCATTACTGGATTATTATTACATGTTTCTACACAATCTAATCCTTCAATCATTCTAACATGTCAACAACAAAATATCCTACTTGAATAAGAAGAAAAAAAGTACCGAGAAACTTTTAGTGCGACGCCGTTTTGTTGGCAGACAGGTGGAGATGAAAGGAAGACAAGAAAAGAGGCAAGTACAATGAGAGCAAGAACCAATTTTAATGGATGAGGTCTGCATCTGCTGCTCTTCCCAGGAACTACCAGTTTTAGAGGATTCTCAACGCTCTTCACTTTGATCCTTTGTAGCTTCCTTTTGTATGTGTCGTCTCTGCAAAAAACAGAGCAACATATTCAATTTAATGCCCATCAAATTAAAAGATGAATTGAAGAGAAAGGAAGAAATGTAGTTACAGGCGTTGTCTGGAATCCATGATCGGCTTCAGAAACTTGTGATCATCCGTCTCACAAAAAATCTGTTCATCAACAAATAATAAAGTTAAGGTTTCATTTCAATACTGCAAGAATGCATATATATATATATATATATATATGTTCCTACTTTCAAATAAAGATTGAAAATTGGAGGAACAAAAGATATGATTGCAGGCTGTTTCATCTACAAAGTATAGGTAGTAATCATGATATTACCTTTTGAGAGAGAGAGAAAGAGGTTTGAATTGGTGAGAAAAGAATAGAAGAGGCTGCAGAGAGTAGATGATGAAGAAGGAGGGTCAATATAAATGAGTAAGGTGGTTATGTATCAATACTCCTATTCCTATAATATCCTTTCTTATTACATGACTTGTGTTATAACTACCGATGTTGCATGCGTGTCATCTACATCATTTTAACATATGTACTTTCGGAAAAATTTTCATTATCATGCAACTTAACTAATTATGACAAGATTGGCATCTGTCTGGGTTTTCATTTCTGTACACTCTCTCTTTTATTTAAGCAATATCATCACCAACCATATATATGTCTTTGTAGGTGGCAAAGAAAGAAGAGTTCTTGAAAAACCTTGTTCAAGACTTTTATCAAACCGACAACTACGGTTTGGTTTAATTAATTTCTAGTATTAAACAATTAATTAATCCAGAATAAATAAAGGAGTAAGTAGCTGGATTAGGTTGATGAAAACAATAGGTTTAATTATAGTTGGTGATGCATAATGGTTACAAGTGATGACAATGATTTATGTGCTATATTCCGCTAAACAAACCGCAAATCCGATAATTAGTCGTAATTAACCAATATGGTAAAATTTATTAACTCACCCCCAAATTATTTCATAGACCAAAATTAAATTTAAGACATATATTAAGTTTTATGCTTGAAGCAGTTAAGTTGTCGATATTGTCATTTGTTTGCAGTAATGGCTACTCAATAATCATTTCTAAAGTTAATTCATGAAAGGTCTTTGAATGGGAATGGGGGTTATTAATAAACATGGAAGTTTGAATTAAACTTCTTTTTTTGTATATTATTAATATTATTTCCTTTTTGTCTGTTGTTTCTCTCTCTCTCTCTTCTTCCATGATTGTGGTATCACTTAAGCTTAATTAGTAAATTAGATATATCTATATATGTGTTAAGAAGGTGTAGTTTCACTATATTTTTGGTTACTAATGGCAATTTTTAGCACAATAAGTTATTTGGTCAAAACTAAACAACAGTATTTGGATTTATATTATGATTGTTCTTGTATGTATATTATTATTATTGGTCAACATTTATACCAATATTTTCTTTACGGTACTTTGCATTAAAACTGTAATTAATATTAATATTATTATTGTTCTTGTTTGTATATTATTATTCAACCTATAAATGAATGAAACTATTAATATTTGAGGAAGTAGGATCTTTTTGACTCACTTTTTGATTATCATAGTCATTCATTCACCTAACTTAATTTCCTAGTAATTGTTATGATAGAAGATAAAATAGGGAATAAAAGTTAGGACATCTTTATCTTATGAGATGGGGAGTAGACGAGTAGTTGGTATACAACTACAAAATAAGTTTGTCTTGTGGCCTCATCAATAAGCTGCATCATAGTAACTCTTAAGGCTTAATATATGCAATTGTTTTGTTCCACTAAAAGTGGTTTTTAGCATGATGGAGGGAGTAGGAGGGAGTAGTATTAATTATAATTAGTTCAATCCAGTAATTAAGTCGATCGATGTAATTCTTAAAATGTTTACTTAATATAGTTTCACCATGTAATAGAAAAACATTCTCTTTCCATTTTAAAAATAATCTCACACACGAGTTGTGAATGTGAAACTGTTGTTGATATATGAGGAACTTCAGTGTAATATTTTTTGTGTGTTTGAATTTGGAACAAGTGTACACTCGTTTGCGCAATATCTTACTACCTTTTTTGCTTTGTCGTAATTATTATTTCATACCACTTTAGTCTTTATTATATATAATTAGTGGAAGAATAAATAATGAAATATAGAGAAGAAGCAAAAAGGAGCAACACATGGTGACAAGACATGATTATGGTATGGAAGGTGAGACATCCTTGTATGACCAAACCCCATCTTGTTTGCACCTATCGCCAAGTATTCATCAACTCTTTCCTTACCCCATATATATCCCATACTTTTACTCATACATATTAACTAGTAATGCTCCCCTGCATAAATATCTATTGTTGTACGTTTTTTAATTATTTATATTAAATTAAATTGATTTAATTAATAAATTATAATATTATTTTTTTCTTATAACAAAAGTATTCTTGATGTATATCAAATTATTAAATTAATAATTTGTATTAAATTATATCTAGTTTAAATAATTTAAATATAAAAATTGCATAATATTATTATTTTCAATGGTTTAAATAAAATTTATATATTTCTTATAGATCTTTGTAGTACGAATAAAAAAACTTTAAGAGGTTCTTATTTTAAGACATGAAGTAATATATATATTACTTCATGTCTTAAAATATATTTTTGTCAGTATTAATTCAATAATTTTTAAAACTTTTGGACTATTTGAAATCTTAACCTCTAATGCATATATCTTCCTTTTGTTGTAGAAACTTTAGATAGAGGATTAAGATATTTAAAGGTACCACTCCACCATACCTCGAGTATTTTTTATAGAGCAATAATTTATTGTCTTATAATCAAAAAATCATGTGTAATGTATTATTGTAATTTATAAATTAAATATATCTAAACAATATTATGAGCACACATGTGTAATGTATTTTTAAAACAACATATATACATCAAATATATATATATATATATATATATGATAGCAGCATATTAATTATTTTTGCAAAAAATATTTGTATTTCAGTAGACAATACATGTAGAAAACATAGCAATCTAAATTTTTTTTTTACTTAATTGATTATGATTTTTCAGTGTTATGGATATAAAATAATAGAAATTTAAATTATTAAAATATCATATATATAAATATATATATCTAACATGAAATAAATATAATTGAATGGTTTACACCTATATTAAAGTAAATATTTTTCTTATGAGTTTATTGCGTTAAATAATATTCGGAAATCGAAGTGTTTACACCTATATAATAATAAATTAATGAGTTTTTAAAGCATTAAAAGCGATAAATAAATATTAAAATTTTCATCATTGTTATCGGTGTCATAGTGGAAGAAGAGAGATAGTTAGTGTATTATGAAATATGATTATGAATATAAAATAATAGAAATTTAAAATATTAAAACATCATATATATCTAACATGAAATATATATATATATATATATATATATATATAATTGAATGGTTTACACCTATATTAAAGTTAATATTTTTCTTATGAGTTTATTGCGTTGAATAATATTCAGAAATTGAAGGGTTTGCACCTATATAATAATAATAATTTAATGAGTTTTTAAAGCATTGAAAGTGATAAATAAATATTAAAATATATTAAAATTTTCAACATTGTTATCGATATCATAGTGGAAGAAGAGAGATAGTTAGTGTATTATGAAATATGACAATTAGAGGTGTTCATGTCAGTTCACGATTGAAATCAAATCGTATATGACAATTGCGATTATGGTTGCGAACCATTCAAAATTTTCAATAGTAATAAATTTGAAAATCTTAAATCTACAATTATTTTTATGACGTATTAAGGCATATCATCATTTAATTTTTGAGATTTTCAATATATTTTCAAAATATTGATATATCATTCTATGAAACTATAAAGTATTTGTTGGGAAACCCACTACCCTATTTATGTTTTGATGATATTTCTCGAAACAACACTTAGTCATTTCAAGATTTCTAAAACTAATTTATTAATATCATCCGTTAAGGAATAGTTTTACTATAAAAGGAGCAGATTGCTAGTTATACAAACTGTATTATTCTTACAAAACTATCCTGGACATATTGATTACCATATTAACAAGCTTAGTCTCTTTGTATATTGACAGTTGATTTGAATTAGGAACAGATCGTTGTATAACGATTTGTCCCTAAATCTAACAGCTAGTTGTCACTCATTTGTTGTCAAGGTTTCAGATATCATATCATTTCATTCTAGAATAGATTTAAACATATCACAATTGTAAAAAGAAATTTGAAGTTTCAAACTTACTCATAGGAATGATCTGTATTTCTAGTATAGATTGAACAGCTGCAAATGTAAAAGTGCAGATGGTTAGAAAAACCATTTGTCCTATAGAACTAGTTGTTATCTAGTATAGGATCATAAAAGACTTGAACCATCTCGAGTATACGATCTTGGAGCAAACAAATTGTGCATTACAAAATCTAGCAGCCCGCTGTCAAAAGCCAGCAGATCGTTTTCTCAA
Source organism: Leonotis leonurus (assembly GCA_026898415.1). Taxonomy (NCBI): domain Eukaryota; kingdom Viridiplantae; phylum Streptophyta; class Magnoliopsida; order Lamiales; family Lamiaceae; genus Leonotis; species Leonotis leonurus. The sequence goes on along the minus strand of JAPKLX010000113.1, from coordinate 941,410 downwards.
AACGATCTGTCCTATTTCCAGCTGCTACAAAAACATCAAGACGGTTTCAAGTATGAAGAAGTATGATCAAAATATTAATTTGGAATCAAACAATTAATACATGATAGACAGCTCGATATACAGATCGTAGGAAACGATCTGTTAGAAGAAGTCAAGCTCGTTATCCCTCACGATAACTACGGTGGACTGCCGACATACACAAATTTGTCATAAGTCAACCACTTAGTGTGCTGTCACATCAAATGAGATATTTTAATGAATGAAGTACAAGAATATTATATTTATTGTACGATGTATCCTCCTTGGAATGGCAAACACTGGGAAAGCACGTGATAGGTGGTTACAACACGCAATGCAGGCGGCGTATGCCTATAGAAAACGTGTCATGCATTTAATGAAAAGTAGAAGAACTCTTCATTTTCCCCAACGACTAGTTGTAGAAATGGAGTCTATAAATATCACCATCATTTCCAGAAACGGGTACTAGAATTCAAGCTATCAAATATGTCATTACTCTGTTCAAATTTCTTCAAGCTCTCATCGCTCAAAACACTCCAACATCCAAGAATTCTTTTGAGTGTCTACCTTGCTTGAAGATTATAGTTTCTGGAAAACCCACTTACCAAACCCAAGTTAGGATCTAGTTTTGATCTAGAAATTTGTATTCCTTTGATTGTAGTTTTCAGTCTTTGGAAGAAGAAGTGTAATCACAAGAAAATATCTAGTTTTGATATTTATTGTGGCTCGTACTCAACTAGTAAAAAGAAAGGAGAAGCTTAGTGGATTTTCAATCTAGATCTTGATCGAGCTGTGGATGTAGGGAAAGTTTATCTAAAACCACGTTAACTACTTGCGTTCTTTATTTTCTTGTTTACTTTATTCCTCATCTTCTTCATAATCATTCTTAAATTGGTTTGCTTAATATCTTGAATAAAGAAAACAATTTTCATTTAACAAGAGCATTTAACCACCAAATTCCGCACACAACTTAGTTTGAGTTTAACTTGTTAAGTTATACTTAATCTTAGTTAATCACTTCATAAGGCCATATTTGAGAAAGTTTAAATCTTCCTAACAAGAAGAACTTGACTTGCTACCCGAGCTAGCTTAGTTATTAAGTGTGCTTAAGCCTTATTCACTAATCTAAAAATGAGAAAACCCTAAAGGTTTGAATTGGTGTAGTGCTAGGGGGGGGGGGGGGGGCCCTCCCCCTCCCAACACACCAATCTTACTCTTTCGAGACCAACAATATTATTGGTATTAAACTTCAAAATTCAAGGTTTAATTTTTATTTTATTTGAGAAATTTTTTTTTACAAAAATAGTAGTAAATGAAAATTTTATAGGTGGGAAAATACCCTCATCATTCTATAAGGTGGCTTCACCCCTCACAAATATACTTAGGATTGTTTATTTTGTATGATGATTGATTAATAAAAATAATCTAAATTAATTTTGTGTTTAATTTGATATATAAATGATGAATTTTTTAATTTTGCACTAATATAACACTATTCTCCTTTAAATACTCAATTCTATTAATTTACCCGATCATTCTAAATAAACACCCCATATATATGATTTATACATAAATTTTACAATAATCAGTACTAGATCTGGATTCGACCTTATCAACATAATTATTTTATTGAAAAATGAGCAACTTAAAAAGAAGGATAAAGAAAAGAGTGGATAAAAAATACTTCTTTCATTCGACTAAAATAAATTCATTTTAATTAAATGTGAAAAAAAAATTTGATCAAAATAAAACTACTTTAATGAAACGGATGGATATATTAGTGTGGGATGAACATCTTTCAAGTTGGATTAGGTCCCTGATGTCGGGATTGGATCTCATCCAGAAAAAGACAAAAGAGGTTTCGAGCTCTAAATTCTGCTTCTTTTTGTCGAAGAGGTCGGGGAAGTTTCAAGATTGGATAGCAGCTACCAATGATTGGACTAGTTGTTTGGTATGTTTTCGTCGTATTTTTGGTGCGTCGTTTTACATCAAAAATAATTCGGCTGACAGACAGCCGGTAAGCCCTTACTGCGCAAACAGTAGTAAGCAAGATCGTCTCCCAAGGGATCAGCGAGAATTTTCCTATAATTTCAACCTGCAAACTGAGTCACGAAATTCTTGGGTTTATCAGGAAATACGAAAATAATAAATAAATCATTAATAGAGAATATGTTTTTGGGTTTTTCTTGAAACAAATAAATTACAAATAAAAACTAACAAATATGAGAAATATATGAGAAGTATTCCAAAAATCAATTAATTCCACCTAGACTTGATATTCTAATCGTCGATGCAAATATAACGATAATTCGTATAAATAAACCAGTTATGATCACCGAAGACGCTTCTGACGCGATCTCATCTCTCCATAGCTTCTCGATAATTAGGAAGACGTTTCACTAACTATTTCTCTAATTGACTGACAACCGTAAGAGACGCTCTATAGATTTAATGAGCCGACATCATTAAGAACTAGAGAGACCCGATTCAAAACTGATAAACTCTGACACAGGATTATCAAATTAAGATTATCATTCCCTTGACTGGATAGTCAATTTACCACTAATTAAATCTAAACCACGATTACGTATGGCTAATTGAATTGGCTATTAATCAAATCTACTCAACTAAATATTGCGCACTACTTAGATGAATAAAACGATTAAATCACGGAGAAAATAGAGAACAACAAATACTTGCATATGAATTAAAGGATTAAGAACAAGTTAGATCTCATAGAATAATCACGCCCGGACTTCCTTAATCGATGTCGGAATAAGAAGTTTAGCTACTAAACATAATTAAATAAATAAAATAATTAAGAAAAGCAATTGCAGAAGATGGATTAAAAGGCAAACTTGATAATTAGAAATATGCCACAAAGTGGCAGTAGTCTTCACGTGAACAAGAAGGAAAAGAAAAGTGGCCTCCCCTCCCTCTAAGTGGTCGCCGAATGTGTAGAAAGAAAAAAAGTGTCCAAATTGTGTCTAAGCACACAATTATATAGTCTTTAATTTAACCTAGACTAATTGCTAAAATAAGGGCAATAATTACCAAGTCTCAAAACAAAACTAATAAGGAAATCATTGACTAATAAACAAAACTAAGTAATTAGGTGTCTTCTTGATCATCCTTCCAATTAATCCTTGCAATTTTCTCCAAATATTCTCAAAATCAATCAACCGCTCCAAGTGTCGAGAAAATCTACAATTTGACAATTAAGCACAAGTAAGCGAATAATTAATATCCAAAATCATATAAAAATATCACAAAATAGGTGTATAAAATACGCCTAATCAATTTTCGAGTCTCGTTTCATGCTTTTAGTTCATGTTATTTGGTATTTTGGTTCGTTTTTACATCCGATTTCTGTAATTGCATGTAGGTTGTTTGGTGTGGAAATTGGCGTAAAATGGAGTTGTAACGATGAAGCTTGTATAGCATAAGATTAAATTTCATCTCAACAGGAGTCCGTAGCCGCAAACGGATTCAAAATCGGAGTTCAAACGAGGGAGAACGGGCCGAAACAAAATCGATGCGTGCAGGAGACCGCGGCCAGGGTCCAGCGGCCGCTGGACCCCAGCGCCAGCTGGGCGCATCCCTCGGCCAAGTGAGAAACTCGACCCCAATGGCCGTTGGGCGTGATTTTTGGACGCGTTTTATGCTATTTAAACCCCATTTTTGGGCGTTCTTTTAACCGACAACTTATATTTTCTCTCTTCCAAACCCTAGATACACTTTTATTATTTGATTTCTTTGTAACTTCTCCCTGGGACGACGGATTGAGGGTGGGTTTGACGCTCAATCCAAGATTCTTTCTTAGTAAGTTTATTTTTCTTATCTTTGATTGCTTTATGGATTGAATTGTCATTCTCTACCTGGGGTTTAAAAATTCATAATTATTTATTGATTGTTCTTGATTCATGCTTCATGATTTAACTTGTGCGTATTTAATTGAGACGATTGGCCACCGTTTTTTTATTATTTGTTTGTTGGTTGCGATCGATGGATAATTCCAACATAGAATTTGGTTAAATCATTAATAATTCCAAATAGGAGACATAGGAATTATAATTGCTATTTATTTGTGATTTTCCTATCATGTGATTCGAATAAATAAGTTAGAATTGCGGCTTAATTATCGAATACGTAAGTTATTAATTAAGCAACTATAGGAAATCATTGATTAATTGTGAATAGTTGTTCTTAATTAAGGAATTCTTCTTAGGGTAATCTAATACGTGAGTTATGATTACTGTCTAATTAAGAATACTTAAGTAATTAATTAGACTAACTATTAGGAAGCCGTTGATGAACGAACAATAACATGAATTTAGGAGCATGAATTTAATCCCACCTCACAACAATAGGAAATCATTGATTAATTGTGAATAGTTGTTCTTAATTAAGGAATTCTTCTTAGGGTAATCTAATACGTGAGTCATGATTACTGTCTAATTAAGAATACTTAAGTAATTAATTAAACTAACTATTAGGAAGCCGTTGATGAACGAACAATAACATGAATTTAGGAGCATGAATTAGTAGCTTTTTGAGCCTCCGGAGCCAGTTTGCTCTCTTGCATGAAGGCTGCAAGACTGTCCTCAAGAGATGATTTAGGCTGAGCCGGTCGCGGTGCAGATGGAAACTGTGGCTGGAACTAAGGTCCCGGCTGCTGATAAGATGGAGGAGCTGGATAATACCTTGACTGAGGTGGGTAATATGGCTGCTGTGGCGGATAATACTCATGTTGAGGTGCGTAGTACTGCTGTGGAGGTGCCTGTCGGGTAGGAAAATTTGAGCCTTGGCCTTGATTTGTCCCCTTCCACGTAGTGAGCTAGGGGGCAGCGAGCGCTACCTTGGCTCGCTAGCTGAGAAACTGCTGCAATGGGGTAGCGCCCGCTAGGGGGGTAGCGAGCGCTACCCCTATGCTCTGTCTTCAAAACATTCCAGGGGCCAGCGGTCGCTAGGGGCTAGCGACCGCTAGGCTTGCGTTCTTCCTTTTCCACCCTTTTCTTCATCTTTTCACCTCTTTTCGCCCTCGTTTCTCTTCTCGAACATTGTCAACTTCGTGTGTCGATCTTTACCTAAAATGTAACATATAGAATACCCAAGGCATCAAATCGAACGACAACAAGTGATAATATAGACTAACTTACGAGAGAAATGAGACCGAAAATAGATAAAACAGTCACCCTTAGGCAGCCGGGCCCGTTCCGCGTCAACATAGGTAAACACCTCAGTCTGCATGTAAACAAGAAATGAACATTTATTAATAACATATTTTAAAGGTTGCAATTATTAACTATATATATATATATATATTACTTTGAAATTAAGACTTACCGCTATCGCCTCCGATTTCGCATCGGTGTACGTCCCGTCTGGGTACCGATGCTCATTGAGGAAGGAGTCGAACATGCAGTCTATTGGCTGTACTCCCCTCTCAATAGCATGTGCATGACATACCAATGTGGTAGTTTTATTGAAACATGTGTATATGAATTAAAACTATAAAACATGTTTGAAATTATGATTTGAAATTACCTTTTCCTCAGCTCGTTGCATGACGGACTTCGACCCTCCCCTATGCTTGATAGGACCAGTCCCCGGTCCCTGTGGCTCAAACAGCCGGTTGCGCCTCGCTGCCTGGGATTTAGCAACAACATCATCCCTAGACCAGTAAGCGAGCCAACCTATCCAGACATCATCACTCCACCACCGAGGCTTCCCACCTCTGGGTGGCGGATCATTCTTCATCCTCTTGATCCCGCAGATAATCCTTGTACGTCTCCCGGTACTTATCATACCACAATTCTCGAATCTTGGCATCGAGAGACGGTGCCCAAGTAAATTTTTTCTAACATTCAAAATGTAGGTTAGAAATTGTAATTAACTTCAATATATAGTTATAAGTCATAATTTAGAAAGAATTTGAAAGTTGTTGAAATTTTTCGAACCTTAAACTCCTCCCAGTATCTCTGCTTCACGTCCTCAGGCGTCAGCTTCCAACTGTATCCAGTCGGATTGGGAACTATTTAAAATAAATAGTTCCCAAATGTAATCAGCCGAGGCGCCGTGTGGGTAAAATCCCCTACATAGATCATTTTAATTTGATTTGTATTAGTCTTCTGAATTACTTATTAAATATTTGTTAAAACTGAATATGTAATTGTATTTACGTACCCCAGCTCACTCACTGCGAGAACAAAGTCCCCCGTGCGACTCTGCTCCCCATGATGATCTGTATCGGAGCCAGACGACGGACCACCTAAATGTATGCCACCAATGTGGTGGCTCAGACCCCCTGTCCCGGAGTCATATCCGGATGATGAGCCCGGGGAACTACCCCAGCCGATAGAAAGAGGAGAACGTCGTGCACCCCTTCCTCGAGGAGTAGACACATCATCTCGAGGTGAGGATCTCCGACCGGAAGACATCTATTATGTTGAAAATTAATAAATAAGTTGTATTAATTATAACAAGAAACGTATAAGTTGAAATTTTACATTATACATACATTAAATGCGTTGCATTTATAATTATTAATTAGACTGAAATTCGAATAGGGCAAGTTTTCTACACAATGTTCTAATCTTCGTCGTCTTCTTCATTGTCATTTTCATCTTCACAGTTTTCTACACAATGTTCTATAATTATAAGTTTATTTGCAGTTGAATAGAGGATGAGAATAGAGGGAATCAATTGTGGGAATTATAGTTATATGTCTAGAATTATGAGAATTATGGTTAGAGGTCGAGAATTATAGTTAGAGGGCGAGAATTATAAGTAGATTTGTAGTTGATTTGCAGTTGATTGCACATTATATATAAATTTAAGGTTTTGTAAGTCATTGATTTGCCGTTATTAATACGTCCAAATTAACATCGTCCAAACATAATTATCAAAACATCTCAACATACATCTCATCATCAAAACATCCGAACATAATTATCAAAACATCAGAACTTACATATCATCATCAAAATATCACAACTCATGCATCTAATCAAAACAACCCAATATTAATATGACGACATATACGAGTTTGTATAATATTATGAATATTGGGAGAAGATCCTTAAGACGTAATTAAAATCTATCCCAAAGGGAGAAGATCTTTAAGAAATTAATTACGTTTATCCCAATTAATGTCATAATATATATATATATATATATATAAAAACAAATCATTATACTAAATTATTTCAATATTCAATTTGGTTAGACTAATTGAACAATTAGTCTAAATTGTTAATTATTATATGCAATAATTATTAATCAAAATTAAGATAATTAATAATCTTTAGAAAATGATCTAAATAATTATTAATATAAATTCGATAAATAATCTTAAACAATTAGTAATTTAATATATTAAGTAGATTAACAATTTAATTAACTAATTAAATTAAACAATTACCTTTAACCAAAGGAGGCGACACCGGAGTGGCAAAAGGCGGCTCCGAAAGGCTGAGGGAGCACTCGGGAGGCGGCACGCAAAGGGAACAGTCCGGAAGGCGGCGAAAGCCAAAAGGCGGGTCCTAAACAAATTTCATCTAAACTAATTAACTAAATTTCTACTCGTTTAATTAAAGTAAATAAATTAAGTAAACATATACTAATTAACAATTTAATTAAATTAATTTAGCCTAATTATCAAATTAACAATAAATGACACTAACTAATTATATTTGATCCTAATTAAATAAATTAATTTTATCTAAACTAATTAACTAAATTAAACAATTTAATTAAACTAACTAAATTAATTAAACATATAATCTTCATTAAAAATTAAATTAAAGTAATTAAAGTTGTAGTATTAATTAACAATGTAAACTAATTAATTAAATAATTAACAATTAAATTATATAATTAAACCTTAAACAAATTAATTCATCTAATTAAACCCTAAACTAATTAAAAAATTAAACTAATTAAATAAAACTATACATACTAATTAACAATCTAATTTAACTAATTAAATAATTAACAATTAAATTAGCTAATTTAAAATATTATCAATTAAACTAATTAATACAAATTAACACTAATTAATCTAATTAACACTAATTAACATAAATTATCAATAATTCAAACTATTTAAGCTAATTATAACAAAATTAGAAAAATTATTAACAATAATTAACACTAATTAACATAAATTATCAATAATTCAAACAATTTAAACTAATTATCACAAAATTAGAAAAATTAAAAAAAATAGACAAACCTTCGTCGGAGGAGCGGCAACGGTGGCGGGGAGAGGCGGACGGTAGCAGCAGCTTGTGCTCGGTGGCTGGAGACGCCTGGAATGCTCCGAAGATAGCTCCGGGCGGCGGCAGCAGGCGACGGGCAGATTGGGAAGAAGAACTTGGGTGGAAAAAAAGGAAAAGAAACTTAGAAATTGAATAGAGGGAGAGATGGTGAACAAAATAGGCTAGAAAACATACTTGGACGCCGGTGGGGAAGAGAAATCACCGTTGGAGGGTGGAAGACACCGGTGGAGGTGTTTTAAGCTTCTGAATCGCGACTGGGAAGAAGACCTGATATAATAGGGCGTAACGACGGACTGGACGACGGACTAATCCGTCGTTAGCATTAAATTTAATTAAAAATAATAATTAACCTAACGACGGACTGACGACGGAATGTCCTAACGACGGACGTATCCGTCGTCAAGTCCGTCGTTAACTATGGCGCCAACTCTCCCGCCAAAAAAACAGTCGCCAGTCCGTCGTCAAGTATTTCGCGGCGATCCGTCGCTAGTCTGTCACCAGCTAACGACGGATTTGTTATCCGTCGTCCATTTCGTCGCCAGTTTCATGTTTTTTTGTAGTGCCTTTTTATTATTTTGTTTATTTATTTATTTATTTCTTGTTTTCACATGTTTGTTATTGATTAGAGTGTTTTTAGGAATTCTATTTATTTATTCTTGATAACACTTAGAATCAGAATCGCTCTGCTAAGCTTTCCGTTGAGATTCAACCGGGATTAACTTTTCATGTGCAATTGACCTCGTATATTTGCGAGAACTTAGGTTTACACAATTTAGGTCCAACAAATTTGGACCAGAACTGCTTAGATCTCCTGGTAAAAGGGCCATAACTCCTAGCATCCCGTTCAGTAGATGTCTCCCTACTATCGGACAAAGCAAAGGAAGAAAAGAATCATAACTCGCTCAAAATATCCAAGCTCATTAGCAACGTGGAATCCAGAATATGCGGACTTCTGGACCTAATTTCGACCTCACGAGAACAAGCTCTAAATGTTACGGAGATACGTCTAACAACATCCATCGTCAATTACCTTTACTCATAATTAAGTAATAAGAACCGCAAATTTTCAATTATTAATTATCAAATTACAAATGCTACATTTTTTTCCCGAATGACAATTATTAAACTCAGTACCCAATTATGTCAATTTATTGTCTAAATATAATAAGTGGGTGGAATCGTTGAGGTTATTTCACAAATGGTTTATTATAGCAAGTTCTTGCTTTATTTAGGATCGTGTGAGACTAAATCTTATATAGAAATTAAAATCTATGCATATCACGTATTATTTTATCCATTACACATAGAATCTTATTATATAACATGGTAATGTATTTATATTCATTAATCAATGCATTATAATTGCAATGCATTATGTGCATTAATTTGATGCACAATTAATCTGGACCATAAATTATACAAAGATCAACGGTCCAAATTAATTCATAGTTTCTATTTAAGGATTAGTTTACATTTGATTTCTTCCACACACACACACACATATATATATAGGGAATGATTATAATGAAAATAGATTTGTTTATGTTAACTAAAAATAAATCTGAACCATCCATATTTTTCATCCTGTTGGGAACCCCACAAGTTTATATTGTTTTGATGATGTTATTCGAA
>JAPKLX010000113.1:796712-916478 GCA_026898415.1 Leonotis leonurus | reverse complement strand
ATTACATGTATTATAATGTTATAATAATACTCGATTTGATGCAAATTTATTAAGTTATTTGAATATTTGAATATTCAAATTTAATTTTTATGCATCTATTTTATTTGATTCGTATTTGATTTGATAATGATATTTGAAAGTATTCAATTATATTCAATTTTTAATACGAATATATACATATTACACATACAATATGAAATGTCAATTATCATATATGAATATATAATTATTCGAATATATAATCATACTTCATAAACTTTTATTTGTATTTAAATATTAATGGAATCATTTTTCCCACATTTGAATTTTGAATCATAAAATATTAAATAGAAATATGAATATTTCGAACATATATCTCAATCAAATTAAAATTATTTGATTATAGGAGTACACCTCTAACAAATATTTTTGCAAGAATAACGTATAAATCATAATTAAGTTGTCTCAAATACTTATTCAACACGGAAATTATACTAAACCTAGATTATATTATTTAATACATTAAAATAAAGACACAAAAAAAAAACCGGGCGCAAAAAATGAAAACCCGGACGTCTAAAAGATAAACCCGGTCGGTTTTCATTGAACATACAAACCGTCCGGATTTTAAGTATTTTCTAGCTATTTTCATTTTTTTTTTATAAATTAAATATACTATATTTTTTTAGCAACATGAGTGATAAATTCAACACTAAACATATATCTTTATCGTACACAAATTAAATTAAATAGGTAAATAATAATAGTCATATTATAAGCAAATTCATAATAATAACGTATAAATCATAATTAAGTTGTATTTATACTTATTCAACACGAAAATTATACTAAATCTACATTATATTATTTAATACATTAAAATAAAGACACAAAATTTTTTTTATTAAAACCCGGGCGCAAAAAATGAAAACCCGGTCGTCTAAAAGAAAAACCCGGTCGGTTTTCGTTGAACATACAAACCGTCCGGGTTTTAAGTATTTTCTACGTATTTTAATTTTTTTTTTATATATTAAATATACTATATTTATTTAGAAACATGAGTGATAAATTCAACACTAAACATATACTTATCGTACACAAATTACATTAATTAATTAAATAATAATGAACATGTACTTATATAAATCACAAATAAATCATAATTAACATGTACTCATATAAATCACATATAAATCATAATTAGCAAATAAAATAAATAGCACTAAATAATTAAATCAAACTCATGTTTAAAAACAATAAAAATTATATTTATATTTTTTCGTTCACCTCGTTGGATTTGAATAAAAAAGAAATTAATATTCTAAATGAAATATTTAATTAATTAAATCATACCTCGTTGGATTTCAACAATTTCTTTCGTTCAAAAACCTTCCTCGAGCTTGAAAACGTGTCGACAAACAACTCCTCTCTCAAAGTTGATAATCTGCCAAAATAACGAAAATTAATGAAATAAAATAGCAAGAAAACAACTCTATAAATTACCAAGGAAAAAAGGCGAAAAATAATTAAAAAATTTAAACATACAAATTGCAAAATTAATATTGCAACTACTAAACTAAAGAACTTAGTGAAAAAATTAAACAAACTAATGCAATTACCTGGTGACAAATTAAACACCGGTGCCTCTCTCCCTCTTCTTCAAACCCAGTACATGAGTTTGATTTAATTAATTTTTGAAAGTGGAGAGAGGGAGTTGGTTGTATATAAAAAGAGGGAGGTGATATAAGGTGTCTCTTAGCTATTTATGAAAAAACTCAACGAGATACTATTGTGCTTGTGAAAGAATCATGTTCTCAATATAGTATTATTTTGACTAGCATACAGTATTACAGCGTGTATGTTGACTCCACTTTGCATAATCATTTTTCCGTTAAAATATATTCCCTTATGAAAATCAGTAAAAATTAGTGCATATACACTATTGGCCGACGTAAAGCTATTGCTGGAGGGGGACATAAAGCTGTGCAGGAGACAAGTCGTGTTACTCACATGGCCAAGAGAGAGAGGGTTAGGTTTAAGGGTATTTTAGTCATTTTAGGCATTTTTAGGAGAGTTTTTACAAAGTGGGTATTTTGAGTGTAGATGTTACACAATAGGGCATTTTTCATAAATCACCCTACAATTATTATCTTTGTTAGCATATTTCCTTTTACTCTAATTACTAAAATATTAAAAAGAAGAAATTATATATTGTATTTGCAATATTATTCTATAGTATATCATTAATATAATAAATTAATTTTTATTTTAATATTAATGTTAATCAAATATAAAAATAAAATTAATATATAATTAAAAATATAAATATAAAAAATTTCGGTATATACCGTAATACCGAACATCCGGTATATACCGAAAGTTCGGTATAATTCGGTATACTGCGGTATCGTCAAAATTCATATCGATACCGTACCGAAAAAATCGGTATACCGTTAATACGGTATTTTCGGTTTTTTTCGGTTCGATATGCCCGGTATACCGATTTTTCGGTATTTTTTTCCACCCCTAGGTAAACACTACCAACTTATTTATAAATATGACAATCTTATCCTTTCGTATTTTTTTCATGTTCTTTTTAATTTTAGTTTTTTATAGTTAAATTGTGAATTTTATATTTGAATTCAATCTTTAATTGGTATGAGACTAATAAACAACATCGTTTTTAAAGAAAATCATAAGAAATTCGAAGAAATATGTATTAAAATATATAATTTTTATTTGAATCCCTAAATCTTACAGCTTTTAGTTGTTGTATGCCTGATTTTGCTTTGTATATGTGATTCTCATACATTCTTAATGTTGTATAACGAGTCAATTGACATGATATTGAATTGCATTTGATCAATGATTTTAATCTAAAAATTGGATTAGAGTTTCATGTTCTACAAACTACGATACAAGAGTAATTCATGTATTCTTGTAATCATGTAATGGTTGTGGTCATGTATTGGTTACACAACCAATACAAGACTTGAATTATACGTTCTTTCTATTTGACTATGTTTAATTACAAAAATACAATTAGAACGGTGTTTAATCATTAATGTTTTAGTAATTATGTATTGAAAAAATTAATCTTTCAATATGCGGTTATAAGACTGTCAGAGCACCGCTCACCTATCTGCGTCGCACACTACTTAATCAGCATATATATGAGTTATTATAATTCTAGCATTTTTTATTATTTGTATTGAATGATATAAAATTATATTTTAATCAATAAATCTAGTCGAAAGTGTTAATTAATAAAATAAAATAATTAAAAATTAATATTTTTACGAGGTATGTCATATCGTTCATGGACATATTAACATTGCCCACCGCTGGGGGTTAAAATCTTCGGAGACTGCCATTACAATAATAATTCATATTATTTTAATCGGGGTGGTTTGATTTGATTGATAGGATTGATATGATTATTACCTTTAAATCTCTACATTTTTTATGCCCCTTAATCGCTTAAATGTTTGATTATATAATCACACCAAAAATGTCTTGATTATATAATCAAACATTTGAGTAATGAATGGGCATAAAAAATGACTAAATTCATAAGCAGACGAATTATGGATAGGAAGGTAAAAATTTAAAGGTGATAATCCTATATATCGTATTATACAAATCAAACCACCCCATTGTGTATTAGGTAGAAATACTATTTAAATACAAAACCAAAGCACACTATTTAAAGCATGTACTCCCTCTATCCCGCTAAAAGCGGCCACAAGGGAGTCGACAAAGAAATTAAGAAAGTAAAGTGTCTCATTAAAAGCGGCCGCAAGGGAGATTAATAAACTAAATTGTTGTGTTTTAAAAAAGTGGAGTAACTTTTTTAAAGGTAATTTTTTTTTTCAGAAATGGTCCTAAAAAGGAAATGTGGCCACTTTTAGCGGGACAAAGATAATATTATTTATTTTATAGCTATAATTAATTTTATAATTCTAAATTTGAGTGAGCAATTTTGAAATTATCTCTATTAACCCAGGCTTTTGTTAGGTTAAAAGCTTGTCAAAGTGACTAGAAAATCGATATAATTACCCGTTCTTTTAAAATAAAAAACACTGATTAATACAATTTTTTTTTTAAACCAAACTAATTAATACTCCCTCCGTCCTACCTCAGTTGGCTCACTTACCATATTAGGGTGTCCCCTATTACTTGTCTCATTTCCTAAAGAGGTATAGATTAGAGTGTAGTAGAGGGAGTTAATGGTAATAAAGTAGGTGAAAAAAGTAATTAAAAAGATAATAAAATGTGTATTGGTATGCGATCCAAAAACATTTGGGACAACTGAGGTGGGTGAGAGGAGTATAACTTAGTGAACCAAATTCAGTATTAGGCTTTCATTCGGTTTCGATTTTTTATTTTTCTAAGTAATTTTTCGCACCTTTCATAATTATCCACACTAATCTATACTCTACGAAGTATACGAATTCAATTATATGCTTATTAATTACATAATAAATGAATATAACAATTTCTCAATGTTTTCATTCTCAATGACACTACAAGTCTTTTAAATCACCAATAACAGTACTTCTGCCTGCCAATAGGTCAAGCATTTTAAACATGCATTTTCTAAAATTTAAAATTATATTTCATCTATCCACCAAATTATGATTTGGTTTAAGCAAAGAAATGTTTTTAAAAATAATTTAATTTAAGATGCATTGAGGAGAGGAGAGGCCAACACGTGTGAGCTAATGGAAGGCACAACACAAAGAGGCTGCAGCTACAGCTAGCGAGGGAACCAAAGTAGACGATGAAGTTGAGCGCGAAAGCCTTGGATTTTTCTTCTCGATTTAACCGCCCCTGCTGCCCCTTAATTAATTTTCTCAGCTGGCCTGGCCTGAGATAATTTGAATTTGGAGAAATGTCGGAAGAGGGATTTGACATGCAGATGATAGGGAACTTCTTGAGCTTTGCATCAAGAGGAGATAGGGTTGGATTGAACAAGATGCTGAGGGAGGGAAGATCTCCGAACGTGCAGGACTACGACAAGAGAACTGCGCTTCATCTGGCCGCCAGCGAAGGCCATGCCTCCATCGTCGAGCTTCTTTTGGCCTACAACGCCGACGTCAATCTCCGTGATCGCTGGAAACGAACTGCATGTCTTTCTTATTCTAGTTCCTCTTCTTCTTCTTCTTCTTAAGTACTATTCCTCATTAATTTCTTGTAATTTCCCCTCATCATATCAGCCCTTAGCAGATGCCAAGCTGTATCAGCATCGAGATATCTGCAGGATCCTCGAACTCAATGGGGGAAGAGACCTTATGGAAGACCAAGAGATGGTCATGTGCTAACATCACTATTCATTTCATTTTATACTTCTTCCATCTCTCATCTCATCTAGATTTAATTTTATGCAGCCTGTTTGTCACGAGGAAGATCCGCAGGTGAATATTGATATCTCTGAGCTTAATTTTCAGGATTCATCCATCATTAACCAGGTATATATATTATCCTTCTTTCAATATATATATATATATATACTACTGATATATCTCAGAGTAGTGTAGTACAAAGTGAAGAAGTGATCGTAATGATATGTTTTAAATAATTTATATAGGGTCTATTTGGGGAGTCAGAAAAGGTGAAGTGGCGCGGAACATGTGTGGTTAAAACAGTTATCTCAAGACACATACAACATCCTGTCAAAATGTAATTAGCAGCTTCGAAACTCATCGTATTCGTATTCGTATTCATATTCATATTCATAGTATGCATGCATGTCTATTAATTAATTAAATTGATGGATGGATGGATGGATGTGTAGGGAGCTGACTGCTAAGGACAATACTCTTCTTGGAGAACTTCGACATCCAAATATTTTGGAGTTTCTTGGATCCATAGTGCACGGCGAAGAGATGATCTTCATCACTGAACACTTGCCAAAGGTACCTACCTAATTACTTTTCCTCAACTGCATGCATCTTTCATTTTCAGTTATACGTACATGTGTGGAAAAACAACACGTATTCCATTATAATAGATTAAGTGGTGGCATATATATAATTTCCAATCCATGACTAGCTAACATATATATATATATAAGTTTTGTTTCTTATTCATTCTAATTAATGTGCGTGTCAGGGCAACTTGGATGACCTCTTGACCAAAAAAGTGAAGTTGGATCCTGCAACATGTCTGCGTTATGCACTTGATATTGCTAGGTATATATATATCCTTGAAGAATTTATGTATTTATGGATGGATATCTTGCTAGTTTCTATGAATTGTATTATGACAATGAACTAATGAACAATTTGTTATCAAATTAAAGCAATTACATATATGTTGATTGGGTGCAGAGGAATGAATTATCTTCATCAGCACAAACCCCGACCTATTGTTCACAACAACTTGGACACTAGGTGATCGATCTTTTCCTCACTCAACTCTTCATCAATCCAAAACACTACTGCTTCACAAAAGAAGCTTAATTGAGCTAGCTAGCTAGCTACAATATATTATCCCACTCTGCCTTTCACTTGCAAATAATTTGTTATATATCTATATATGTATAATCTCGTCGGCCACTCCATTTTACGTGCCTGAATCATGGGGGACGACAAAAGTTAAGTCTTATATACGTACGATAGACATGAATGATCTCTAATTCTCTATGTACAAGTAAATATATATACACACATATGTTTTGTATCATCGATCATGATTATAAGCAGTACTCCCTCTGTCCTATAATTCTTGGCCCCAATAGTCAATAAAACACTTACAGTTTTGGTCAAATGGGACCAAGAATAATCAATAAAACACTTACAGTTTTGGTCAAATGGGACCGAGAATAATGGGACGGAGGTAGTAATTATTACCTGTATATGACATATATATGTCGCAGGAACTTGCTAATCGATGAAGGTGACCAGGTAAAGATTGGAGAATATTGGATTCATATGTTGTATGAGCGGATACACCCAAATCCAGAGAAGTGTATGTCGTCTTCAATACCAACATGAATATATAACATAATAGTGTAGGATATATAAATGTTTAATGAAGTATGATGGTTTAATTAATTTGTATGTGATGGTGAATGTTCTTCCTCCTCCTCATCATCATGGATTCATGCATGCAGCTCGGTTAGCAGATCCTTCTGAAAACCTCAACAAAGATCTCTATGACTTTGGAGTTATCTTTTATCAGGTACGTATATATATATATATATCAAATCAAATCTAGCTATATATGCATGTATTTTACTTGCTTATTCGATCCAGTCTTTGATCAAATATGTGTGTGTTAGTATATATATGTTAAAGTGTTGTGAACGAATCAAATAGTTTTGGCTCGATTTGCGATTCGATTCGAAATTTAGTGATTAGAATTCGAATATATGGGATATTCTTAAATATTCAATTAAATATATAAATAATATATTTATATAAATATATAAAAATATATTTACATATAATTATTTAAATGCAAAGCCTACTTTATATATTAAAAAATAAATTTCATCATAATTTTTACTTTTTGTTATAATAAAATTTCGAATTTCATCGAATTTTAAATTTAATATTTTTAAATATTACTCAATCCGTTCCACTAAAAGTGCTCACGTTTGACCAAATCTGTGAGAGCTTTTTGGTCAAACGTGGCCACTTTTAGTAGAATAGAGAGCGTATTATTTAATATATTAAAAAATAAAATCAAATAATTCGATTCGATTCGGTTCGTTTACAAGCTAGGTGTGATTATGATTAATTAATTATAAGTAGTCTCATATATAAATGTAGATGTTGGAAGGAAAGCAAAACGCCAATATGTACGATGAGTTGATGCATCTGGAGTCTGTAGAGCTTGACAAGAAGTTTAACATAAGCCGCCGCCCTGGAAGAATTCATCAGTAACTTACTAATTACTTTTTTATTACTATTTAATTATTTCTCTTTTTTCAATTAAAATTAATCTTGAGATTTTGAAATGTTATACTAATAATTAATGAATTGTGGTTTAATTTGTTGCAGACTGATAGAGCAATGTTGTAGCAAAGATCCAATCAGAAAACCATCATTCGCAGTTGTGATAGACATTCTGGAGGAAATTATATTGTTGCTTAAGAATGCTGGTTGTAATGTTTGTTAATTCCTACTTCCTCTTTATATATTAATGTTGTATGCATATATGCATTTTACAAACTATACACACATATATATTACAGTACGTACCTTAATTAATCTTGTTCCACGTACGTAGTATGGCATGTTTTGTGGTTGTGGTGTACTATTAAATATTTCGTAGCACAAGTCATCTTATTTAAAAAATCAGATGTTTATATCATAAAAAAAGATATAACTTTTCAACTTTTGATATTCTTACGTGTAATCTTCTCTCTCGGTCTAAAAGCTATTAATTTTCTATTTTAATTTATTTTATTAATATTAATTTATTTCTAAAACTATTAAAAAGTAACTTGTTAAAATATGTGGACTCTATTATTATTTTATCTTTAACATTATTTTACGGACAAAAAAGAAATAAACTGCTTTTATATACCGAATTAGGAATGTGAAGGCCTCTCCTTTTCTCGGAGACCAGAAGAAAGAGCTATACTATTGAGAGATCTTTTTTCTCATTTTGTTTGAAGTGGGCCAAATAGAGAACAAAATGCATAAAACTATAGGGGAATGGTTCCACTTTTGCGTTTTGATTTAAAATTAAGGGCAATAACTCGAATTTAATCCCTAAAGATGATAAATCTTTCTTCTTTCATTTGTAAATTCAATGAATTGATTACTGACGGATTTGAGCTTTGGTGTCAATTTGACGGCGCTGGGAGGTTGATTAAATACTTGAAAAGCATTATCATTCCTAGCAACGACGTCAACCTGACGTAGCCCAGTCGTTATCACTCCTGTCAAGATAAATTTATAATACATATACTCTTCACTAGGTTCCGCATAGTGGCAAGTACATGGTCGATCCCATAGGAAGTTGGTGTACTCTCTCTCTGTCACGATTTATATATTTTTATAAGGGGGGTCTGCCTCGAGCAGGAAAGTAACCAAGACCTGAAATAAAACAAAAGAAAATTAAACAGCAAAAAGATACTTGGCTTGGGGTTCAACTTGTTATGCCTTGATCAACTCCTTGGTCATAGGTGCAAAGATTCTCGTTGCATACACATGTCATTGGTTAAAGGCAAGCGTAGGAATGGAGTTTTACTCCTACCACCCAAACGCATCACTCAGGCAGCCCCCTTTTTAATTGTCACGTAGCCACTGAAGCTCCGCCCAGCACACCTTTTCAGCCTAGAAGGTAAGGGTTACTCATTCCCTATCCCCCTTGCCCAATATTGCTCATGAACCAAGCTTACTCCAGTGTACCGAAATAGGAATTCGCGGGGAACACAACAACCATTGGCACACCATCTCAGACGCCCGTCCCATGGCGTCCACATTTACTTCACCACGCTGATCCCTCTGGCTGACAAGAAGGAAGTCGCTAACACTTGTAGTTTCCAACTCGCAATTGTAATATGACCTTGCTCAAGACTGCTATCGGCCAGACAACACCAATGACTTGATCAAGTTATATAAGAATCAGATCAAGCGCTTTAGGAACACACACGTGCAACTACGTTGGCCAAGTTAGACCTCACAATGATAAGTTGATCTTAGCTAAACTTGTTTAACCAAAACCAAGTATTAAAGTTACTAAGACATAAATAAAAGAAACGAAAAAGAAAATATAAAAGGAAACGTACTAGAATTATATAGAAAACGGAAAGCAATCCATGGAAAGACCAACCCTGACCAAGACAAATAAATATAAGAAAAATAAAAGGTGCTCGAAGGCTTCGTTTCTTCCTCCCTTAGACTCTCAAAATATCAATCTATAATATACTAAGAGAAAGAACGAAGAGTGTGAGTGGTTCGTGCAGCAGCGGCTCTCCTTCACGTACTTCACGTTATGTCGTATATGTGTTTATATGTTGACTGCTGCTGCCAAGGCTTTATATAGAAAATGGAGTAGGTTATGGGCCAGGCCCATGACGTTTTGAGCAAGCTAGGGTTTCAAGGGATTTCTTTCCTTGCATAAATATCTCCAAATATATCCTCCTTATCATCAATGAGGTCGAAATCGTGCATATCCATTGTGGAAGGAAATAAAGATTTTTTTCCTTATTTTCTCGCGGCTACCAGGATCTTCCGCACCTTGCCCAAGGACATGGTCAAGACGTGCGTCGTATGCACCTTGTCTTCCAACTTGCCCAAACTTTCCTTCTTCTACTCCAAGCTTCTCCAGGCGACATAAAGTATTCTGTAAGAACGTTCTCCTCGCCGTCTTGCTCAAGAGCTTGACTTATGCATCGTCTTGCTCAGGATCTAACTCGTCTTAGTGGCGGCTACGGTTTGTATGGAAGATCTTCTTTCCTTGTTGAATGGATCACTAGTATCTCCAGCAGTTGACCGCCTTAATTCTTTCCTTATGTAGCTCTGGCAGGATTAAGGAAATATATATTTCCTTGATTGCGCTCCGCGGTTAGAATCTGCATCCGCTCCTCCAAAGATCTCGTCAAATCTTTCCTTTTCAGCTCCTCGTTCTCTAGGTACTCCATCTTGGGCACAGAGAGTCTCCAAACGGCTTGCCCAAGGTGTTGCTCAAGAAACCTCGCCTTCCATATTTGAAATGTCAGGTCCAGATCCCGCGCAGTACATTGTCTTAAGCACAAATTTTCCTTGCTCAAGGTGTTACAACGCCTGAAATTTGCCTCTTTCACGAAATATGACATGACTTGCCCAAGAATAGTCTCAACTACCTGCCTCACAAAAGTATGTCCTCCCAAACATAAAGACACAAAAACAAAGAAAAAGAAGACTCGATCTACACCTAGACAAGCTCAAAAAGAGCACGAAAATCGGGCTCGTCAATTACCTTTCAATGATCTTGAACGATTTTGACCTCTTTTATTATCTTAATCTTAAGTTAAGGATATGACCATATTTTTGAACCCTCTGTCGAGCTCTACCCTAGCCTTTCCTTTTGAAGGGCAAAAAAATATCTCCACCTGCTGCCAATAGACTTTCTTTGAAATTCTACTGAACGGGTCAATCCTCCAGTCCACTCCCACATTTATTTTATCATTGTACCGTCCACTAACCAATTTGGTCCCAAGGTAAGGAATAACCAATTACACAAAAAAGATGTGGTCAATACTGCCAACTCCAGTAGGACAAAGAAAAATTGGTTTGTTTTCAAATAATCTCTTTCGCCTTCTTGAAAGCAACAATCAAATCTAAAGATCGACAAACCCGTTCTTCATTGGGGGCTTATGGGCGAACAACCCTTAAACCAAAAAAAAGTGGAACCCTTCCCCTATTTTTTTATGCATTTTATTTTCTATTTGGCCCACTTCAAACAAAATGTGAAAAAGGGGCCGGTCAATAGCATAGTTCTTTTTTTCCCCAGTCTCCGAAAGTCCCTTGCATACAAGCTGTTAATATCAAGTACGGGTGAGCAAAAAATGGTAAAAAACCGAAAACCAAACTGATAAATTTGGTTCAGTTTTTTTTCTTTTCGGTTTGGTTTCGGTTTTGACATAAAAAAAATTGAAATACCGAAAACCGAACCGAAACATATTATTTAATAAGTATTTATTTAATATTACTTATTAAATAGATATTAAATATTACCACTTCGTCCTCTCCAAAGAGAGGCGTATTCCTTTTTGTGATATCCTCTCCAAAGAAAGACATTTCCTAAAATGGAAATAATAAGGGGTGTTAAATTGTAATAAGGGGGCACACTAATTGCACCCTTATTTTTTTTTCTTTAGATTAATACAACACTTTAAAGTTTAACTAAAGACTCTTTAATTTGCATGTACAAAAGAAATGTCTCTCTTTGAAGAGGATAGAGTGGTACTTATTAAATAATTATTTAATTAATATTACTTATTAAATATATAAATATATATTGAATATTACCTATTAAATATATTTTTAATAATTATTTATTCAATACTTTTTATTTTGGTTTTTTTTTATTTTTTTCGGTTTAAGATTATTTCGGTTCAATTTTGGTTTTATATTTTTTCGGTTCGAATTTTTTTTGTTTTCATTATTTTTTCGGTTTAGTAACCGAACCGAACCATGCTCACCCCTAATCTCAGGTAGGGAAAGATCCTGAACTGAAGGCAAGGTAAAGTCAAGGCTTTATAAGCTTATGTACCAAATCAGTCGATAAATCTTGAAATGACATATGGTATGTAATAATCAAAGGAAACTAGACATTTGGTCAAAATAAATTCTGGTTTTGACTAACTAGTATTTACGACTTTAGTTGGAAGAATGAAATATTAGACTCCATTCCAAATGCAAAAGATGTAGAAAAGTTGACAGAAAAGGAATTTCATTATTTACTCAGAAGGTGAGCTCCTAAAATCAGTTAATACAAGCTACTATAACTATTATTTATATATATAAATTTCGAACATTCTAGAAAGTAGAAAATCATACATTTTAGAAGAGGTGCGATTACAAACTAATAGACTAAAAAACTAATTCACAAACTGAGCTCCACAACAAATTGATCGACTTTAGTCTACGCTCAGTCTGCAAACATAAATTGATATGTATAAGGCAATCAGGTGAAATGACAAATTTGAAGGAACCACATGCCTATAAAGTAAGTAAATATATTGAGAGAAAGTATCATAAGATTCGTGATATAGTGAGGCGATATATCATTGTGGTGACCAAGATAGAACCAAAACACAACCCAGCAGATCACATTCACTAAAAGTTTGTCAGACTAGTCGTTGGTGTGTCATGTGGAAAGACTTAGAGTGAGATGCATGAAGGAACTATTTTGAGTATAATTGGAAGAAATGTATTAGATAGTAGTGTATATACTATAGCAAACTTGAGTATAAACAGAAGATTGTTAGAGTTTGTATACTTCAAATCATATTTTATGCTTGAATATGATAATATATTTATTTTCAATTTCATTTAATGAGAATAAATATTTTGTCATTGGTATGTGATTTATTTTATGTCAGTTATTTATTGAGAAACAAGTTTATATTCTACATTGTAGACTATATTGTTTTGCCCGTTTTCGGTCTCGTTTTTCATGCATATTGAATCGATAATGTTTTGATTTATCTTGCCTTTATTGTTCTATTTGATCTTTTGGTTTCCATATTTTCTTATTTCAGATAGAGAGTCGAACAAACAGAGCTAATGAGGCTCGAGAAGAGAAATGAGGACGAAACGACACAAAAGAGGGTCAGCTGCGTGCCAAGGTAGCGGTTGCTAGCACCTAGCGGCCGCTAGCCCTTGAGTCATCAGTTCCTAGGCAAAACGTGAGTCTAGCGGCCGCTAGCTCACCCCAAGTAGAAACAATACAGAACATGAGGCTAGCGACCGTTACCCCCTAGCGGCCGCTAGCTCGCCCAAGCGAAACCAAGAAAGAGTGTGGGGCTAGCTGCCACTAGCTCACCCCAAGTAGGAAAAATACAGAACGTGAGGCTAGCGACTGTTACCCCCTAACGGCCGCTAGCTCGCCCAAGAGAAACCAAGACAGAGTCTGGGGCTAGCGAGCGCTAGCACTAGCCCCAGGATTCTTCGACTGAGACAAAACGTGGGGGTAGCGGTCGCTACCCCCTAGTGAGCGCTACCTAGGCGGAAATTCCCCACTATTTAAAGACTCCTCGCGAGAATTGTGACAACTTATCATTCTAGGATTTTGAAACAAGAGAGAAAACACAGTAGATAGTTTTAGTACTTCAAATTTCATAATCTGTTCTTTATTTCTCGTTGTGGATTTGATCGTGATTCAACCCGGAGACTATTTCTATTGCATTATTTTCTCATTTAATTCATGAGTTCTTACTGTTTTCTTATTTTGTTTATCGCTTTTACTTTCTTGTGGCTTCCTTCTTGATTAAGATTAAATTATTTCTTTTTTATTATATTATCCATATTAATCAATCAATCGAAGCATGTCAAGATTTATTTCATTTAATTTCTAGTTCTTAGATTTAGGATTTAATTTCTCTCTTAATTCTTGCCTATATAATTTGTTTCTTAATTCCCTTTATTTCACTCTCTTAGGTAATTAATTAATTTATATTAATAATCATTCAAATCACAATTATAGTATTTAGGATTTTGATTGTTTTTGTTAAATAAAGTAGACGAAGCCCTATTTAGTCTTCCTTGAGAATACGACTTGGATTAGCTTGTGATTATAATGACCTCGTCCTATTGTGAGTACTTAATTAAAATAAGTTGAAACATATATGGTGGATCGATAATTATAGAAGGTAACATAGTTGGTTCAAGTTCACACTCCAGACAGATTGGTCAGTGTCGTTGCAAAAGACTGTATTATGATTTCATGTATTGCATTTACCTTAGCCGACAGAATAATATTGGTGCTTTTATACTAGCAGGGGCGGAGCCACCCTATAGAGTGATCTAACCTAAAAATATTTCATTTACTACTAGTTTGGTAAAATTTTATGAAAGTTGTGTATAAATTTGCAAATATTATCAAGATCGTGATCCACCAAAAATTAAGAAAAACAGGAGTAAAGATTTTTCCCCTCGTACCTTCAGGGGCCTGGTTCCGCCCTTGTATACTAGTGTGCATGTAATTGTATTTATGCATTGTATGGTTTTACAGCGAGATAAGTTTTTCTCTGCTGGCCGTGAAGAACGAGGTTTTGAAGATTCAGTTCTTAATCTATGTGATTGATATTAAGTATACGCGACTGATTTTGCAGTGCTTTGATGCAAATTTTTCATAACCCTATATCTTGATACGTTGTGGTAGTTAGTTTAATAAGAAGTGTTGGGATGTCATTATATAAAATTGCGTCGGCATGTTCAAGCTAATTGTATGTGATGTTGGGTTTTGAGAGAGCAGGTGTGTTGTATGGGGGAGGGTAATACACCAAGCTCTAACTTTTTCGCGTAAGGCTGCTTGAACAGCAGGTCGAGAGGCAGCTCACTAACTATACCAAATCATCTCTATTGGGATAGCATGGTATCTCCTCTGATAAAGAGAGAGAGTAATTTGCTCACGTAAGTTCTCGAGGAGTGAATGACCTGATTAGAGAGCAGGTTGACTGCAGCTAGCTGGAGCTTACCAGGTTATTTGTCTAAGGTCAGGTCGTGTGCGGAAACATTGTGATCTGTTGGTTGTTCTTACACTTAGAAAATATTTTATTTATATCGAGTGTTCTTTAAAAGGTTGATTCAAGATGCACATCTCGTTGGTGAAGTGATAAACAAATAATCAAACAATGCAATGCAAATCATAAAAGAACACACAATATTTAACATGGTTCAGGAAATCCCCTACGTCCATGATCAATCAAAGTTGGATCGATGAATCCTTTAACCATAGATCTCTCGCTTATTTATCATCATTGAATACAAGTCAAAACTCTTATTTATACTTGTTGAGAACGAGATTACAACTCTTTTATTAAACTCGTTGAGTATGAGATCTAGTTCGAGTTAAATTAATGTCTTCCTCCTTGAAACTTTTGGTTGTGGAGGAACTAAAACTATGAGCTTTGAAGGCTCAAATCTAATGTGAGTTCTAGTAGGTTTATCTTCAGAAACAAGGTAAAATATCTTTAATTTACAACACTCAAGAATGTATATTTGAGCTAACTAGTGTTAAATAAATTCTGAAAATTTGGAGAGAATCTTGTAGCGTTAAAGCTCTTTTCTGGGTATGTAGACGAATGAACACCATTTTTGAAAAATGGATTAAAATATCTATAGGCATAGTATTTGAAAACCAGCTGTTGAAGCATAATGATGACTAAGCTTTGATTGTGTCGTCCTTGTCATATCCGCGTGCGTCGTCTAGTTATAAAATCTTTATTGATAGCATTAATGCCCATATAGTCGTTGATGCCGATTATAATTCTAGCCGTTGGATTTAGTCCTATGTGGAATGATGACATGGCATATGACAGGTGAGTTGTGATCCATTTAGGCAGATCATTAACTTCCTTCAAAGTGTAATGAGCAGCTCACTTAACCTTAGCAGTTTAGCTTAACCTAGTGACCTGATATTATCAGGTCAACTTCCAATATAGTTAAGTTGATTCCCCATAATCCAATGATCAATTAATGTCAACATGTAAAGTCTAGGTCAAATCGACATCAACCTGTTTGATACAAGGTTGACTCCATCGCGCTGCTTCTTGTGCAGCTGGGCTGATGGTGGTAGTATGTTCCTCAATTTGTCTATTGGCCTGATCTGCTCCATAAAGTGTGTTGGCCTGCTCCATAAAGTGTGTTGGCCTTGATCTGCTCGTCTGGTCTGTTGGCCTTGTTCATAAACGATATTTATCCCCACTGAGCTGATCTGATAAATCTTCTGCTCTTGCAGTTTACTGTTTTGTGTCATGTAAATAAGATGCTTCTAAATAATGAGTCTAGAAAGACAATGTTAAGCCTATAAATAAACTGTTACATTAATCATGTTCTTACATTTTGAATAACCTATTACAAACAATAAGGTCGATGACACATGTCGTTAACTTGACATGGCCTTACAAGGTGATCTCTCTTCTAACACGTAGACTAAATAAGGTCAAGCTCTAGAGATCGGGTTATTAAATCACTAACCTTTTTTTACAAGGCAGTTGACCTGCAATTAAGAACACATAACTCATGGACACGATATGTCTTTCATCAACATGTCCTTACACTTAGTCATTCTGTAAAGTCTAACTAATCTAAACACAACAAAACATTAAATCTTAAGCATCAATATGCATTAAATTGTACGCACAATATAATTGCATACATACACATCATGGTTTCGCATCTTCAAAACACATATATAATTTCTGCAATCATCAAAAAATTCCTAACATGTGCACAGGGGTGTAATCAAACCTAACTGAATCGAATATTGTCATGCTCAAGTTCGGTTCGTTTGAAAAATTGAAAGCTCGAGTTCAACTCAAACTCAGTTTGAAAAATTGAAGGCTCAAGTTCGGCTTGAACTTGGTTCGAGTTTTGAAAATGAAACTTGAGTTCGGTTCGATAATAAAATCAAGCTCTAGTTTGGTTCAAGTTTGATTCGTTTATTATTCAATTTAATAGTAAATTCGAAACCCGAGCTCAAACTCGGCTGGAGTTCGTTAAATATACGAATTTGAGCTTGTTAAAAAGCTTGTTTACTAAATTATTCTGGTAATATATGTTTTTATATTAAGTTAATAAGTTCGTGAACTAGTTCACATATAAAATTCACGAAATATTCGAAGTTCGGCTCGTTTTTAATGTTTGCGAACAAGCTTGTTAACAATATTTGTGAAGTATTTGAAGTTCAGTTTATTATAATATATTCGAACATGTTCACGAACCTTTCGAACCGAATACCATTATGCTCTAGTTCGGCTAACAAAATATTCGAATTCGATTTAAGACTCGAGTTCGGTTCATTTAGTAAATGAACGAATTTCAAACGAACTTTTATCGAACCAGGATCTGAATAGTTTACAAATTGTTTGGTTCGCTTACAACCATATATGTGCGTAAGTAGCTCAGAAAAGAATTATTATATAGAAACCCTGCAAATTGAATTAATTTCCAAATATAATACTCTCTATTTCCACTAAAATGATTTACATTTTAACTCGACTCAAGTTTTAATAATGTATTTTGACTATAATGGGGAATGATAATGTGTACTGAGTGGAGTTAGGGTCACACTCGATATATTATTTTAAATTAAGTTGTGTAGTTAGTGGAGTTTGGGTCTCACTTAACATATTATTTTAGATTGAATTATGTGTAGTGAGTGATGTGATTACTATAAATGGAAAGTTTCAAATGTAAATCATTTTTGTGGACATCCCAAAATGACAAAACGTAAATAGCAATTTACGTTTATCTTGGAAACAAGTTATTTCCCCTTTCTACATAAACTTGGATTTTTATGTAGGACCATGAAGCACGTGACAAGTAAGGGGGAAGCAAACGTAAGAAGTTAAAGAAGAAGCAACTACTAGTTATTGTGTATACTCTATAAATAGAAATAGTAGAAAAGCTAGCTCCACAATGTGTATTTTGTATTTAAAACATATATCGGTTCATCGTAATAAATCTCTCGTTTCGTCTCCAAAACTAGTGATAATTGCATAAGTTATGTATGTGACTTCATGTAAGAATTGATATTTTGCAACTTGATTATCTAGAGATTGCTTGAGTAGTAACAAATTGTATCAGAGCATATGGTACAACTCAATAGAGTGTCGAACTTGGAATCGCGAATCAATCCGCAATGGCAGAAGCAACATCAATCAATGATGGCAATAATCCAACTAAAATTTGAGGAGATGTGAAAGAAGAATAAAAAATTTTATGGTGAGAATAAGGCGTCCACCGCTGAGGACTCCGGCTAGAAGAAGTTTCCCAAGAATGAATCAGTCTGAAATTTTGCCGTTGATGATGGCAGCGAGAAGAATCTGAACACGGAGGATGAACTAAGTGAGGAGAAACCATTCAAAGAGGAGTTCGTTAATTGAGATAGCCAGCCTAAGAAACAAGAACTCACTACAACAGTCACTGATGAGACCGAAGACACACCATCACCGTTAGGGGCGAGAATTTGAGGCCGGAACTTGGGACTTTCCTAGTCCCGTCACGAGTTCCAGCGAAATTCAGGACTTTGTGTCTCAAATTTTTCGGTACCGGGACCAGGATTGAAGAATTGAAAATTTTCGGGACTTCCAATATCCCGAAATTAATTTTAAAATTCAGTACATTTGGTCCCTATTGGAAAATTTTGGTCTCGTTCAGAATTTCAAGAACCATTCGGGACTAATCGAGATATTTTTTTCGGGACTAGGACCAGGACTTACAATTTTTCAATTTTGGGACATGGGAGTTCCGAAATCCCTATTGGGACCGGGACCAAAAATTCGATAATTTTTTAAACCCGGGATCAGGACCGGGAGGACTCTCGGTTCCGTCTTCTCACCCTTAATCACCGTCACCATTGAACTCCATTAGCAGAAAGACGAGGCGAGACTACTAGCATCGACTAAGGCAACATCTTACCTCCCTACGTGAGTAAAGGGGGAAGCAGTTGGTACACTTGACATGAGTTGATGAGATTGTTAGGATAGTTATGGATGTAGTTACTAGATGTACTCTATAAAAATTAGTAGAAGGTTAGTTCCAAAACGTGCATTTTGTATTATAAACATATATATCTCATTACATAGTACTCTTTTCTTCTCCAAAACTAGTGATAATCGCGTATGTCACGTCTTTGACTTCACTTGAGAACTGTTATTTTGCAATTTGATGATCCAGAAATTGCTTGAGTCATAACTTAGATTTAGAGTGAAGAAAAAGAAATTAATTGTAAAATAATTCAAAAAATTAAAAGAAAAAAAAACAAGAAGTGTTACATAGCTTTTCGTTTAAGATATATTTTGTGTGAGTTATAAGTTTATATGTTGAAAAGACGAAGATTACATTATTGTGTTTGTGTGTTGTGATACTTTTCGCAGAGCCTTTAGTTTGTAGGTCCAATGAGATTGCCTCGATCACAAGGCATAATTAAGTATTTCTTGATGAAAGGGTGCATTTGTCTTTCTCAAGAAAAGAATGACACATTGCATACTTAAATATATTCAAAGGCACCCCTTTCATCAAGAAAACAAAGAAACATTGCATACTTGGATATATGGAAAAGTAGCAAATTCGCCCTTATGGTAGATACTTCTTTGGTGAATCAACTCATATGGTAAAGTTGTGTTCAAACTCACCCTCAACGTTTCACATTTGTTACAATTACCCCCTCGCAATTAACGGGCGTCTAACACCGTTAACATCCCATTAAAACGCATGTCTCATAGAGCGTTCTGAGCAAAATGACGTCGTTTTAAGTCGCCCTGGATGATGTAGGCGCGGCGGCGCTCAAGGAGGCCCGTTCGGACCCTCTTCTACCCAAACTCGTAGTATGTTTTAAAATTGTCAGTCCATCAACTCCGTCACCGCGCTTCTTCAATGCCAGTGTCATGTGGCTTCGAAAGAAGCTTGCAACGCCGGTGACGAGGATGGTGAGGCCCTATTTGAACAAAGATTGGGCCGAATTTCAGACCTTGAGTTCTCAATTAAGGCTTAAAATGGGGAGAGGGCGATGGCGTGGAGGCTGCAGCGCTTTCCGGTGGAGAAGGAGGCGCGAGGGGAGAGGAAGAAGAGTAGAAGGAAAGACCAAAGAGTGAGGCGTGAATGTAAAGGGAGGTGGTGGAAGTCATACGACGGTGATTTGAATTTCTGGTGGAGGGGATGATTGTGACGTTAATTAGATGATTTTTTCCGGTGGATGTTAAGACACCAATTTTCCGATGGAGAGGATGAATTACATCAATAGAATGTTAACGGCGTTAAACGTCCGTGAATTGCAAGGGCTAATTGTAACAGAACGTTGAGGGTGAGTTTGAACAAAACCTTACCATAGGGTTGATTCGCCATAGGGGTGTCTAACATAAGGGTGTATTTGCTACTTTTCCCTATATTAAAACACTTGAACTCAAGATTATGACGGTGTTTGACTGAGCTTATAAGCTCTTGAAAAGTGTTTGGCAAATTAAACTCTTTGAGAGCTTATAAGTTGCAAAAATAAGTTCTTTTAGCTTATAAACTCTTCAAAAAATAAGTAATTTTACCCTAACTTATTTCTTCATGAACTTATAAACTACAACAAAATTACATAAATATCATCATATTTAGCCCAACCAATTCATATGAAAAGTTTAAAATATCACACTTTATCCTCTTATAAGCTTATTTATCCAAACATCTTGACAACTTATAAGCTCTTAAGATGACATCTTATAAGCTCTTTAAAATAAACTTAGTCAAACACCCTCTACGTTACTATGTTATCAATCCATTCCAACACCTTAGGCATCATAATGGAGACAGTCATCGACAAATGGCGAAGAGTGTGATTCAGCACCATGGACAAGTCGTTGAGCTTCTGCATAGTGAGGGAGGTGGCAGGTTGAATTACGGGCAGCGAGCTATCTCTCTATGCACGATCTATCATATGTTTGGGCAGTCCAAAAGAGTAATTTGATCTTTGAAAAGGTCAAAACTTATGGGGCATGATACGACCTCGGATCGAGATCGTATCAATAAAGACCTCTTCGAGTGAGGGCGAACTCCGATTTCACCTTTCGAGCAAGTGAGGCTCCTAAAAGTTGTGACAACTCTTTAATTCATATTCATTGATTTCCTAAAACATAGAATACAACTCGATATTTATAAAGGTAGGAAACCCTAGACGCACCCCTAATGGGCTCAACTTAAAGACGGGCCAATAAACATCGCAATACCCGTTTATAACAATTATTAATTAACTAAACTCCCTAATAGAGATGCTAGAAATAATACTGATAATATATAAATATATATGCGTATCAGGGCACCTAAAGTAGGGTTGGGGTTCATACTTTCCTCGCTCGTAAGGAAATAAAAGCGTAGATTATCTTATATTTTAATTAGATGCAATCAATCGTACAGGTACCGACACATACATGTTGTAAGATTTACATGAAAACAAGTGGTGGAATATTGGGATAGAAACAAGAAGACATGGCAAGTGGCATGCATGTTCTAGAGCACTATATCCTCAGATTGCAACTTATTGTTTTGTTTTGACAGAGAAAAAGAAAGAATACTGTAAAAAACAAATGAGCCTAAATTAATAGGATAAAGAGAGTAACAATTACCTTTTATAATTTGATCCAAGAAGAATCTCAAAACACGTGATTGTAGCTAATATTTGAGACTATTTGTTTGAAATGTATATCGTCTAAAAGGTGGGACTGAAATAATTCTAGGTTGGTTATAAGTCATCCCACTCAAGTATAAAAGACCTCTTAGTCGATAGCTAAAAACGCCTCCAAACCATTAATGAGTAAGTATTAAAAATTGAGCCAAATTTCAAACAAAATTACAAACAATAATGAACTGAGGATATATACAATAGCCCTACAACACTGGTGTGGCGTCATGTATGCAAAAATCATATCCGCAATTGTAAATGAACACAGATTTAATTTAACCCATTCAAATAAAATATTATGATCAGTTCTTCAAGCATAGGTCACCTAGCTAAAATGAAGAAGCCTCGATATTTGCCTTATTTCCAGCAAGAATGAGAGAGATCTCCAGTCCTCGACTGAAAGCTTGGTTAAAGAGGAGCCGAGACTGGAAGGTTGATACAAATGGAAACCAAGACAATATAGCAATTGGGGCAAAAATGAGTATACCCATTCCGGCATCGTACATTCTGGCGAACTCTTTTACAGAATCCCAAAGCCCTAAACTCTTCACTATCCTCTTCCACGTAATTGCCAACTGCAGGATTAGTCATTACGAGCATGAGAAAAATGCCCAACTAGAAAGGAAACAAATATAATAAAAGAAGCGTATCATCACTATTGTGTTAATGGCAATTATTATGGCCCTTCAGAAAGAGTACTTTAAGCTATCATTTAATTAACATGGCAATTAAAGAAGCGTATCATCACAATCCATCTTTACGTACTAAGGGAGCGTTCACTAAGTGGAATAAGCTGGGATAAGGCCGGATATCTAAAAATAATATAGGCTAGTGCTAGTCTAATGTTTACTAATTAAGATTAGACTCATAGGATACCCCGACCCCGTGATTAATACTCTGATAAATGATTATTTGCTTGATAAGTATCTTATCTAAAAGGGTGAGATTACATTAAAGTAATCT
The DNA here is from genome assembly GCA_026898415.1 of Leonotis leonurus. Taxonomy (NCBI): domain Eukaryota; kingdom Viridiplantae; phylum Streptophyta; class Magnoliopsida; order Lamiales; family Lamiaceae; genus Leonotis; species Leonotis leonurus. The sequence goes on along the minus strand of JAPKLX010000113.1, from coordinate 893,702 downwards.
CAAGGAGTGGATAATTTCAATTAATTCTATACTACTTAGTAAACACCTCCTAAGTTGATACTATAGGATATAGAAGTCGGATATATACTTACTAAAATGAAGACGAAATCATTTCATAATAAAAATAAACAGAAAAAGCGCATGCAATAAGGAATCAGCCAGTAGCTTTAACTACGCAACTGCATTCATTAACATATATAGAAAGCAGAGGTAGATGGAGACCTATTTTTCATTTAGCAGTGTGTTATCCTGTTATAACTTATAACTGTACAATGAAGCGTACTTTGCTTAATCTTATCAAAGAATAGCCATTAAATTAGCATCCAGTTAGACTTACGCAGAGAATGAGCCATCCAGTAGGAATAAATGCAAGGATGCTAGCAAATAAATCTGGAACAGAGAGTTCAGTGAAAACAACCACCAGGCAAAGTGCTACAATGAGTCCAATGGCCGTTACACCTTGCATAAACCGCAGGACTAGCTGGAAATTTGTTGACTTTTTAGGACTCAAAGTGAATATCTGTAAGTTAAAGGAAAAAAAAAACAATTAGCATTATGACTTTAACAATACAAAAAGGAAATCAATTAACCCAGATAAAATGACGAACCTTAAAGATTAGAACTATTCCAACCAATACAACCCAAGAAAAGCCATACACCTAACCAGTTCAAAGTCGAAATGGATGAAACATCAGTAGGTCGAAATTCATTCATATAATAAAAAGACAGTAGCAACTAGCAAAAGTAAGTCAACTGGCATTCACATAAAATATTTGTAAAAGAAAAGCACCTAGGACTACATATATATATACACATTTTAATACAAAGATATTTCTATTTTGGAAGTTGAACATCGGTGTTCAACTTAGGATAGTTCATGAAAACTCCAACTATAGTGAAACTTTTTTGAAATACAATGGAGGACATTCAAAATGTGACCATATTATGCACTCCATTTCACAATCTAAAAGTAAGCAAATAGACATCAGTGTTGTGCACAAGGATTATGCTTCAATCACGACTACTTACTCTTCTTTTGGGAATCCCAAAACAACTTAATCATTCAAAGCTTTCTTAATTCAATTTCAAACAAATTAATCTTTTGTTAGTTGTTGCTTTGATTTTTTATTTCAATTTAAGCTCTTCGGAAATGTTATGTTCATGTTCTTTTGGGCTTCAATAATTATTTGGGTTTTTCATAACTCAATTAAAATATAATTAATTATTATAATGCCAATGCACTTCATAAATTTTGTAAATGACACAGTGCCCAATGTTAGTACAATATCCCCAACACTCGGATCCACACTGGTGTCTGGCAGCATATATAGATTTTACAGCTTAAGAAATAAGAAGTAACGATATAAACGAGGAAACCACGCTATTACTTTATTCATGTAAACTCTTACCATTTTTTTATTGATTTATTTTTCTAGACCAAGCAAAAGCAAATGTCATTTTTCGTCCTATTTAGTGGTAAAATATCATAAGATTAGGTTGCCAAAGTCATATTGGCATTTATTATAAATGCTGGAAAATCCCCTCATGACACCCAAAAACAAATTAATTCATTTGGCCAAGATAGAAACAGAATTTTGAACACAACCTTCTCACTAGGACAAAAAGCTCGATAATAATAATTGGCAATAAGATGAGGCTGTTCTCTAAAAGATTTGCCAGCATATGAACATTAGCTAAAAGTGTCAACATAATCAGACTAGATATCCAATACTTGGAACTAAAACACAAAAACATGTCAAGATGTCAAGACAATAATACAAATGAAAGAAAGCATACCCCAATTGATGTGTTGTTTCCAGTAAGATGAAGCTTGTATACAATACCATACTGAAACATTATAAATCTTAAGCTCAAAATTGTTTCAAGAATACGGCCTCGCAGAGTCTGAATATGTGACTGTAGAAAACAAAATAACTTGTGAGGAAGAAAAGCTGTTACGGAAACTACTCAGAAAAACAAAAGGTAATGATATGGACAAGGGCAGAAAACCACCCTCGTATAGCACCTCGTGCTCAAAAAATTATCATATCAAAAAACCACCAAAAACGCAAAAAATAATAGGTTAAAAAGAATAGGGTCCATGGAAAAACTTTACAAATGATGTCATGCCATGAAGAGTAAACCTGACCCCAGAGCTATTAGATACTCCCTCCGTCCCACGAATGTGGTCCTCCTTCCTTTTTACACGCAAACCAATATCTTACTTTATTCCCATTTACTTTATTAAATTTACTTTAATACCCTTTGCTTTTTAGTTATAAAATTTGCCAAAAAAGGAAATAGGACTACATTTGTGGGACGTCTCAATCGGGAAAGTAGGACCACATTCGTGGGACGGAGGGAGTATATAAGATAGATAGTATAAAACCAGCAGAGATATACATAAAACAAACCTGCTCTTCATCCCACCAAGACTCCCAGCTATTATCCCCTTTGACACCAACTCCTCCTTTGTACATGAGCCAACTAGTCCAATCATCAAAATCTTCTACTGTCCTGCAGGTCACAATCAAAACTTCTGAATAAATAATAGGCACCTGAGAGAATTGTCTATTGTTGAAATCTTCATTAAAAAATCATATGGATGCCAAGCTTGAAGAGATTCACCAAATGTATATGAGAAAATATAAGTGCAAGTCTTATAGGGAAACAACTACAACTTACTTCTGCCATTCAAATCCAGAGGGGTTGAATATATAAGGGGCAAAGAGCCATGAGATGACAAGAAACCAACTGCTCAGAGTTATTAAGATAAAGGAAACAGCACCTCCTTGTGCAAAACCATACGCAAGGTAAACTATAAGAAGCAATGCAACTTCCAGCCTGAGAAAAAATATTTGTAACCTGTTATTCTTTTAATATTCACAACCATAACAAATATATCAATAACAACATTGTGCACAAACACAGAGAGCATTTCAACCACAGCACACCACAGTAAAAGTTGTACAAATTCAAAACCATTAGCACATAGATCAATTAAAAAGATCATAAACACAAATGACATCTCAACCACACCACAGTAACTAATGATGTCTACTTACGCCTTGACAAAATGACTTCTCGAGTAAAGTCGATAATTTTCGGCAAACTTGATGTGACGAACAACAAAACCTCTACCCGTTGCTCGATACTGGAAAGCAAATATTAACACCAGATTAACATAATTAACTATGTGAGCATAAAACTCAAAAACAGAACAGATAGAAAATTCAAATACCTTTGCACCTCCATGAAGAATAGTGCGCCCAAAATAATGAGTTCTTGTTCCTAACGAAAACGTAAAGAAGACAGAGCACAGCTGAAACTGCATCGTGATGAAACTGAAAACAGCCTGAAAAGGATAATGAAATTGGAATATATTATGAATATGACCTCTAGATAGAAGCCATGGAAAGGCATTTATACTTTCTCTTTTTTAAGTGGAAACGCATTTTTGAATGATCAAGAGAACATGCAATCATCATCTTACAGTATAATAGATTTTATAGGTTTTAATTAAATGATGACACATACCTGCAGCAATCCTAGTTCAAGTATAAAACCCATTACCATGGGCACTGCAGTGAAAATACCAATTTGGACCAAAAACTGAGCATTCAGAGCAGCATCCAAAGCAGTGTTACCCCTCAATTCGGCTTCCTCTGAAATTCCCCGATCAAGTCCAGAAAATGCCTGAGAAACAACACAAGGCAGCTAATCAGGTTATGGGACAAGTGTTATGTGTATCTGTTTATATATTATAATACTTGAATCTTCAATTGTATTAGCACGTAGTAAAATTCTCAAAGAAGCTTGGAAAGAAATAGATAAGGAACCCTAAAATTTACAGATATCATTTATCTCAAGATTATATGTAGAAGGTGCAGGTGAATGCTATTGCTAAATATAGTGGCCTCATATTGCTCAATCTTCATATGGCAAGACACAGGTGCCCTTCTGTCGGCCAGAGGATATTTCTTGGCGTGTACTTTATACATCCTAAAGAGGCTTTGGGATATTTAGAATCAAAAGTAGAATAATAAAGAGTAACAGAAATTACCAGATACGCTCTTCCATACAGGAAGACATATACAGTTAGAACAGTCATCTGCAATGAAAGACAAAATTATGAAGATGGTTAAGAAAACAAAGATGTACTTATAGTCATGATTTAACAAAACAAAATAAACAAATAAATAGTTTGATCATACCATCGTGCAGACATAGAAACCAACAGTTGTGAAAAAGAAGGATAGCATTCTGAAGAAATCAAAAAGTTGACCAAGCCTGTATACATCCCTGCTCAATACTTGTTCTCCATTCCCTCCAGCAACTTTGCCTTCAAACAAGGCAATCTGGTTCAACCCAACATCTCTTCCCTTTCCAACCTAATCAGTGACGATTGAAAGGGGATAAGGATACATATTCCACCATTAACCATTAAATGCATTAAGTTCTGCTGCACACCTGAATATATTCGTGGTGGGTTATGTTTCCCTGCCTCAGTGTAGAATTGAACCCTGTAATTTTGGATCAGAAAGTACAGATACGCAATTTCATATGCCAGGTTTACAGGAAGACATGAAACAGAAGTATAACCTCAGGAGTCAGGATGCAAAGATTGCTGAAAGGACAACATTCAAATTGATTTCATATGTTTCTTTTGAGTTGTGATTTCATATGTAAGGTTACAGCTCAGATACATGTCACAAAAACAACCAAACAGAGAATAGGCACAAATTTATTATATACACATAGGAAAAATTAAGACTAGAGAGCATTAAAGTGCCACAATCCCGCATTACATCTCCAGAAATTGAGTAACTGAAGACATAAATTAATACATTGGTAAATCATTGGATGTTCATCTCCTATATTAGGAGAACTATCATCCTTTGTCTATATATTTGTTATAATGTAAGGTGACGGATTGGGAGAAAGGTGGCTGATCTTTGGACATCATATACCAGGTGTTTTATGAGAACCTTGTTCTTATGAGCAAACCCAACTCCTTGAGGAATCTTATGACATCAATGAGGGATAATAAATTTCATATTTATTTTTTGATGTAGATCCCAATGAATCGGGGAATTCCGGTGGATTTTTGGATATCATGTACCCATGTTCCTCCTAAAAGCAGGTTCTACGTCTTAACCTCATTGTATCACAAATCTATTCAACAGATTGCACAATGTGCACAATGAGAGTATGAATGCTCAATACTGCAACGGGATAGAGAAACAATATCTGACCAGTTCGAGATATCATTACAATTACCTGCAAATATGTCTTCACTGATATTGATAACTCGTGACGCTTTACTAATGCCACCTCGAGTAACATGAAAAATACGGTCAAAAACATCTGGATGTCCATAGTGCATACGGACTCTGTAAAAGTATGAATTGTGTTATTAAATATAGGAGTGGCATTAACTTTATTACTTACATCTATGGGACACAACGAAGTAAAAGCATGAAGGAATAGCAGGAGCCCATGATGTCAGAGAACATCAAGCAATAAGGAGAGTTGGGAACATAAAGCAAATGAGAACAACATAGTTTGCAAGGTATGCTATGATAAAGTTTAAGGGGATGCATCAGTCAATAATGTTGTAATAACTAAATAAACTTACTTCAGAGGTTTTGCCAAAACACGTTGGCCCAAGGTGACAAAACTAGTCTCTTGGTTGGACATGAACCAGGCCAAGGAGGATACACTGCACATTTATACACAGAATAAACAAGTTTAAAAAGACTGCAAGTGACTGAAAGGTAGGAGAAAAAGGTCAGTATATTTCAGCGCGAAGACGTCAGCCTACATCTGACTTGTGTTTGTTGAGAGAAAGAGAGAGTAGTAAACCTTCCAGTAAATACATGCTCCCTCACACCAAGAATTGTGGGAGCACGAAGACCATGATTTCCCCGGAATTCCTCAAGAAGATTCCTCATTTTCATTGCCTCCTCAAGGTAGTTGTCCTAAAACAAGCAAAGCAGGATTCTGAAGTAAGAATAAATTGCACAAAAAAAGAGGAAGTTAAACAGACACGAGTTATCAAAATGATGAGAATTACAAGAGGATAAATAATTCCTAAAGAATAGTTGATGGCATCTTAGCTAAAGTTAAAACTCCAATACATGAATATCTCTTGTCAGCCAAATGTACACTTTCAATTTCCAATGATTAAGAAACTTAAATGTTGGCCAGAAAAGTACCTGTCTAGTATGAGATGCAATCCCTTTTTTACATCAAACACAAATAAATAGAATGCCGTTACATTACAATATGTGGTCCTTTGTTATCGATCTTGCATTTTTCATTGTCTATTTGTGCCTGGTTCCTTTAGGTGATGAATCCAATACCACCTTTCTAACTAACCAAAAACAATTCATCTTTTTTCCCTCTTTAGATCTGTGAATTAGTGGACCCGAAGATAAACTCAAATTAAAAGCACTCAAGTGCTAACTACAATAATACCACCAGTCATTCTAGCATACTCGAATAAAGCTATTATTCGTGAAATAAATACATACATCGGTCGTCTCCCAATTGGATCCTCAAACTTTCAGTTAGTTCAATCCGTATTATAGTCTTGGTCAAATTTTAAGCATATTATAAGTTTGTTGACAATATAACCAGTTAAGAAGAAAAACGAGCTCAAATGTATTTCCCCAGCCACAAACGTTTAGTTCACCTTCATTGATGAAATATATGGCAAATCAAAATTTACATATCGAAATATCCCACATCGAGTGAGCACTGAAAGTTGCAAGAGCACAGTACATAGGGCATTACAGATATTAAATTATACTACAACCGTCCCACTAAAAGTGGACACTTACCAAAAGTAGAAACAATTTTTCCTTTAATATAAAGTAGTTCACTTTTTTAAAGCACAAAAAGTTGCTTTCTTAATCTCCGTGCACATTTACTTGTGTCCACATTTAGTGGGATAGAGCAAGTAGTATATTTAAATAGAGAGAATTTAGTTGAAAACTACCAACTCCAATTATATCAACTCCAAGACCAAATGGAAGTTCACAACATTACACAAAACTTCACCACCCATCCATCATAAATACTAGAGCACATATCATTCATAAATGTGAACAGATGGATTTACACAGAGGTGCAAAAAATGTAGGGATTTCACCCACATTCAGAAATGCACAAATCAAATGCATGTTAAAGATTATATCTTATCATTAAAACTGATGGTGTGTTGTTCTCTGTTCTCTAATTTCATTAAGAGTGATCAGGTAGGATAATGTATCCAGTAAAAGGAACTCCTACGATACTGATTGTTTCCTGATAGCATACTCATGTCCAGATAACATTCATATGAAAAACATAGTGATAGTATACAATTAAATTAGAAAGAAACCTGATTCATGTCAATTGTTTGAACAGCTTCTCCACGGGTAAAAATGATAGCATGATTTTGATTTTCTGGTTTCCCTTCTCCGAGCTTAGGATCTCCAGGAAGTTTAATAGAAAATATTTCCTATTCACGACCATAAAACTCAAAACCCAGAACAGCAAAATAAATAACTGAATAAAACAAAACTTTTTAGTCATAATCTGAAAGGTAGAGAAATCAACACCACTAATATGCAAGATGAGAAAATTAAGTGCATGTCTATCTGCAAATACTTGTCCAAATGAGGTAGGGGAACAGATAAATAAAAAAAATCTTCTTTTTTCCAGGGTGAAAATCAAAAGCATGTTAAAGGCGCAAAAGGAAGAGCGTCCGCTAAGCTTTTTTTTGCTTGTTAAAGATGCAGAAAATGCTGGATATAGCAGGCCTTATAGATATTTACAGTCACTATCTCTGACTTACAAGTATAGATCATGCATCATTGTTGAAAAGCTGCTTAATATGACCAGTGAGCATAACCTTTTCAAACAATATTCGTCTTAAGAGTTTACGTGATATACACAAGAACAATAAGGCCAATGCATATAGATCTTTAATAGCCAATGATATGGCAATCCTTCAAAGCATTAGGCAATAAAATATTTCAACACTGTCAAGGTACAGAGTATTCGAAATTGAAACAAAATGAATCTGAAAGATGTGGAAAGTGAAAAGGTTTGTAGAAACGGTTGAGTTTTAAGGACCAAGAAAAAATGTGGCTATAAGTTGACAAAACCAAGCAGATAAAATGAATCATGAAGAATGAAAAATACCATATCATATAATATTATGGTAGACCAATAGACTTTTGGAAGGGATTTGGGCCATGCATATATCAGGCTATACCTCCCAAATAGGGTGGTCGTTAAAAGGTCCCAGGATTCTGGGGATAAGATAACTGTCTGATATCATGTAGGCATAATTATGGATTATATGGTTTTACTTCATAACCCTGTCTGACAATTAAAAATCCCACACCTAGAAAAAACAACCCCCAGAAGAAAAATATTAAAAGATTATCCAATAATCATAGCATGATGTAATTTCAGACCATGAGGAGAAGAAAAAAAGGACACAAGCACACCTTCTTTCCTCAATAAGATGTGTGCTTATACAGATGGTGATATGTGAAGCTACTGGAGGATTACGAAATGCAAGAAAACTCTTATTTCAAATAATGTGGTACCGTGCCAGAGAGTAAGCAACAAAACAAAGTTTTTCTGATGAAAGTATGTTATTAAGTTTAAAATGGAAGAAAATGACAGAACAGAGCCTGTGTTCAGACTCTTTACCTGATCTTTCCCATGTGCATCAGCTTTAACAAGCTTTGAATAAAATTCTTTAGCAACCGTTCCATCAGATTTAGAACTCTCTTCCACATGGATGAAAGCAACACGAAGCGCCTCATTCCTAGCAGAAACCAAAATCCCAATGCATATAGTGAGCTCTTCTAAAGGTTAGGATCAATGATGAAGTCTGGGTTTGATATCAGATATAATAATGCCAAGCCTCATTATTGTATTTTATTTTTAGAACTCCCTTTTCTTTTCTGCTAGACTGGAGATGCAAAAATCACAGAATTATACATGGTAACTAAAGAAACTACTCAGGAAACCTAACAACCATATGACAAAGTAAGGGGATATCAGTATGCAGGATATGATTTTCCAAAATAAGATTCGTTTCAAACCGCCCTTTTGATTTCATAAGTATTGTGAAACAATTAACTTAACCACTACCTGCAGAATATGCAAATGAAACAACATTTCCTCTCCAAGTTACAACTCCCCAGACTAAACCCTATGTTTAGACATTGATTACTTGTCTAGAACTACTACATCAAGTGCTACATCAGTTTGGTCTAACCAAATCCATATGTGCTATTCAATTCAACATAATGAATCTAGAAAGTTTCTTAAAAATGTGTGCAGAACTTTATATATATAGGGGGGGTATCAAATAGAAATTTTGCTTCATGTGAAAACTAGAAAAGAATCTGGACCATTGATGTCCCATGTAATCCATGTCCCAAATCATAAGGTTTAATCTAAGTTAAAAGATGCATTTCGTGTAGTATGATAAAATGCATTACTGTTACATCAAGATACATAGTTTCTAGGTTTCTATACTAGGATCCAAAACCAAATCCATTTAAAACGAACACAGTTAGAATTGGACTGCTAACACATGTCACAAGCCAAGAGTCTTCAACTGTGAAGCGTCTTCAGTTCAGAATGCTCAGGACAACACTCCTTTGAGTGAGGAAAAAAGGAACACGATACAAATCTTAGAACACACAGATGATACATCCAACCCAAAAGAAGAGAAGCGAAATATCACATAACCAAGACACCTGTGTAGCTGTATCCAGACAGAATATACGAAAGAAGCTAACTTAAAGGCAAACCTTTGTAGCAGCAAAGCAATATCAGCAGCCTCAGGAGCTTTTCGCTGCTTTTGCTGCCCATAAATTTGGCAGGAAACAACATAAGTGAACTTTATATCAGCCTGAGCACGTGCTTCACGTGACAGCTCAAAACCTTGACTTGTAAAACTTGTCTGGGAAGAGGCATCCCCTGCATGGTAGTAGGCACCTATTTATTAGGATTTCCATTGACAAACCAAAAAAAGGAGAGCATGATAGAATGCTAACCATCTAGAGATCTTCTCTCTAAGTAACTCTGAAGCATCAACGCCCTTCTATAGTACATCATTCCGCGCACTGCATGAAACACAAGAAAAAGAAATTCGAAGTGGTACATGAAAAAGAAATACTAATATGCCCTCAACTTTTCCAATTAAATTATTAACAAGTAGAAAGTTCACTACTGAAAAGAGCTCTCTATACCTGTCCTAGCCAAAGTCTGGCCCCTGTAAGATGCCCAAAACCTAAGTTCTAAAGCACTAGTAGAACTTTCTTGAAGTTCAGCACCACCACTATCACCTTTACCAATACGTTCCAAAAAGTTATCCCATTCATCTGAAAAAAGCAAAAAAGAAAAATGTTAGTGATATACAACTAATAAAGTAAGTACCAATTCAAAGAAGATATTTCCAGAGTTATGATTGTAATTTTTGTTTTGTTATTGCACTTGTGACTAGAGGTATAAGCGAACCAAACCACTCATGAACTATTTGGAGCTCAGCTCGATAAAACTCGTTCGATATTCGTTCATTCACTAAACAGTCCCAACTCAAGCCTTAAACTGAGCTCGAACTATTTTTCGAGCCAAACTCGAACCTAATGGTATTCGGTTTGAATGGTTCAAGAACATTTTCGAATCTATAAAATATATATTAACTCAAATAATTTGATAAACGAGCTTCTTAACGACCTTCAAATCTTTAAACGAGCCAAACTCGAGCCTTATAGTATTGGGTCAAGTTCGGTTAACCTACACACCTACTTATGACAACTATGTAATGTCGAAGATGAAGAGCCATGTATCAGATTTTGCAGCATACTTGCATAACATTATACTATTACCAGCAAAAATGACATGTTTAGCAATTAGTTTGAAAAAAAAAATGAAATATTTGACCAATTAAATGGGGAAAATAATATTCAAAAACAAAGAAATGAATTATAGTTTGCTCTTCCTTTGATTGCAATACACTTATATAAAGTGATGTACCCTTATCTACATGTTTCATGTACAATATTACCAGAACTTATCAAACACCAAATGTAGGAAAACATTTGCATAAGATTTGCTCTTATAAACAGGATCCTAATTTCGGCTGTGTGCCAAAATGAGAATGGCTCTCTTTATGATGTGTCAAGTGTCCACCAACTCTTTGAAGAAATAAGGTCCTTGATAGTAAAACTAGTCTCACTTAAGCAAGTACAAATAAATGCATGCATAAATAAATAAAATAACTCAGATGAACTTCACAGCCAAAAATTACACATTAAGCAACAAGTTTAGCCAAGACAGAAGAAAAAATTAGGAAACGGAAAATAAGTGAAACCTATATTTTGCAACGAGATATGGTAGGATAACCAATTAAATTAAGTGACAAACCCGGAAATATTTTCTGTAGATAGAAGAGAATTGATATTCCATCTTCATTTTCATGCCGCAACTCAGAGTTGCTGTAGAGCACTGTTTCGCTGTAGTAAGGTGTGAAGACACTATTTCAAGCCAATCAAAGCAAAGAGTTAGAGAGGATTGATCACAAAACCTTAAAATATATATCACAATATGAGAAATATTTCACAGTAATAACAGAAATGATGGTACAGATCGTAGGAAGAATATACCAGAATGGCATCATCTCACAAACAGGCTTCGCTTGTGGCATGTCCATAAACAATGAATTAGTGAAAAATTGCAACCTTCTTCTTGCTTCAAGATTCTTAGGTATATTAGCTGCATTGTCCTTCACAGTCAGAAGTAGGTGCAACCTTTTCACTTGCTCCTTCTGTTCCCGTAAAATATATAAAAAATTAATGACGATGATGATGATGATAATAATATTACAATACAGAAACCTTCACTGTCTAGACACAAAATGGAGTGTTAGGCAACAAGAGCTCACAATATCAGTATCATTTGGCCATTCTATCCTTGAAAAGAGGCGACCCTCATTTCTAGCTCTCAACAATATATGCCATGTATCAAGTTGTTCCCTGGAGAAAAGAAAAATAATGTCTCCTAATGTATCCAAATTGGGTGAAGGATTCAGACGCCATTATTGAAAAAAAACAATACCAGCTTACCTCAAATCAGGGGACAGTAGCTCATGTGTAACAACATCATAAAAATCATACACAGCTTTAGCTGCACCTTTTGCAAGTTCAGGCGTAGGGTTGCGCGTCTGTGCAATATCAAGTATATCACCAATTAATTATTAACATCTCCATATTTAAAAGTGAAAAAAAGAGAGCGGAACATAAACATTCATCAGTTGATAATTAACATTGCCATATTTAAAAATCAGCCAGCTACGGAAATAATCAAAGACCAATTATTTGCGCAGCCATAGTTTTGAAAAATGTTTAATAGTTCCGCCTTGAGGTGCGCCTCGTGTCATGCTCATTGTTCTTGCCTCACTTTAAAGAGGCTTGCGCCTCAAGGCACAATGAGGCAGTAGCCTCACAGATGGAGTTTTAGGGTAAATTTTGAGTTGTTTTCTGGGCCAAATTTATTTAATAACAGTTTTTATGCACATTTTTTTGCCCTAACAGGCTTGGCAGATGGTAAACCACTAAAACCTGACTTATTGGTTATGTTTTTGAATTAGATACATATTTACCAAAAATCTTATCCTGCTCCTTACGATATATGTGCCTAAAAACTCCTATGACTCTATCAAAGGCACCATGACAGACGATCACCAACTATTACAAGCTCGATTTATGTGTAGCAATGCAGGTCATCCTACTCCGGTACTTCCTACAATTACTTTTTATAAGTTAAGTTACTAACAGTTTCCATAATGCCTACAGTAGGATTAGGTTTAAGACTCAAGGAAGAAGAAAAGGCATCTATTAGATTTGTAAAGTAATAAAATAGTAGTAATAGAAGCGTCTCCCAGATTATAAGAAGATAAACTAGGGCTACAAGATAAATGGATCTAACTAGTGGGCCTACATACTAATATTACTATAAACCCTAACACTTCCCCTCAAGCTAGAGTATCCAACTTGCATCAACAATTGAGGTTTGGTGGAAGGCATCCATTATGTAGTAGGCAAAACAACGGAAACAAGTCAGCATTCAGTAGTAAACAAGACGGCAACAGCAGAGGTAGATAACCGAACAAATTCGGCATAGTAGTTGACTGCAACAACCATAGAACAATCCTATGACAAATAGAACCGAGTAAACCGAGTAAATAACGCTCAAGGCCAAAGAAAATACCAGTAGCCCAGTCAAAGCTGTAAATCTAGAGAGCACCACAGGAAGCTTTTTAAGTGATAATGTAATGACTAATGACCCTTCAGATATACTGCCATTGATCTCACGAAATACCCTTTCAACCCTGCGATAAAACAAACAGGGATAAACAATTAGAAAGCAACGTGAGATTACATTACAAGCCTAACATTTTGAAGACATAAGAAACCCAAATATCACTTCTTCAGAAAAATATGAAGATGCCTCACCAAAGTCTTCCTTCTCCATCAACCAAAGAGTGCATAATTTTTTCAATACTTGAATAACACTCCTGAACTGCATATGCCATGTACTCATCTTTGCATATTCTGTTCCAGAGATCAGCTTGTGTGTCTTTACAATCCAAAGCTAAATCAATGGCTAGTAATATCTGAAAAACGAAAAAAAAAATGGCATCCATTAAGAGTTATGAAGACTATTTTAAAAACAGTCAGAAACTTTAGTAATCAAGGGAGCAAGTGAGAGAGGCAAGCACCTTACTGCTTAGAAGAAAAAGTGGCCACTGAACCAATTTCAGACTTCCAGTGTTGCTTGGCATTGAAAGTAGGTCCATCTCCCTGCAATTTTACATCAGGGTGTCAAAATGTATATTATTCCACTGTCCACAATAGAGTTCTTATAAGAAAGAAAGGATATAAGTACAATAATCTGCAATGACTACCAACCTATTACTAATATAATCTTCTTCCCGCAAGCTTTTGATGATTTCATTCCAAAATGGGGAAAACATGGCAGCATAGGTCTTGTTATTGTCATCAGAAATCTGGGGACGATGTGAATAACAAAGCAAAGCATTGGACATTAAATGCAAAGGAAATAATACAACCAAAGAATTCCATTAGAAAATCTTCTGGAGAGCACTAGGTAGGACAGAATGACATACATATCTTATTCATCCAACTGGGTTGAACCTGCGAAATTTTTACCTTAAATGAATAAGATGTCATTCTGTCCTATCTAGTGCTCTCCAGCAACCAAAGTTTCAACGCAAAGGGTGAAGGGTGAAGCCTATGAACCCTAGAATTATGTGAAATGCAGATCCAGTAAGCCAGGATATAGTATATAATCAAGTTCTTTACTTTTCAATTGTTCTGTTAGAATGTATATAATTAGGTAGTTGTGAATCACCATCAATTGATCTATGGACAAACACTGCTCCTGTATCTGGTATAGAAGGTTTTTTCTAGACAATGGAAATGGGAAATTCATTAGCTGATCAAAATTGTTAATAACTTAGGGCCCGTTTGGTAGCACAGCTTTGTAAAGTTAGGCAGAACTAACTAGGCTAAACAAGTGTTTGGTAACCCAATTTATCTAACTCATTCGCCCATATTAAATGGAAGGCCTGGGCTATTTGATCTTTCCAACTATTCTTGGCACTTAGCAACAGAACTTGACTCAATCATCACAATTCTCAAATTTTATTTCAAAAATGAATTCCTTTGGCAAACATTGTCAGACCTACAGAAACTTATGGTCAAATAGAGGGTAAACCAAATCGAATGCTTTAGCCTAACTGTTCAAGCTAGAGCTGATTACAAATTTTTCTAGCCATTCAAAGAAAGCAATATAGTTCTATTTCCCATGTATGAATTAGTTAAGACATAATGTTAATTACAGTTGTTTTTTGGTCCCTAAACCAATCATCTGTTCAAACCTCGTCAAAGTACAAAATCACAGAGGCCCCTATGGGGCACAGTGAGTATACATAAACATACCAGATCCAAGTAAATTACTAGAGAACAGGTCAAAAGTTTCAGAAGCACCGACCTGAGATGATTCTCCATCAAATGGCATCCTAAAATACCACATTAAAAAGTCATGAATCTTTCTTACAACTTTGAAACTTCAATAGAGAAAACCTTTTGTAATATATACCTTTTAATATGTGGAGACACTAGATTTTTCACAAAAGCTGCTGGAAAACTTTCAAATCGTTTGTGAACCATTTCAATTGATCGAATCTTCAGATTGACAATTATAACCATAAGATACACGGGATTGTAAAAACCAGTAAATTATGATGCACAAAGCATATCACTTTATAAAAATCAACAGATTGCAGACGGAGACCAGTACCTCCCCTAAGCGAGCCCTCGCTCCCATCACAGCACCATAAATTGCAGATAACAGAGTATACCAAATGTGGATATCCATAAGATAAATCTGTAGATTGCAGGAAAAGAAATAATTAGCTCAAATGAATTTCATAATTAGGAGAAAACCCACTGCAATAAATAGAAATTTTCCCAACACAATAACGATAAATAAATTAAAGAAGTTTAGGGCATAAAATTTCTCAGAAGTTATCAAGATAATGAACTTAAATCTCAGAAGTTATTGATGTTGGACATAATTTCCTTCCCCGTCATTAGGATGGAAGATAAACAATAAGCGGCTCACAAATCTAACCTAGACCTAAATACTCTCATAAGCTGTGTTTCTTTCCTCTCAATGAGCAAACTTATGCCCAGCAGCATTTTAAGTTAAACTTAACCACTCTCGGCAGTGTTTCTTCTCTTGACGAGTCAAAGACGATGATCATATCAGCATTATAGGCATTTGAGTTACAACTAATCAAGAAGGACAATATCTATTTCATTTTTAAACTTTAAATCTACCTTCCCTATCTTGAGTTGGGATTGACAATACTTATAGCTAATATATTCATCAATTTTATGGCTTAATTATGATAATCTTAAGACGTTTTTAAAAGCTTATCGATTGTTTTTATGATTTTTTATGTATTGTAGTATGATATTTTATATATTTTCTTTTTCTTAAGCCTCGGAGCACATTGAGGCTTACTCGGAGTGCCATGGGGAAACGGCTGGAGGCCCAAAACAGCTTTTGAAAACCTTGGTCCCACTTCCCATGAAATGCCATTTAGACATTCACAGGGAAAAGGTTTCATCAGTAGTTTTCTCCTTAAGAGGCTCACAACACACAGCATTCTAGTGGTTGAAGAACCGTGTAACTACAGGAAGCCGATGACCACCCCTTCCACCGCCATCCAAAAAATAAACAGTTAGAGACCTAAGGTAGAACAATTCCTCATAGGTAAACTTTGACCTAATAGTGGAATATTTTGGATGATTTTTTTCTAAAAAAGATCTAAGTTCAATATGTAGGTAGATAATGTCAACTATGATTTCTTCTTTTCATTGGCATAATACTAAAACGAAGATCAGCGTTACAATTAACTATTGCATCTTGCACTACATTTCACCAATACATACCAAAAGTAGACTATGGCATCATCAATATGAAAATAACAAAACCAGTTTTAGCTAGCAAACCATAAACCATATCAAGCTTTTGGCAAAGCTTTCTAAAAATATGCACTTCTAAAACCTCTACTTTGGAAAAACATACTCCAGTGTGCCTTAACCCATATTTCTGGGAAAGCTTTCTAAAAATATGTACTTCTAAAACCTCTACTTCGGGAAATCATACTCCAGTGTACACCTTCACAATTAATGTTAGTCAACAACTTTCAGTTGCAGGAAAGTGAGCCTGCATGAAATCTTCGTTATTCGATGCAAAGATATTTCAACTCACAAAATACTTATCATAACTCCAAATAGATAATGTTCTACAACTGCATATACATACAAGAAAATACAGTATGTAAAAAGTACTCACAGCTATAACGGGGGCCCATAAGCTAGCAATTGTCAATACATTGTTATTGTCTACAAGAAAACAAAATAATAAATCATCATATTCTTGTTAACACAAATAATAATAGTATTCAAGATAAAATTACAAAAAAAAATGCACCCCTACTATGAAAATGAGTTCTACCAAAAAACAAAAACTTGCATGCAGTTATTTCACAATTTTTACTCAATAAAAGGTTCCTACAATGTTATTTCTTCAAGACTCAAAAGGAAAGTTAAGCTCCTAAATTGAACAAGAACATATTATCATCCACCGACTTCCTCTAAAAGTGAAGCTCCTAAAGGATATCGAGAAGTACATATAATCGCCATCCAATAACCTCTAAACAAAAACTTAGGTTCATCTCATAGAAACAAAACCTCAAGGGAAAATATATATAGCAACTATGTTCTAAGTTTAAAGATCCCAACAATGCCATGCAGTTTCTTTCAAGCACAGAATAAATGTTGGTTCTTTACAAGTAAGAGAACCTTTTGAGCTTAAAGTATTCATTTGACTACAGCATTAGTAAAAATATAGGGCCCCGCTCCCCGCTAATTGAAGTATTTCAGGGAACAAATTAACTTCTCGCGCAATCTACCATCTACATCTCTATATCATCAAAAGCGCAGGAAAGGAAAGAATGCAAATAAGAAAATAGACTTACTTTTTGATATAAAATCGTGCCATGAATACTTAAGCCGCGGTAAATTTACGATTATATTAGTAGGCTTGACCAGCGGCTTAATCTGTCGTTACCAAAATTTTCACAAAATTAGGTAATACAAAGCAACGGGATCCTAGATCTAAAAAATTTATTCATAGAAGGTAGCATGACTTGCCTGTAGAAAGTAAGCAAAAGGAAATTTACACGCAAAGATCACCAGCCAGAAAAACACATAGCTGCACAGTGAGAAAATAGAAACTTATCACAGCATTAATATGCCAGATAAGAGCACTAGCACTGCAGGGATCCCATGTCCCAAGTCATATTTGAAACAGTAAATTGTCCAGTAGAGTTTAACTGACAAGATTAGCAGCAGTACAGCTGATTGTTGCGTCTTCAATACCCATAAGGAATATTGCATTCGTAATAATGAAAACGATGTACTCCCTCCGTCCCACTAAATATGGCCACGTTTCCTTTTTGGGACGTCCCACTAAAAGTGGTCACTTTCCCAAAAAGGAAAAAAATTTACCTTTAAAATACATATTTCCTACTTTTTTAAAACACAACACTTTACTTTCTTAATCTCCGTGTCGGATCCTTTCTGGCCTCATTTAGCAGGACGGATGGAGTATTTAAGAACATTTTCAATTCCCATAAAACTTGTGCAACTGAAATACCCATTACTCAAAAAAATAACAGCAGAAATATCATGAACTACAAGAAAGATAATGGCAAACCTCATATAGTCCGTGGTCTTCTCTACAAGTCCACGACCAACAAAGTAGCGTTCCTGAAATTAATAGTGGAACTTGTTGGATATAGTAAAGCAAGGTCATTCAGTTATCTTAAGGAGTTCTTATTCAACATCATGAAAACAAACTAATTCTTACATGCGAAGAAATCTTGACCGTCTATACAATAGATGAGTGCTACTAGTCTACTAGATCATGGCTAGCTCAAAAAAAGGTTTTCATATAGTGAATCAAAGACAAGGAACAAGGACATGATAGCTTTCTTAAAGACCTCCAAAAGGATAGGCGGTAATATTACAGCCTCCGTTCCGCTCAATTTGTCTAAGTGTCGTTAATGTTCTGCGAGTAGTAAAAAAATAGAAAGTAAGTAGGTCCCACCATTTTTCAAGGGTTAATTTTTATCTTTTTGATATGGACATATTGAGTGGGACTGTGGGACATTCATGAAACGGAAGTGGGACGGAGGGAGTGTTATTTACCACTTGATCTTGGGTGACATTCAGTAAGTATTTATTTTAACAATCCAAGAGCATAAAGATGGTGCTAGTATAGATATTCATAATTCATTTATCAGCATTGTTTCTTTTTCAGTTGGTTTGGTTAAATAAGATAAATATCAGTTTTAACAATAAATGGAACGGGAGCTAATTACCTCGTAAATCCATTTGAAAAATTGAAAAAAAGGATGATCTGACATTTCTGATAGCCTGTGACATGAAGGGAATTTGAGCAGCAGGGCGAATAGAACACGCACACCAGCATATACGCCCAGTACTATGATATAAATCCTAAAATATAATGAATCTGAGGTGTTCTTATTTCTTTCCTCCAAAAGTTTCCTGAAAAACCATTGTTGTTCATATGTTAGCAACAAAGATTAATAACAAACAGCTCAAATGCCTGAAGAAGGAAAGACTCACAGGTAAACATAGAGCACAAAAGCAGAGCTCAAGCCACACCAGAAGAAACGGATAACAATCCTTGATATAGCCATGCCACGGGCAGTACTATAAGCCCCAAACATTAGTACAACATCCAAACCACCTAATAAGAAGCAAGAATCCTGATTATAGAAAATTTGATTGCAAAGGACGTACAAGATCAGAAGTCAATAAGGCAGTAAAAGACAAAAGCTAATGTAATGGCTTACTCTCCAGGAAATTCATTACAGCAAATGTCGGGCCAATGCTAAGCAGTGTTTTGAAGGTATCAAGATTAAGTTTGCCATCGTTGAAAGCAATAATAGCAAGGGCCTGTTAAATGATGAGGGCATAAAGACCAAAGAAGTGTATGCTCAGGAAATAACATTTGAAAGATAGCATTGCAGCTTTACCTGAAACATTACAGCCAAGAAGATCCACAAACGATGGAAACTCCGATACAGGTGAAGAAAAGTTCGATGTTCAACAAATGAACTTTTACCTGTCTGTTTTTTAGGATTAATAAATTAGGTAATAAGGAATGAGCATAGACAATGTCATGACGTGAACTTAATCTACTTTAACTAGAGAAATCAGAACCAACCCGTTTTCCTTTTTTCGGCGCCCGCAGAAAAGCTGAACTGTCATTCATAGGCCAACCCAACTCAAAGCAGGTGGGGGACCTACAAGTCAGCTAAGGATTGAAAACCAAGGTAAAAGAGAAAAGAGGATACGTAGTGCATGGAATAACAGAATAACATACCAGAAATACTCATTGAAGTCATCATAATTCCGCCATCTTGAGTGTGCAGCTTTCCCGTTATTATTCTCGATAGTTTCCTGTTGATAACAGAAATGATATGATTACTACTTGTCAAGCAGGTCAACATGTCTAATGATCAGACAAAGTTCCATATCAAAAGAAAATGAAGAAATTATCATGCAGTCTCTCGAAGACAAGGACTTCCGTAAATAGGTCAATGACTAAAATGAATTTTCAATCACCAAGAGCTCAAGAAAATGGTTCAATTAACCTGCATAGTGTGATTTGCATGGGAAAGCACTAATCGATGCACTCACCTTTCTCAATGTATTATATATAGGACAAATGATTTGATCTAGGAAGGACACGGAACCATCATTGCTTATACAACTTGCTGCATGACTCACCACCCCATGATCTAGAATTGCATCCAACTCCCTTGCCATCTATACAAATATAGCAACATTAGCAAGACAATTAAACTGAAATTTGTGAAATAGTCCAAATTTCTTGACATATTAACAGAAAGTGACGAGATTATATTAAATGATAAGCTAAAGCAATTCTATAATTTAGTAGTTACAAGTAAAATGTGTACTAGTGCTTTCATAATATAATTTGATGGAAACCTTCTCCTTAATCTGCATGGGAGGCCTTTATCTAACTCATAGAAGTATCTAACTAATGGAAGTATCTGCGAGGAAGAAAGACTGATTATAAACTACAACAATGATATATTAATAGTGGTATCGTCGAACACTTCTTTTTTGGCTCTTTACCACCATGTACATTTAGACTATTACACCCTATGCCTTCAACTAATGAAAAGTAATTCTGTCATCCATGATCCAACTAGTTTACATTTACTTACATAATCAATCCTTCTTAAATTAATTATATTAGGAAGATAATAGTTTTATGTTGAGACCCAAATTGAAAATTGAACTTAATAGCTGTAATTTATGTAAAACAAAATTGGAGTCAAACTTAGCATTACCTAATACACTATATCTTAAGCATATTAAAATTAATTACTATTCTCAGACACTATAATTATTGTTGAACTCTACCTGAAACGTAGTAAATACTCTCTTATTTAGTTGCACATGATAAAGAGAAAAGATTGCTTCATATCAGTATACTTATGTCTTGAGAAGCATAAAGATATATTTCTCAAATTGTCTTTTTGAAGAATCTCCACCTATCAATCTTAGAAGTTTAATTTGTGAAAAATAGGAAACCACTGGCATACCATGCCCATTAACTTGCTACACAATTTGAATTTGAACTATTTAAATTTAGTATCTCAAGTTCAACCCTCTCCACCAATTCGAAAGAGCGACGCAAAAAACTCAGTCAAACAATTGTCAGCAAAGAAGTTATGTTAAGGAACAATTTTCTCCCTCCATAAATATTTTTGCAATTACCAATAAAGAAATCCCCCACCATTACATATATATAACATGGAAACTATGAAATTGTTATTGATGTAAGGCTACATATAAAAATATTTTGCATAATATAGATTTTAATATGGTGACTATTTTGTCAAAAATAGCTCAAAAATATATAATGCAATCAAAAAAATAGTTGATCAATGTTGAGAAAGGGAAACGCTAGTGAAACATGGGAAATACAAAATGCATACTCCCCAACAATACCATAAGATAAATCATGAAGAACACCATACTTCCAAAGAAAACAACTATTTGGGTACCAAATACATACATGGTGAAAAATGTAGCAGATGCATTCAGGAAGAAAACGGATGTTCGCAGCTTCACCCCATATACAGAAATACAGTGCAACTAGGAAAAGTTTTCTCTCCCTGTTAATGGCATCCAGGCTAAAGGGGAACAAAGTAAGAAGTTAGTCCATAATTTTACAACAAAGTAGCAGGATGCAGCAGAAATAACCTGTTCCATACAACGCGTATCCGCAAATATCTACACCATTTAATGTAATTATCTAGGACCTTCAAGAAGACCTCTCTTATAGCTCTTTCATCCAGTTTCTGCAAATAAATAGATAAAAAGGTTGATTACAGTTATAAATAATGACTTCTGATACCCTTTATTCTTCAAGTAACCCTAATTAAGGTGTACTAACTGGATCAGCTTCAACTGGGATGCCAAGTCGTGACTGTGCATTGGCTAAAGTAAGGACACTATGCTCACGCTGGTTCCTTATATTGTCTTTCTGCAAAAGATGAGGTCAAACCAACCACCCGAAAAAGCAATATATGTCAGTCAGAGAGCAAGCATCAGCAAATTAAACTCATCTAGAGAATCTTTCATTAGTGTAAAATGACTACCAACAGAAGACAACTCTTTATGACCTTTTGCTATAAAAAAGAACATAGCTAACAAAAGCTGGTTCTTGGAATTTAACAATTTCAGAAGCCGAAGAACAACTTCACCATATAAAACTAGGCTATCATATTATGGAATTAAACAGCACCTGAAAACCAAACACATATTCCAAGAGGTCAAACATATCCAGATCCCGTTGTCCAGAAATTTCAAAATTGGCTGGCAGCCGAGGGAATTGATCAGTGTATCTTATTGCTGATATCGCACCTCTGACCTGAGAAGATAATCAGTCAAACTAAGATAGGATCTAGAACATTAAAAACCTAACACAGCATAAAATCAATAATAGAAAGTAATTACAAATTGAAAGATTAGGTCAAAGAAACAAAAAGGTCACAGATTCAGGTCTGAGTAATGTGTCTCCATGGAGACAAACATCATCTACAAAGGATATCATGAGCTCAAATAGAAGAGATGTCTATCCCACAGAAATAATGTCAACTTACTTCAGGAAAGTATCCAATAGCATTGGTTAAAGAAGGAGCTTCGAGAGGGACAATGTTGTATGGGATGAGTTCACCCGATATAGTTGTATCTGACTTTTTTATCCTTCTTAACTGGAACAACAAACAAGAGGAATCAACCAAGTGGATTATTCTATTCATATATTTCAACAAGAAGAGCTCAACTATTCTTGATGTTTATATTGGCACGAAAAAAGCATACAATTAAGGTTGTAAGCGAATAGAGCTACTCGCAAGCTATTCGAGGCTCAACTCAAAAAAATCTCGTTCGGAGCTTGCTTCGTTAGTAAGCGAGCTGAGCTCGAGCCTGACAGTGTCCGGCTCGTTAATTTCACAAACATGTTCGAGTTCATTTGGTCACGAACATCTTATCGAGCATGTTAACGAACATCCCTTCGAGGCTTCAATCGAGCATTCAGTTGAGTTTCAAGCCAAAATAGTTAATTTTCTAAAATAAAAAATTTATACGAGCTCGAGCTGAGCCTGAACTAGAGCTTAAAAACCATTAATATAAATATCAATCGAGCTCGAAAAATAATATTATCGAGTTTTCCACAAGCTGCGATCGAGCCGAGCTCGAGTCGAGCTTGAACATCCATAACATTCTAAATGAGCTGAGCCGAGTAGTATTCGACTCAGCTCAGCTCGTTTGCACCCTACATACAATACATTACATGGATAACAAGTGAATGTTGAAACAAAAGTTGATACTGTACAAGCTGAGAACTTGGGGAAGAAAGCCAGGCATACCTCTTCCAGAATAAGCCTTCCCACTCCACTGGGAGCTACATCTTTACTGAGGACCTCCATCACATCAACCAAAGCCCTCAGCGTAGCAAAAACCTTTTTCATTTTTGAGAATCTAAGGTCCAAGCTAAAACAGGTAAAGCCACAGGCAAATTAGCAAGACCTTTGTTAGAATCTATATCAGGAAGATGATTAGCCTATGAAACAATAACAATCAAAAAGAACATAGTGAAAGTGAACATATTATTTATCATGAGTTAAAGTACTGCATGAGCAAACAAGTAAAACAATTAAAGCCAATTTTTCTTCCTTTCCAGAAAGTCGAAGAGCGGAGCAGAACCACAGGAAGCAGACAAGACAACTAGATAGAATGTTGAAAGAATGACTAAACTTCCAGTAAAAGAACATAACAGATTTGGATGACAGTAAAAGAACATAACAGAAGTTGAACAATAAATTGGTTCCAGTAGGGAAACAATTTGGTCACATAGTGGGTTGCAAAACATAAATACTGAAAGGATTTATTTGGATCTGATCTTTCAGACTAGGGGTTGAGTTCTATAACTGATTTTGTTCTTCTTTTAGGTCCTCAACCCTTTATACTCATCTTTTCGACATACAAAATCTACTTTTTTACGAATAAAAAAGTAAATAGGAACCTGCTACTTAGACCATATGAGACCATATGCATTATGTTATTTTTTTTATTTGCATAGCACAGCAGTGTGCAAATGTCATGCACGGACAACGTTGCAGATACCACATGCAGCCAGCAATGTGACCGACCAACTATTATCTATCTGTGTTATAAATCCAAATACGAACAGCATTTCTGTTATTTGAACCATTCTGTTTCGGCAGTTCACTTGAATAAAGATGATATATCAATAGCAGTATCAGAGGGGATAATTGATAATAGACACATGAAAATTATAAAAACAACACTAAAAACGTACTCCCCGACATTAGCACTAAAAGTGCCAGATTCCCGCCATTTCTGTTCCTCTCTCTCAATGTCGTCTACCCTGTGCCGCATTTTAAATCGATTGTAAAAATCCCATAACAGCTCGATATCATGATTGCGATCTATTGATCCACCGCCCTTTTTAGCAAGTTTTTGCTGCATCAAAAGTAGAGCTCGATCACTGAAGAAGTGACTTAGAATTATAAGAGTAGCAAACGAGACATATGTATGAGCCCAAAGAAGCATATGTGATGCATAATTTAACAAAAGTAAGACATATCTTCCATCTCTAGATGCACAACTGTTAAACTTGACGGAATGGCAGTCTATCAAATTTTTAGTAGTGTGTATTGTATGAAAACAATTCTCAGTTCTGTGTATGGAGCTACTGAATGTAAATCAAAACTGATTCTTTTTCCTACCAGACAGTTGGAGAACAATCATTTCCTTTGTGATTTGCCTGGGATTGAAGTTTTATACTAATAAACAGCACGAGGAAACAGGAAATCTCTCTGTACCTTAATTACAGACATTAAACCAGTCTTAAACTGAAGAACACCTCTACCATCACTGCTGGGGTCCAGATTCTGAGCCATACTATATGCCTGCTCGCATACTTGACATAGAAGAAGACGTCAATAAAAAAAATTAAAAAATAACAGAAAGGAGTGATTAAGTTTTAAAATAACAGATCAAATACTGTTTCTTCACTTTGAAAGAGTAAATATTCAGCAGCCAGGGAAATCTAAAACATCCAGACTCATCCCTTAGACCACTTACAAGAAATGAAATGGAACAATAAAAGTCAGAACAGCATATTCATAAAAGTAAATAAATTCATGCCAGGGATCTGAAAACTAAAAGAATTCAAACAATGATTGCACTTAATCCATACACATACTAAGATGCAAAGAATGCCATTTAACAATCTTTTTACCAGTAATCATTTTTAAAAAATCATATACATCCATAACTTCACCTGAAGGTAGAAAACAATAATATATTTAAAAGATGTCAAAAATAATTAGATGTTAAGCTAAAGCAATTTATAGAAGCAGATCAACTCCCCCCCATACCCCGATCCACTAAATACATTTGGAACCCTTGGAGGATGCAAGGAAAACTATATCCTCCAACAACCTTCATGAGCAATGATTTTAAAAGCTTAATACAAGCACATAAATTTCTTCAACTGGAACCATCAGCATATAATCTTGCCAGTGTTGCCACTGTTATGACGCATTTACAACCAAAAACCACGCAGACAAACTATCTCAATAAGCAATGGAAATATTCTCCCATAGACTATTAAAACAATATGGAACTAACATAGGTTCATATGAGATAAACCATCCTCCCACGTAGTCCACAATCGCTTACATTTGTTTCCCAAAACCAGTACTGTCTAACTGCTCTGAGATCCCATCTAGCCCTAACTAGCCCTTGATGAGATCCCTCAGTCTGCCATCAATTTGGCTAGAGCTACTTTTTTAACATTGAAATTATATTTTGCACAATCATTGAGCAAAGGCCTCCACATCTTCTCTAATTCTTATTATTACTATTACTAGAAAAGTAGAAATAACATACCCTCAGTTTAAAACTCACAAAACAAAATGAGGGTAAAGACAGCTCTGCATCACAAGTTCTATTTAAATATACAATCCACCTTCATCAACTTACATTAAGGTAAGTAGTATCACATCATGATACCAAAAACAGCTAAGCTTGGACTGATATATTGAGTTGGGATATTTCTAACAAAAGTTTTCTGAATTTTCTGAATAAAGGAAAAATGTCACATGTTCGAATATGGAAAGATCTTTCAAAATCTTGTGCACTAAATTATAGCTTTTTCTCAATAGCACAAGTCCACTCAAAAAAAAAACATATTCAAACAAGTGTCTTGCAACATCTAGAAAATCGATTATATCAATCAACAGTAAGAACAAGAGCAAGAGCAGCTTTTTTCTTGCACTTACGTATTCTAGCAACATTGGGATCCTCCGACTGAATTTCATCGGCAGCCTGCAAAATCGCGTTGATGTTAGTGCTCCGTTGAAGCGAGTCGGGAACGGCGCCGGCGATGCCGCTGGGCGTGCGCTCGTGGCCGGCCCGCTGCTCGCTCCTCAGCACTGAGCGAACCAGCCTCTCCCAATTGTCCTGAACCCTAGCCATAGCTGTACTTGTGCAAGTGAATCGAAATTGGGAATAGATCTAGTCGAAGTTGAAGGAATGGATGCTCATTTGCAGATGCTGGAAGGTTGAATTGATCAGCAGCGTAGTAGAAACTTGACGCGCAAAAGAAGATTCAAAATTTGTTCTTATGGGGCTGGACGTTTATGGTAAACTCTTTAGCCTTCCTTAATCGAGAAGACCCCCTCACTAACTTTGAGTTGGAGCACTAAGTTGACGGTTCTTTTAGTCCTCCTTTTTCACTTTTTCATCTTTCCTTTTCATCATTGGTTTTAGGGTTAATATACCAGTCATTATTATTCAAACAAATTAATATATAATAGTAGTTACTTAATTAAATCATTTTTTTATAAATTTACTAATTTAACATTAATGATCATAATTAAATTATTTTAACAAACATTCATATTTATTTATCAAAACTATATCTCTCATCCAATTTTATAATAAATTTACAAAATTATTACCGATGTCGTTGTCGCCGCAACCATCGCCACCATTATTGTCGTTGTTGTTCGTAATTACACGAATTACATGAACACGACAAGTTTTGGTTATCTTCGTGTAATTAGACGACCAATATAATAACATACTCCACTAAAGAAATTACACAAGCACGACGAGTTTTGAATATGTTCATGTAATAACATGACCAATATGATAACATACTAAATAAATTACACGAGTATGACAAGTTTTGGTTCTGTTCGTGTAATCACAAAACCAAAATTATAGTATAATAAAGTAATTACACGATCACGGTGAGTCTTTATTATATTCGTGTAATCACACAACAAAGATGATAGCATACTAAATAAATTACACGAGCACGACAAGTTTTGCTCGTGTAATCACACAACCATTTCGTGTAATCACGTTATTAAGCTTAAGTAAGTGGAGTTAATTTTGTAAGTGTGACTAATTTTTACTTTTTTTTTTCTATGCGACTATTATTTACTTTTCTTTTTGAAAAGTTATATAGACGTGTCCCTTGGTTTTATATGCTACATCTTTATAACTTATATCCCCAATTTGTGAGTTGTGTAAGTGTGTGGATATTATAGGACTGAGCAAAATCCAAACCAAACTAAACCAATTTAATTTAGCTTGGTTTCGTTTGAGATACAATGGTTTAGTTTGGTTTGGTTTAGTTTGGTTTCAAACCAAATTAACCAAACAAACCAAACTTTTAAATTTTTTTGATTTTCTCTCTATTTATTAACGAGTCGGTGATGTTACATTATATTTTAGATTTATTATTTTTTATACAATATTTGTTTAGTGACTTAGGCTATGTGAAATTATATTAATATTAGAGTAAAAAATATATTTTTAATTTATTAAAAAGAGAGAAACATAATATTGATAATATAATAAAAAAAGTTTGACGCAAAAAAACTTATGGACTCTTGCTCACGAATAATATATGTGGACCTAATTTAATAAATAAGAGTAAAAAAATTTAATGTTCTAACTCGTATTAAAAGATTACTCTTTCAATATACTACTCCCTCCGTTCACGATAAGTGTATCATTATTATCCGTTTGGGCCGTCCACAAAGAGTGTATCATCTACTTTTTTTCCATTTTGGTACATAGGTCCCACCTATCCTCCAACACCATAAATCACATCAAATTTCAATATTTACAAAATTGCCAAAAAATTTTATCGTAGTTTATTAACCTAAAACACACTTTCAAGAATAATTAATCATTTTCCCCACTAATTCCATTAATTACCCAACACAATTTACATTCAATTTGGAATTTTTATCGCCACCATCATCATTTCTTTTTTCTACTCCACTTTCGGACATTTCTCTTTAACCCTAGCCACCACCCCCTAATTTCTTCCATCCTTCAAAAATGGTTGAATCATCATCCTCCACCTCATGATATTAGCTCATCCCCCAAGCTTTCAAAATCACAGATTTTGTTCGAACCCAAGCCCCAACTATGGGGAATTAGTGAGTCATCCAAAGAAATTGATGAATCCAGCCTCGATGTAACCCGATCTGTCGTGGAAGAAACTCTTTTGGAATCATTGTCTGATTCACCGAGTAGCCTTGGCGGAGTCGGATCTGTAGTGGAAGAAACTCATTTGGATGAATCCAGCATCGATGTAACTCGATCTGTCGTGGAAGAAACTCCTTTGGAATCATTGTCTGATTCACCAAGTAGCCTCGGCGCAATCGGATCTGTAGTGGAATAAACTCCTTTGAAATTAATGCCTACATCACAAAGCAATGACGAATCTGAAGAATCCCATCAGAAATGGTTGCGTGAGAGTCGGGATTTTTGGAAAATAAATAAAATCTGGTATCTCAAAACAGTAGGAATTTTTTTTCCACCTGTTTTGAAGCTACTGCAATCAGGTTTGTTCCTTTTCTTTAACTTAATATATGATGATTTTTAATTAAAAAATTCATGTGCTGTGATGTGTATATAACAAATCTTTTATGAAATGTGGTGGTCCAATTCAACCATAGGTAATTGTTTGATTAAAAGGTTATGGTGTGATTTAGTATGAGTTAAATTAATGAGCTATATGATGCCTTTTGGTTTGAGGGATGGAGTCGTGCAGAGTGCATGTGATTAATTTATGATTGGGCTGAGCTTTGCATTGATATTTTACTCTTATCTCTAGCAACCCTTTATGATTCATAATCCTTAATTGAGGGTTGAGATAGAACAAATGATAATGATGTACGTTTAGTTGAGGCATTATGCAAAATGGCAATAACTGTTCAAAAAGTTGAGACATTACAAATATTATCAGAATCATAATCTGATATGGTTTACATGATAATCAACTACTCAAAAATAGATTATGTTGTAAATCTAGCCAAAATATAATACCACCAATTATCTACCTAGTAGCCAAAAGCATGCATTAGAGTCTTGAGATCATATCCAGCACCTGTGTTATTCTCAGGTAGCATCAAATATTCCAAGCATTCTTTTATCAGCCCCCTTTCCACTTCAATGCATTCTGGAAGTGCTCTCATTCTAATCAGCCTAGCTTTGTTCATATGAGGAATCTTGTAGTTGTTACTCCCTCTAACCTTCATAATTTCTGAGTAGCATCCTTGCAATGTGAGGAACACATTATTTAGTGTTGCTGCACCAAGTTCTTCAAATGATGTTGTAACATTCTTCATTTATTCATCCACATTCTTTGCAGGCTTATCATCCTGCAATGATTGAATTGCTCGAAAAAATCCTAAATCATTGATATTCGCATCTGGAGAATTTGGGGGTTGACTAATTAACTTGATATTGAAACCATCTGTAGTTGCAGCCATAATAAAATCTGGATCATTGTGATGTAGGTGTGGTTTGGCATTATCTTGCTGAATTTGTATATTTTTGCTTGATGTTGCTGGCCATTTTGCTTTTATGGCTGGTAAAACCTGAAAAATGTGATCATTATTAAATGATGAATTCATCCAGATGGCACATAAATATATAAACATAAATCTTAACACAATTTAACCTGATTGATGATTCACTCTTTAATGACTTCCTTGTTTATTGAATGAATGAGTTTTGTCTCCAAAGTGCCTTTAACTCTGTTCTTTGAGCTTCTTTTGGCGGGGACCTGTTCAATGAACGGGAATATGCCAATTTTTCCATCAAAATCGATTGTACCATTACTCTGAATGTGTGGCCTGCTCACCGCACACATGAACATCACTTTGGTGATGTATCTCTTGCTTTTACAGGCCCTATATGGGTCGTCTTCTCCGGGTAATAGATAAAACCTATCTGCTGTTTTAGTGATGAAGAACCACTTTTCATCAATATGCACTGTGTCATGCATTGAATTATATGCTATGTTTTCATTTGATGAATCACATTGTAGCTGACTAAGGCTGAATTTTAGCCTTGCTATCTTATTTGCTTCACTAAGCACAAGCTTTATAGCACTTGTATGTGGACGCAAGAGTTTATGCTTAATCCAATTTCCAAGTAAATTTTTCGAAACATCCAGTTTGGATGCCATTTTTCTGATTGATGATCTTTCTAGAATAGTTAGAGATTTAATTCTATCAACATCTGAGAACTTTAAATCCCTATGAGAAATACATTTTCTTCTTGATGCAAAGTTTACTGCCTCACCTTTCTCTATTTGTTTCTTTGCATTTTTCCAGATTGATCGGATGGTGAAGATGGTAACCTCAAAAATCTCAGCAGCTTGTTTTTGAGCACCTTTTTTGATGTATCCATGCTGAGTGTGTTGAAGCAGCCACTGTGCAATCTTGTTCTTCTCTTCCATCTTCAAGTCTGGTCTTCTTCTAAGACCCATTTTGCAGCAGAAATATGGAATTTGTGATGTATAGTTGTGTTCTCATGACTTGATTAAATGTATTTATAGAATGATTTTGATTTAGAAAATGACTCTGAATTGTGTAATTGGTGGGAAAATTTGAAGCAGCTTAATGCAATTTCCCTCCACGATTTTAATGATGTTAGCCTAATTTTATGGTGTGTTTATTTAGTTATTCAGATTTTAATAATGTCAGTTTCTCATTCAATTTAAGTTATCGAAATTTGTTTAATTATAATTTGTTAGATAAATTTGATTAAATCTATTCTTAAACTATTTCAGATTATAAAATTTATTAATTGTGATTCCTTATTCAAATTTAATGAAACGATTGTTAGCATTAAAAAATAAGATTAAAATTCTATCACATCAATATTAGTGGACCCTTTTTTCATCTAAAAAAAAGACATCATACTTTTTCTTAAAACATGTGCCCCCTTCTCTACGATACACTTATCATGGACGGAGGGAGTATTATTTTTGGAATATGTATTACAATTTTTTTCAATTATTTTTCTTTGTTGATTAAAAAGTCCAAAATGTTGTATCAAATGTATTAGTACGTAGAGGTGCCCATGGTTCGGTTCCAGTTCGAATCAAAATCGAAACTAGTGATTTCACGGTTTCAAGAATTGTATCAAATGTAATAGTACGTAGAGGTGCCCATGGCATTACAACATTAAAAAATATAGCTATGGGTTTGATTTCCTCAAAATTTAGTTTCTTTTTTTTTTTAAAGATTTGGATTACATAATCTTAGGTTTAGTTTGGTTTGGTGTGTTTGCACACCCCTAGTGGATATAGCTTGCGAACTTCTCGAGATCGATTCAAGAAAAAATTGTAAAAAATATCGAGTAGAGCTCGAATTTGAGTTCAATGATATTTGGTTCGATAGACTCGCAAGCCTAATCGAGCTATATTGTGATTTTACAATTATATCATCTATTATTAAACAAGTCTAAATGAGTTTACTCGAGATAAAATTCGAATTATACCAACAATCAAATTTAATCGAGTCGAGCTTAAGCTTATCGAGTTTTTCATAGAGTTGAGTTTGACACTTATAAACCGAACTCGAGCTCGAGCTTGAGCATGCCAATACTCGGATCGACTCAACTCGCTCACACCCATAATTCTCGTGCAATAACATGCTCTAAAACGTGGATATTATTATATTACAGCTTCACAACAAACGCAACAAATTTTTTAGATGTAGATTACCCCAATTAATTTATGAGTAACTAAAATATATAATTCATCTATGAACATATATATTCTGAAAATTGAATTTATAAATTATATTGAGTTAATATCTCGTCACAAATGGCGATAAGGATACATATGTATTATTGAAGAAGAAGAATTTATTAAAATTACCCTAAGACTAGGATTATCAATGACACCTAAATGAGTGTCATAGCTACTGGACAAAAAAAACCCAAAATTAAATCAAAATTAAAGAAAAAGCCATGACACTCTCCAAATGGGTTAGTCAACCAATCCCTCTTTCCAATTGGGTTATCCAATAATATGGTGTATTATTGGATAACCTAATTATATTAATTTTAATTTGTTTATACTAATTAATTTAAATAATATTAATCAAAAAAATATAAAAAGTATATGAAAATTCATGATTTTAAATTCTCTGTAAATAGAGTAGCATATTCATATTTTTTGAAGCACAATCAATTTTCATCTATTTTCTCACATATTTCTTAATATTTCAATTTTATTTCATTACCCAAATCATTAATCCAAATAATTTTTCAAATTCTAAAGGTTATCCAAATTCCCAAAATTATCCAAATTCTGATAATTACTCAGATTCTCAGAATTACCAAAATTATGAAAATTATCTTGGCTCCCAAAATTATCCAAATTTTCATCCAAACTCTCAATATCAATCAAATTATGCATATTATCCAAACACTCAATTTTCTCCAAATCTCAATCAAACACCCATATCTGAACAAGCTCCATCATTTCAAAATGTTTCTCGCAATTTATTCACAGGTGTTGAGCCGACAGACTCAAATCAAAAGACATCAAAAGTACATTGGCGGGTGAAAAAGATGTTGCCCTAATGGCATCTTGATGCTATGTTAGTGAAGATAGTAAACGAGGTAAAAATCAAAAGAATTCATCACTCTGGTCAAGAGTACATGCTATGTATCATGAGTATCAAAAAGAAAAGTTAGATGAAATATCTGAAAAAAATATTCAGTCAATGAAAGGTCGATGGAAAAGAATTTTTGAAAACGGAAGTAAGTGGCTTGCTTCATACCTGGAGGCAAGTAGTCGAAAACGAAGTGGAATGAGCGAGAAAGATGTTGAGAAGGAAGCTCACACAATTTATGAAGCAAGTGGAAACAAGTTTAAGGACTTGGTTGTGTTCAATGAAGTGATGTGTAAACACCCCAAGTGGTCCTTAACATCAAATCGATATCCAAAAAGGACCATTCAAATTGAAGATAATAATGAAGAAAGTGGTGGGAGCTCAAAAAGGTCAAGAACTAGTGAAGATGGAGCTTATTCAGTACCATCCAATCCAGAAAATCTTTCGTCCTTTGGGTAGAGACATGGCAAAAAGGAAAGGAAAAGGTAAAGCATCACAATCTTCATCTAATACTACTAATTTTGCTGAAGAGCTTCGGTCATTGAGGCTTGCTAGGGAGAGTAAAACTGAGATAATGCGCGAAAAAATAGCCCTTGAGCGTCAAAAGTTAGAAAATGATGCTATGCAAAGAAAAGAAAAAATGTTGTTCAAATTGTTGTCTAAGGATCATCTAACCCCAGCAGAATAAGAGGTGAAATGCCGACTAATGAAAATTGTGTTTAAGGAGTGAATTTAGTTTATTTTTATGTAATTTTTCTTTATGTTTTTGAATTAATGTCATTTAGTTATTATCTTGTAACTTTTAATTCTATGTAATGTGTGTTTATTGTAGTGTAATGTGTGCTTTTTTAAGGATCATCTTGTAATGTGTGTTTTTTTAAGGATCATCTAGTAAATTTTTATGTAATTTTTCTTTATATTTCTTTATGTATTTTAATTCATGCTATTTAGCTATATGAGCAAACTTCACATGCCATTTAAGTAGTCAAATATCAATAATGAAAATGAATCAATAATGAATAATGAATAGGAATATCACATGCTAGTGTCTAATCTATACTATACGCAATAATGAAAATGAATCAATAATGAATAGGAACTTCACATGCTAGTGTCTAATCTATACTATACGCAATAATGAATAGGAATATCACATCCTAGTGTCTCATCTAACACATTTACTACACAATTTTCCAAATATTGTGAGTTGTCAAATTTCATGATAAAGTCTGATACATGAAATTGAATTGGTCAAATATCACGTGCTATTGTCTAACACATATACATTTAGACAAATTTGTGAGTTGTCAATCCATAGCTATGATCAGAGATCACATGCAATTAGACAAATTTCTGACATAAGAGCATACTTCACATGTTATTGTCTAACACATAAACTACACAATTTATTTATGAATTGTCATTTCATGGTAAAGTCCGTCAATTTTCCAAATGTGTGCTTATATATCATTCCAAAGTCATATACAAGTTCACATACAATATTTTGTTTACTCTCATTTGCAATAATTCACTTCTCATATTCTCCTACCCACACTCACTTCAAAATGTCTTATAATGATGGTTCATCGCCATATCTAATTACAGAAATGTCTTACAATGATGGATCATCACCAAATCCAAGTATAGAAATGTCTTACAATGAAAGCTTATCTTCATATCCATATCCAAGTCCAAATACAAGTTCAAACTATGATTCTGCCAATATGAATGATCTCCGGGAGTGGGACGAACGAGTTACTCAACAAAATTGTTACGTTGATCGCATAATCGAAGATCCAATAATAAGCAATCATAATCTCCTCACAAGAGATCTTACTCACAGAGCAAGAAGAAGGCACTGCAATAGAGAACGTGAAGTTGGTGAAGAACGTTTGATGAATGATTATTTTGTCGAAAATCTGACATATAATTCGCAGCTCTTCCGGCGTAGATTCCGCATGCAAAAAAGTGTCTATCTTCGTATAGTGGAGGCAGTTACCAACAACGACGTATATTTTTAACAACGGTGTGATGCTACCGGTAGACGAGGTCTTTCGCCATTGCAGAAATGCACAGCAGCTATGAGAGTATTGGCGTATGGGACATCGGCTGATGCCGTTGATGAATACTTGCGAATCAGTGGCGCTGTCACAAGACAAGCTTTAGAAAAATACGTTGATGGTGTGATTTCTTGTTTTGGGGACACCTACCTAAGACGGCCTAATGAACAAAATTTGACAAGACTACTTTATGTTGGGGAACAACGTGGATTCTCGGGCATGATAGGAAGTATTGACTGCATACATTGGGAGTGGAAAAATTGTCCATCAACATGGGCTGGACAATATGCAGGAAAAAGTGGAAGACCAACAATCATTTTGGAAGCTGTTGCATCATACGACTTATGGATATGACATGCTTTCTTTGGAACACCAGGTACTTGCAATGATATTAATGTTCTTCACCGATCTCTTGTTTTTAGCGATGTATTGGAAGGTCGTACACCAAAGATTAGTTACATTGTGAATGGTCAAAAGTATGATAGGACGTATTATCTAATTGATGAAATATATCCGAAATGGGCAGCATTTGTCAAGTCAATTCCATCTCCACTGATCCGAAAACACAGATTGTTTGCTCAACACCAAGAGTCGGTTAGAAAAGATGTTGAGCGAGCATTTGGTGTTCTACAAGCTCGTTTCGCATATCTTCACCGCCCGTGTCTTTCTTGGGACAAGTGTATAATGGGAAAAATTATGATTGCTTGTATTATCATGCACAACATGATAGTGGAGGATGAGCGAGATACATATCGTAACTATTATGATCCTACTGAATTTCTTATGGATAGACATACAAGAATACAAGAAGGTGATGATGAACTTTTTCAATACTTTACTGAACATATTGCGGATTTATGTGAATATATGGTGAACAGAGAACAACTTCGCAATCAAGAAGCTCATGATCTCCTGAAAGACGATTTGATTGAGCATATTTGGCACTAATAATTAATATGTAATGTCGTTTATTTATTGATTTTGTAATTTATTATATAATGCATCTATTTGTATTTTGGCTTACTTCATTTCAATTATGTATCCATTTCATATGTATTTGGTATTGAATTAATAAATCCGTTATTTATTTTAAGTTTATAAAATAATTAATTATTATAATTAAAAATTAAAAATAATAATTATAATATAATTATTTATTTTAAATATAATGTATATGCATAATATACAATTAATGAAAATAAAAGATAAATATTTTATTAAGAGTTGGTGTCATCGATAAAGTAGGAAGGTTGTGGAAATGAGTTATATTAAGAGAAATTAATATTTTATTTGGATGATTGAATTGTAAGGGTTGTTGATAAACATAGTCTAAACACGTCAACCACCTATTGTACTATTACAAATATTATATTATTAAAATTGCCCTAAATACATCAAC
Organism: Leonotis leonurus; assembly: GCA_026898415.1. Lineage (NCBI taxonomy): Eukaryota > Viridiplantae > Streptophyta > Magnoliopsida > Lamiales > Lamiaceae > Leonotis > Leonotis leonurus. The sequence goes on along the minus strand of JAPKLX010000113.1, from coordinate 856,960 downwards.
TTGACTTTGGAATATTCAAGTAACACAAGAAACTAAAATTTTATATGAAGACCAACTCAGCTTGCCTAGGAAAGTCAAATTTGATTAATATGGTGTTCAATTTGGTAATATGTGTGGTATAGTGTGGTGTTGACGGATACAATATTTGCCCTAAATGATATATTTTGATTTTGTGTAAAAGTATATAATGAGTGGAGTATGGACCGATCTAATTTATTATTTTTAAATGGTTGTGTATATTGAGTGGTGTTCGGGTCTAGATGATTTATTATTTTTAATTGAATTATTTATATTGAGTGGAGTGAATCCATTTATTATAATTAATGGAAAATTTGAAATGTAAGGATGTTTTGTGAACATATCAAAATAACAAAATATAAATAGTTTTTGTGGGCGGAACTAGTACTCCATTTGCATATTGTTCTAAAAGTTTGAGAATTTTCAACAAGTTGTTAGAAGTATAGAAGATTGTGAGTCTTTCACTAGCATGCTCTTTATAAATACGTGTGTTACGAGGGAACTACCACGAATTTTAAGAAAATAATATTTATTTTTATTGGAGAAAATGGTATGCAAAATATAATATAGATGAAGTTTAAAGTATCAAGTGTTTTACGAGACAATTACAATACATTGTATACTCATAAGCAAGTTTCTCGTTCTCCATGACTTTTACCTATGTAAAACATTTTAAAAGTATTTTGGGCTAAGTATTAGTATATTTATAATAAACGTATCATTTGTTAATATTATTTCACATGTACTTATACACATATTAGGTAGGGGTGTCAATGGGTGGGTAAAATCCGGACCGGATTTGGAACCGATCAAAATCCGCTCATTTCAAAGTTATGGTTCCGGTTCCGATTTTGGTTCCAGACCCGTTCAACCCTGGTCATGTTCGGTCTGGATCCGATCCGACCCGCTAGATACGGTTTCGATTCTGATCCGGTCCGACCAATTAAAAAAAAAATCAATTTTTTTTCAGGCATGTCCAAACCCAGCCATGTTCGGTCCGTACCCGACCCAACCCGTTCTAACCCGGCCCGGCCCGACCAATATTTTTTTTTTCAATTTTTTTTCCATTTTTTTTATCTTAAAAAATAAAATTTCCTAATAACAATAATATTTTTCAACCATAGAAATCATCCAATTATAGTAAGTAGCAACTAATCTTAAAGTGATGTTCAAAGCATAAACAATTTCTTCATGCTTCATTTAGGAATTTCGTCGAACACGAAGTAGACATATACACAACAATGCACATTTTTAACACACAAACTAAGTTTTTGAAAAACCATCAACGAAATTCGAATAGGTATTTAGCCAATCACATTATTCAAACAAAGAATCAGACATATATATTTGGGTGTGCATATGATTTTAGTGAAATTTTTTTAATATTAAGTCAAAAATTATGAAAAAAACCGTAATTTAAAAAATCATGAATTTCCGAGAAATCAAAAATTGCCAATGGTGAAAATAGTTGTAGAACAGTAGATATCAAATTACTAACAATAAATAAACGGGGGAGAGATGGAGATAGGGAATGAGTATATGTGTTTGAGACGCATGGGTGACCCATATCTGAAAAATACCCATGGGTATTCTCCTGACCCGTAACCACTAATAGTTTAATTAACGGTCCGAGTCCGGATCCGGAACCAATATTTAACGGTCCGATTCCGGTTCTACAACCGTAACTATTTTAATTGTTCCGATCCGGATTTTACCCACCCATTGACACCCCTGTCATTAGGTACCTCAACTACCAAGATTGGAGGTCAATCCCGGCCAAGGTTCTCTATATTGGATTTCATTGTGCACAACCTTGAATTCAATTTGTCATTTTAAACCGTTAATTTCATTAATATATTAAAATGCAAACTTCAACCTATATACTACCAATACTTTACGACTTCTACAAATAAAAACTCATGAATAATGCATGTTCTTACTCGCATTACCAAGTAATTTACTAATCCAAATACATATGTATATACTACTAGAAGATTAATCCAAATATCAAGTCTAATGATCCAACTTCAAAATAATAATAAATGGATATATGCACCATTGAGAAAACACATTAATTAATTAAATTGAATACTAAAACAACAAGAGAAGATAAAGATATAGTGAACACATCTACAACGTAGTCTTGAATAATATCATCCTTAAAACATAAAAAATATGTTGATGTCTAAAGTTTTAGTTTTCATTTATAAAATCCGGCTAAACCAATCATTAGGTCGAGAGCCTAAATCCTACGTAACAATTTTTTTGTCTTATAAACATATGAACATTCCAAAAATTAAGGCATAGACATTTTATAATCAAAAGTTTTGTTAAATATTAACATTTATCATGTTTAGAGAAAGTGCACAAACATAGTTTTCCTCATTTATACATACAATACACTTTAAATAATTATAACTATTGACTCGAAAATAATTAGCGCATATAAAACATCGTTATATAAATATATTTTTTTCGATCAGAAAAGAAAATTATCATAACAAAGCAAGTACCAGAAGTACCAAGAAGTTTACAGAACTCAATAAAAAGCAGATGCAAAAGAAAAAGATAATAAGTGCACCTAACACAATTGCTTATTCATCTACCCTCTATATAATTGACGTAAACCAATTTTGAAATTTTACATTCGAAGATTGAGTGTTATATGCCGTGTTCCAACTTCATGATCTAGATTTAATATCGGCAACAATCTTGTCACAATCCCAAATGATGTTATTAAACTTACTCTCATTCTTCCACTTCCACAATGTCCAAACACAGTATATCCATAAGCCCATGAGCCTTCTTCTTGTCGATTTGTTTCCCAAATTTGAGAAAGAAGAACAGTGTTCCATCATTGATTTTGGTATAACAGATTGAACCCCCGTCCATCTAAGTATTTCATTCCAAATACTGCTAGTCTTATCACATGTAAGAAATATGTGGTTTACCGATTCTGGCGAGTTTTTGCACATCATACGCATTGCACCTGCCGAAGGGATATCCACATTCCTTTTGACCAAGTTGCATGTCGGCATCCTATTTTTGAAGATCCTCCACGTTCTCGTAATCGCCTTGTGCGGAGCCGCAACTTTCCACATGTTTCGAAATGTTTTCTTGTCGATTTCGTTATCTAGGTTAGGATTGGATGCACAACTCATCACTTGATATGTTGTTTTAACCGTGTATACGCCTTGTACAAACGCTTCTCATTTCCAGCTATCAGGCTTGCCTGCAACTAAGACTGCATTATTAATTACCAACAAAAGTTGTTCAACCGACTTTATTTATCTCTCAAAGTGCTCTCTCCTCCAGCTCAACTTCCACTCCCAAGTACCATTTGCCCATGATCTCATACTCATAATAACCCTGTCTTGATTATCACTAAGTTAGAAAAGTCGGGGGAATCTAATCTTCAACTTACTCTCTCCCACCCAATTTTGATGCCAAAACTTGATCTCATTACCCTCCCCCACCCTCAACTCAATGTGATCTTTAAACCATTTCCCTTCGTCCCCTATACCCACTCTAAGAATTTTTTTTCCACCACCCAAACCCCTCCGACCTATTACTTCTGCATTTAAACCCTTCCCCATCCCATTCAATCTCCCCATGACAAGATCTAATCACCCTCGCCCACAAGGAATCTTTTTCTGTCAAATAGCGCCACATCCACTTTCCCACAAAGGCTTTATTAAGCCAATCCAAATTTTTTACCCCCCCTCCCCGTGATTCAAGCACAAAGTGTCCCACTTTATCCACGAGATTTTATGAGCACTCACATCGCCACCCAAAGGAAGCTGCAAAGAAATGATTTAATGTTTGAAAGATTTGATTTCGGTAAGAGGGAGAAAGAAAGTTGGTAGATCAGGATCGGGCTCAACACCGATTGCACCAAGGTCAGCCTGCCACCAAAAGACATCTTCTTGCACTTCCAAGCTCTGATTATATTTTTAACCTTTTCGGTCAAGTATCCCCAATCAACCGAGCTTGAGAGTCTCGCTCCAATGTTGATCCTTAAATACTTGCAAGGGAGCGAACCTGTCCTGCAGTTGAGGAGTTGTGCTATTTCTTCACTCTCTTGTGAGCTTACCTCGATGCCAAAGATGCATCTTTTTCCAAAGTTTATTGATAGACCCGACATTGCTTCGAATAGTCTCAAAATACATTTAAATGCCCATGCATTTTCGCGCTTGCTTGTTGAGACTAGACTCGTGTCGTCTGCATATTGGAGATGTGAGATCTTAATCATTTCTACTCCAATAGTTACTGGTTCAACAAGATTCCTTTCCACTGCTCTATCAATCATCAAATGCAGACCCTCAACCACCACAAGAAATAGGAACGGTGACAGGGGTCCCCTTGTCTTATTCCTCTTTCCAATTTAAATTCGTATGAGGGGCTACCATTCACCAACACGTTTGTCGTCGCTGAGCATAAGCAATCTCTGATCCATTTTCTCCAAGTCGGACAAAAATTCAGATTTTTGAGCATCTTGTCGAGAAAACCCCATTCGACAGTGTCATATGCTTTGGCGAAGTCCACTTGGAAAAGCATCCTTCCTTTCTTTTTTCTATTAGCTTCATCAATAACCTCATTAACAATAATAACTCCATCAAGTATGAATTTGCCCTTTACAAAAATTCTTTGACACTCTGAAATAATGTTACCAATCACTTGACTTAATCTCCTTGCCATGATCTTTGCAATGATTGAACTCAATTACTCGATCGATTTTGGAATCAGTTCATTTCGGTTCGGATACCCAAATTTTTGGTTTCTGATACACGGAACCTAACTGATTCTAACATTTAATAACAAGTGCATCATTCAATACTTTGCTTTATATAAAATAAACCCAATCAAAACAAATGTTTTGCCTAACTATAAAAATAAAATTTAGCGGTCTGTGACTGTCTAAAGGCCGCTGAGATGAGTGCAGTAAAATGCAACAACTGAAGTAAGTGATTATTGTGGACTTGACGATCGTTACATAGCTTTTCGTAAAAAAAATTGCATTGTTTGAGTTTACAAGTTAAAGTGTAATTTAATAAATCATAGACAATAATTTTATATAATAGAAACTATAAATTTGAATTGGGGATATAAAAAATTTATTAATCAAAAGTATAAAAAGATGATAAATCAGTCACTCGCATCCGGTAAGATTGATTTCGTTTGAACTTTTATCTACGACAAAATACTCTTTCGACCCTTTTTATCATTCAATTGGAATTGAGCATTGATCAAGTGCTCATAGCATAACTAAACTCGCTCAAACGATAAACATGCATAAAAACACCAAATCATTACACCACAAATCGAATTCCTTAGTTTTAGATATAAATTTAGCCAATCATAGTAAAGAAAACAAAAATCACATAAATCAGATAATTCATCGGTTCAAAGATAGTCAAACTGAGAAATCTGACTAATCTAGGTGAAATTTGAGTAAAACGAAATGAAAAGTCTTGAATCCGTACTAAAAATCCAATCTTGAAATGAAAGTACGTAGAGATAGTTTTACAAACTGATAACTCATTATATTTTTAAAAACCGTCTTGTTTATTTCCACCCAAAAGTATCGGTCCAATCTGGTTGGAAAATTCAATGAGGGTAGAAGTATTTCTCCAGAAAGAAATATAATCACACCCAATGTTGGTTGAAAACACAGTGTTGGTTGGAGTAACTTTCTGGAGATAATTAAATCAATCATCCAATGCTGGTTGGATATGCAATGAAGGTTGGAATAACTCTATGGAAAGAATTAGACCAATCTCCAATGTTGGTTGGAGACGCAATGACGATTAGAGTATGATTAACAATGCAATGAGGATTGAGACTCAAGCCTTGTTGGAAACTTTGATTTTTGAGCTTTAAACTTCTCGTTTGTTGTATGAAAAATATATTCTTGCACAATGTTACAATCTCCCTACACAAGGACAAATTGAAACCGATATAACCAAATAACATAATTTCACAACGAAAAATTGGTATAATATGTTAAACAAACGAGAAGAAAATGCACAAACTAATACAAAACATGACTTATATAGATATATAATAATGTTAGTATTAGGGTAATTGACCTATTCAAAGTACATTGAAGTGGAGTGAGAATGTTGGTGCTTCTCCGAGAGGAGCTCCCCTTGCTGGCTTTGGTCTACTAGGTAAATCATTTTATGCAGATTCTTCTATGTCACAACCATCTTCAAGAAAGTAAACGTTTTGAATGAAGAACGAGATAAACAATGACTTAAAGTCAAGACAAATTAGAATTCCAATAATAAAGATGGAAGCACTCTTCTCTATGAATAAGTGGTCGTATTGGAACAATAAATTAACCCCGCCCCTTCATAAGCCTATCAGACAATCCATGACTTTCACATTTAATTAGGATCAGATCGGTTGGGTGACGATCCATAACTACGGTTAAAGAGATATTAGAAAATTAATCGGTTATTTGCAAATTTTCTGTAAATATAATAAAATACTTTCTCCGTCCCGCTAAATGTGACCATGTTTTTCCTTAATAGGCCGTCTCATTAAATGTGGCCACTTTCCCAAAAAGGAAATAATTTTACCTTTAAAATACATCACTCCTACTTTTTTAAAACACAATACTTTACTTTATTAAGCTCCATACTGAACCCCTTATGGCCACATTTAGCGGGACGGAGGGAGTAGTTAAATATAGGGGTGTCTATTTGGGTCAGGTAGGGTACCTTCCCGAAATTTTCGGGTACCCAAACCCGAAAACCCTAAATTTTTCATACCCGAACTCGAAAAATATTTTGGGTACCCGAAATTACCCAATTTAATTAAAAAAATTCTTATTTTCGGGTATTTATCGAATATTAACCGATAATTTTAAAAAATTCAAATATTTAGAGTATTAAAATATTTTAAATTATAAATTAAAATTATAATATTTTATAAATAATAATAAAAAATAAAAAATTCGGGTTTCGGGTATTACCCGAACCAGAAAACCCTAAAATATCAATACCCGACCCCGACCCGAAAACCTGAAAATCAGGTATTCGGGTACCCGAACCTGATCGGATATCGAGTATTACCCGAAATACCCGATACCCGATTCCTGAATAAACACCCTAGTTAAATATGCAATTTTTTTATGAACAGATAAAATATAATATAATAATAATATATGAAAAAGGAATAAGAGTAAAGGAAAAATATGGAAATAGGAGGACGGGTCGAACCTCAGTCACCCCATTTGACACTGTCCGAGTCTGACCCCTCTTCTTTTAGCCAAGTTCACTCAGTCACTGCCTCTCTCACCTCTCCTGTTTCCTCTGTTCGTTCTCTCTCACCCCAAAGACAGAGGAAGAAACCCCAAACAAAAACAGAGCAAAAAATTTAATGAACTAGGCAAACGAGAAAAACATAAAGCCTACTACCCACCTCACGAAATGGAACAATAGAGCGGTAGGGCTTCGATTCCCAGCAGCTATCCTCTCTATCTCTCGCTTCCATGGACCCTTCAGATCTCTCTTGTATACGCATGCATATGCAAATGTTGAGCGACTTCTTGTTTGTTGGTGGGTGTGTGTGATTCTTCACGGAAGTGAAGTTCATTTCTTTTATTGTTTTTGGTAATGGCTGGGGAGGTGAGTGTTGCTGGGAATATCGAGGTTTGCCCATGGCTGAAATCGATGGCAGTGGCCCCAGAGTACCACCCGACTCTGGCTGAGTTTCAAGATCCAATTGCCTACATTTTCAAGATTGAGAAAGAGGCCTCCAGGTATGGTATTTGTAAGATAGTCCCCCCTGTGCCTGCTGCTCCCAAGAAAACTGTTGTTTCCAATTTGAACAAGTCCCTTCTTGCTCGCTCGGAATCGGGCCCCACTTTCACCACACGTCAGCAACAGATCGGTTTCTGCCCGAGGCGGCACCGCCCCGTGCAGAAACCCGTGTGGCAGAGTGGGGAGAGATACACCCTTGCTGAATTCGAAGCCAAAGCCAGAAACTTCGAGAAGAATTATCTCAAGAAGTACGCCAAGAAGGCCTTGACTGCTTTGGATATTGAGACGCTCTACTGGAATGCTATGGTTGATAAGCCCATCTCGGTGGAGTACGCCAACGACATGCCCGGCTCTGCTTTCGTGACTGGTGGGAGGAAGAATGAGGGTGCGGCCACAGTTGGGGAGACTCAGTGGAATATGAGGAGGTTGTCAAGGGAGAATTTGTCGTTGCTGAGGTTCATGAAGGAGGAGATACCGGGCGTGACTTCGCCTATGGTTTATGTTGCTATGATGTTTAGTTGGTTTGCCTGGCATGTTGAGGATCATGACTTTCATAGCATGAACTATTTGCATCTTGGTTCGGGAAAGACGTGGTATGGTGTGCCTAAGGAGGCAGCTGTTGCATTTGAGGAAGTAATCAGGGAGCATGGATATGGTGGAGAGATCAATCCTCTAGGTAAGATGGTTTTTCTGCGTTAAGGTTCGAGTATATGCTGACTACAGCCTTATTGATAGAGTGTATGCTGAAATTGGGTACAATTGTTGAGATAGTTATTATTAATAGCAACTGACACTGGGTTCTGAATATGCTCTTATAGTCTTTCATCCAAAACATAAGCATGATACAACATCATGCGAGTCTGTGAGATATACTTTTGTTTGAAATCAGTTTAAGGCCTAGACATATTACACATTTAAGAATGCTGTCTCTTGGTAGTTGGTATTTGAAAGAGAAATCAGCGTTTTCATTCACTTGCGACAAGATTTATTGTATGTTCGATATTACTTATATGCAGACTTTGGCTTCAACAATATGCTTTTAGTGGCATTCAATTACAAGAAGCACAATTACCATAACTATAAATAGCAGCTGACAGTTGTGTCTGCATATTCTCTTCTAGACTTTCATCCAAAGCATAAGTATGATACACCCAATGAATTTTACGAGTCCATTTTTTTCAGTTACTTTTGCTACTCTTGGTGAGAAAACCACAGTCATGTCCCCAGAAGTGCTTCTTAATTCGGGTATACCCTGCTGCAGGTAATTGTCATGTGCTTCTATATTTATTGCTTTCTATTGTTTATTGTCAACTGAAAAGTATTTTCTTATAAAGAAATAATAATGTGCAGTGAATAGGCAATCACATGTTTCATCTCTAATCTTTTATGACCTTTACTGCTGGGGGAGTATTTCATATTTGAGCATATGAATTGAATTTTGTTCAGTAGCCCCTGACAGCTAGGTAATCCCTTGATATTTTCTCTTAGGTTATGGAACATTGGTGTCTTTGGAGGACTTAACTTATGAAACATCATTTTTGCTAAATAAGTTTCATATTTAAATGCTAAACAATTGAATTGCTAAGTGGAACAACAAAAACAAGTAAGAAATCCAGAATACGTCCGTCATGCATAACACCTCCCAGCAGTTTTGGCAAATCCTAAATGCTATTTCTAGTGGAATGCCTAACATGGGCTCACTGTTAGCCCTCTAAGTCACTGGTTTCTGTTAAACTAAGACTTTCATCATATTTAACTAATGCCTCTGGCTCAGGGACAGTCTGTTATTTGAGCATCCCACGAAAAAGGTAAGAAAGAAAAGAGTAATCAATAAAATAACTCAGTAGCTTGCCATGGTAATATCTTTACACGTTCAGTCTTCGTTGCGTTTAAGTAATACTAATACAAGATCCCTTGTGGACTCAGGCTGGTTCAAAATGCTGGAGAGTTTGTTGTCACTTTCCCAAGGGCTTATCACTCAGGATTCAGTCATGGTAAGGCACTCTGGCAGTTTGTCCTGTCCCAGAAATTATGTATTTAAGTTTTCTGTACACAAACAAGTTGTAGATATCGAAATCTGTGATGATTAGAACATGCTTAATTTATCTATTTGACCTTTTAAATTTTAGGATTCAATTGTGGAGAAGCTGCTAATATTGCTACTCCTGAATGGTTGAGGGTTGCAAAGGAAGCTGCAATTCGTAGGGCAGCTATTAATTGTCCTCCAATGGTTTCTCATTTTCAGTTGCTCTACGACCTAGCACTTTCGTTATGCTCGAGGTTTGTTTACCCTTTGAAAGGAAAACCTTGTTAATGTCAAATTAATAAGTCTAATCCAACTTATTCATATGAACTGATACGAAGAATCAAGTAATTATGACCTGGCTCATTTTAAGCATGTAAAATATTCATAATAGCTTCATTCAAATGCCAGCAGAAGAAGGTAAGCGCTTTGGGATTTAACTATATGAAGGCTACCAACTTCAGAGCAGCATTAGGCCAATAATCATTATATATGTCACTTTTTTTTTCTCATAGAAGGTTTCTTATTTTATACATCCGATTTAAAACAGGAAGTCGAACATACGTAGGTAGAGCCTTTTATGCATTTTCTATAACGTGTTTTGAGATCCTTGTCTTAAGGAAGATGGTTTAAAATCCTTTTCTTGTCCAATTACCATAGTATTCTTTGTACAGACTTCTGCTCCCCTGCTAGTGTATCTTTGTCTGAGCTTGCTCTACTCATGTTCCATTTCAGAGAGAAAGTTGGACATTTACATACTGTGAATTTAATTCCTTCTTCATTTTGGGTATATGTTACGCAGAGTGCCAAAGAGCATTGGAACGGAACCAAGGAGTTCTCGGTTAAAGGATAGGAAGAAAGGTGAAGGAGAAATGTTGATCAAAGAACAATTTTTTCAGGACATGATGCAGAATAATGATATGCTTAATGCTCTTGGGGAAGGATCATCTATTGTGCTTCTTCCCCAAAATGCTCTGAGTCACTCATTTTGTACAAATATGGTGGTTGGGTTTCAGTCAACAACCAATTCCAAGTTGTTCCCTAGTTTATGCAGTCCCGATCTTGAGTTGAGGAGTACAGGCTTGTATGCTCATGATAAATTTACATTAGACAGGAAGCAAGGGACGAAAAAAGCAAGGTCATCTGTGGTGAATAGAAGAACATTTTCTTCTTTGTTTGGTATTAACCTTCCTTCTCCGGCTCCTCATGCAGAGCAAACTCTCCCCGAATCGAAGAAAGCTTCACAGGGTCTATTTTCATGCGTAACTTGTGGGATTTTATGTTTTGCATGCGTGGCCATTGTTCAACCAACAGAAGCAACTGCACAGTACTTAATGTCAGCTGATTGCAGCATACTTACTAATTTGGGAGAGAGTAATGATGATCCCAATCACATTAAAGATCCAGAGGGTTCTCAGAAAAATCTTTCTTTAGGTATGCCCTACATCGAAATTCTATAAGAACCTTCTACAATTTAATCTATTCACTACCAGATATCAGCTGTATTCTTGTTTGCTTATCTCAGGATACAAACAATAGTCATTTTCTATACTTGCTAACCAGATTTATACCCTTGTATAGTTCGAAACATTGTATCATATTATTGTATTCATATATGTGTATCTGTCACCACCACGATTGACTGATCTGTTCCCATAAGCTAACGTGCTATTACTGTTAAGTATTATATAATGTCACTGTCCAAAAAATTATGCTATGCTTGAAGTAGATTTGAAGGCTCTCTCTCTCTTATGGCATTTGATTTGGAAAATAAGTATGAGAATGGTAAAGCAGGAAGATCGAGTAATTTGTAATTTGCACGATCCTAGTGTTATTTGACCAACTACAAATACAGTATAGATGCAACTAACTTCTGCTTTTATTTCTGAACCTTTGCAGCATCGATGCATATAAAGACCCAAAATGGACTCCCTGCTGATCAACCTCAATATGTGAAAAAGGAGAATGCGGGTTTTGCTTCTGATAGTGAGGCTCGTGCAGAGCCCTCAGCACTTGGCCTATTAGCTTTAACATATGGTGACTCCTTGGACTCTGAGGAGGAAGATGAATCTGAAGGCTGTGGAACTAGTAAATCTGATGAATTGAGAAATGGAGATGCTAGTGAGAACACTGAACCAAAGATTAACTACAGGAAGGAAATTGCTTTGCAGACTGCAGAATCTAGTGCAAAGTTTATTCTAGCCTTAGCATCAAGAAAGGATGCAGAAGCCCAAACTTCTGATTTTTCTGATGAATTCTATACAAACAGCTCTACAATGATTGAGTCTAATTCTCTAACACATAGGTTTAGTAGACATCAGACAGAACCACAACTTGACAACATCCCAAATTCTTTATCTCGTACAGCTGTAGGAACACCGATATCTGGTTTAGCACCACGGGAGCCCTCAACTGTGCCTTTTACTTCAAGACTTGATGAAGATTGTTCTCGTTTGCATGTCTTCTGTCTTCAGCATGCTATCCAAGTGAAAAAGCGGCTCAGTCAGGTTGGCGGAGCTGATGTGTTTCTTGTCTGTCATCCAGGTGAGGTTTTGTAGATTGCATGTGAATGGGTGCCTAAATATTTTTGCATGCACAGCTCATACAAATTACACCGAATTGGTCCGGATATGCTTTTCTTGCATGAATGGTGGAATATTCTAATTGAAAGGATAATTATGTCCCTTTTAAACTTTTCCCAATTAATTTTTATCTGGCGCTGTTAGAAGCATCTCATGATCTGTCAAAGTTTTTGTTTTAACACAACCTCTTTGTGGGTTGATATATGCAGACTATCCAAAGTTGGAATCGCATGCTAAGAAAGTTGCAGAAGAACTGGAAAGTGATTATATCTGGACTGAAATTTCATTTCAGGAAGCATCTGATGAGGATGAAGAAATTATACAACGAGCTCTAGAAAGTGAGAATGCAATACATGGCAATGGAGACTGGGCTGTGAAAATGGGCCTTAACCTATTGTATAGTGCAAATCTTAGCCGCTCTCCTCTCTACAGTAAGCAAATGCATTACAATTCTGTTATATACAACGTCTTTGGACGCAGTTCTCCAACTGATAGCTCAACATCTGAGGGTGAGATGGAAGGGAAGGTTTTAGGCAGGCAAAAGAAGATAAATGTTGCTGGGAAATGGTGTGGAAAAGTCTGGATGTCGAATCAGGTTCATCCACTGCTGGTCAACAAGAATTCACAAGAACATGCGCATGAGTCGGCCATTGCTTCCTGGACCAAACCTGATGTGAAATATGTCAGACGATCAGAACGCAGCCTAGCTGCTGGTTTATTGTCTGCAGTTTCCAGAACTGGTAGAAAGAAGACGAGTAATGGTGAGAACTGCTCGTTTGTGAAGGAAAGATCTTCGGAGGCTGAACAATTGGACAAAACCCGAGGTTTTATTCTCAGTAATTGCCACAAGCAAATTAAGAGAAAACAACGGTCCAAAAGATTGCTGAAAGATGAGATTCTCAAGGCAGAAAATCGAGACGAATCGTCCGAGGAATCTCAACTCAGCGACTCTGGCAATCTAATTAAGAGTAGGCATGGAACCAAGCGATTGAAGAAAGAGATTCTTGAAGTCAAAGATGACTCTTTAGAAGAATATCCTCTTAGTAAATCATGGAAGCAGATTAAGAGCAAACAGAGAGCGAGGCAAAGGGAAAAGGAGACTCCTGATGCTGTGAAGAATCAAAAGAAAAGCAAGAAGCAAGAGTTGAACTTGCAACACGATGATGAGATGGAAGGCGGGCCCAGCACACGACTCAGGAGAAGAACTAAAATATCTTCTAAAGATTCAGGAGGAGCCAGACCGACTAAACAGAAACCAGTAATAGTAAAGAAGCAACAAAGAGATGTGACCACAACAAAGAAAATTCCATCAGGCAAGGTCCCGGCCAGCACTTCTAACAAAGAAAAATCAAGAGATGAGGAAGCTGAGCATGCATGTGACATGGAAGGATGCACGATGAGTTTTTGCTCCAAGCACGAGCTTTCTTTGCATAAAAAGAATATATGCCCGGTGAAAGGATGTGGGAAGAAATTCTTCTCCCACAAATATCTGGTGCAGCACCGACGTGTTCACATGGAGGATCGGCCTCTGAGTTGTCCATGGAAAGGGTGCAAGATGACGTTCAAGTGGGCATGGGCTAGAACTGAACACATCCGAGTTCATACCGGAGCTCGTCCTTATGTGTGCACTGAGGCTGGATGTGGCCAGACCTTCCGTTTCGTGTCTGATTTTAGTCGTCATAAACGCAAGACAGGCCATGCACCCAAGAAAGCCAGAGGATGAGTTTCAATGTAGAGAGAAGATGTACTTTTAACATGGCTCATCAGCCTGTGCCATTAACAGAGAAGAGAAAAAGATGGTAGCTCTAGAATTGTAACTCGTTCCTTTCTCCTTCTTTTTTCTTTTTTCTTTTCTTTGGTGGTTTCATTGGGGGGGTCGGATGATTTTAGTCACATGGGGCAACCATTGTTTCAATGTCGAAAAGAGTAATTTATTCTCTGCAAAAGCAGAAATTCCAACATTGTAACGGCACTAGTCCAACCACTCCTGAGAGTACTTCTCATTCTGTGCAACTATTTATATTTCCCCACTCAAGTTAACCATGCTCAAAACTTGTCCTTGTCCATGCCCTCTCAAACAGATATTTTCATAACGAAAGTCCTCCCTCATAAGAGAACCTTTTTTGTTTGTATGGTTATTGTTATTCGATTGAGTCTTTGACGATTTTTGCAATTTTTTGTTTTATTTGTAAAAACCTCGAACTTTGCAATAACATGCAAAAAAATCGATTATTTTGATTTTGTTAAAATTAAAATTATTTCACATTATATGTGGATCAGTGGATGATTTTTAAAATCAAAATATTTAGTGAGGAATTCCTCTCCTCAATATGGTGAGGAATCATCTTCTCTTAACGAGGAGGATTGGACCTAATATTTAAATTTAATATATTTACAAATTAGTATTTGAAAACCTAATATTCAAATTTAATATATTTAAAAATTAGTGTTTATTTCAAAATAGAAGATACGAATTGGAACAATTAAATATTTGGGAATGGCAAGTTGTAGTTCTGGACTATGAAATGTCGATGTGGCGCGGGAATAGAAGACAGGCCACAATTAAATCTCATCCAAGTGTAACTAAGATATAAGCTCAGCTCCCCTTCTCTTTTGTCTTGCTTGTGAGTTTATAATGAAATACTAATATTTTTCTTATTAATAATAAGACAATGCATTCATATTCTTCTCTTTTCTGAACAACATATTTTAAATTATTCCAATCTATTCATGTAGATGCTTCGATTTTTGAAATGGACAAAATTATACTCCCTTCATAGTGTGTAAAGTATGTTTGTAACCATGAATTAATTTGTTTAAGTTCATTATTAATATTTATAATTATTTCTAAATTCACTTTTTATTCAATATATTTTTTATTCAACATTTTAATATAATATTTAATTAATTTAAAAAATAAATAAAATCAGTAAATAAAATCTGCAAATTCTGAAACATCACAATTTCATTCATATTTTGGCCCAAAAAGTGGTGCCACTTTAATTACACACAAATTTCAAAATTTCCCTTAAATTTCAAACATAGTTCTCGATTAATATGAGGAACTTTCCTCATTCACCACAATAACAAAAAAAAAGTTCAAAATTTGGAAACATGGTGAACAAAAATTTATCCACATGAATTAGAAATAAAGTTGTCCAGTTTCTCCTTGGTTCATGCGTCAACGGCAAGCCAGCAAGAGAGAAGCTGTTGGAAGTTCTCATAAGGTCAGACAGACTACCCATAAGCTTAGAAGTTCTTATTACACTAGTAGTCAACTGCATGAACTTTCTCAAATGAATGGGCTGCATTGAAGAACTTAAGGAGATAGGGCAGACTCTACAAATTGAAGAGTATTAGGATTATAATATTAAGGATGTTGCATTTTTTTTTGTAAATATCAGTTTTTTGTAAAAATCAAGGCAGACTCTACAAGTTGAAGGATATCACACAGACTACCCCTAATTTTTGTAAAGATCAGTTTTTTTTGTGTGAAGATTAATATTTTGTATGCACTTTTTAATTTAAAAGTGTAAGTAGTTTGATACACTTTTGAAAGTAAAGTGCGATGTTTATGTGTAAAATCCTGAAAAATCGATATGATTATTTGAAAATTAATAATAATAATAATAATAATAATTAAGAAAAGGTCGTTGTAATATATTCAATTTTTTTAAGCATAGTTATAAACTTTAATTATTTTAGATTAAAGTTTGATTAAGATATTATATTTATACAACGGTAACGCTTGCGCATGAGTAACTTGGAAAAATAATTTTTCTTGTCATGTGATTATAATACCTAATAATAGAACTCGTCGAGACGAATCCGTAGACACCAAGATCGTAAAAATCGGACATCGTTTGAGCGCTCGGTGAATTTTTGAAGTTCAAGACGAAGTGGGTATAAATACCTTTCTTTTTTCTCTCCACCTCATTTTTCAACTATACATATTTTAGAGAGAGAGTGTAGAGAGAGGTGGTCTACACCCCACTACCGAAAAGCTGCCGGACCGCAGCAGGAAATTTTTTTCGGCGATCAAATGAGCCCAAATTTCACCACAAGCTTCCTTTCGACGTGTACATTCCATTTCCGAGGTCCGATCGTCCAAAAAATGGCTGGAAGGCAGCTATGCAAGGCCAAAATCTTGGCCAAATTAAGTAGTAAGTTGATCTTTTCCACCTTCTCTTTTTTTCATTGTCATCCTTCATTTCTCATCCATTCTCTCTACCCTTTTTACAACTATCTTCCAGCAAGAAGAGAGCAGCTCCGGCGATGAGAGGGAAACTCCGACAAACCCACCATGAAAGCTTCTCACCTTCACACCTTAGTTCTTCCATAAGGTAGTCATTCTTTCTCTTTACCGATTTAGACCGGAATGAGGTAGGATTACGAATTATCTTGAGTTAATATATGATAATATAGTTATTTAATTTTAGGATTTGTAGTTTGATATTGTGTTAGTAATGAAACATGATGAATTAGGGGATTAAATTTTGCTTTACATTCTTATGTAGAAAGCTTCTGCCCGACTTTTGCCTTGTTATTTCCGTACTGTATGAGTATCCGAATTTTGGTCTTTTTAATATAATAAAGTACTAGATCGAGTTAGGAGTAATATCCAATTTGAATGAGTCAATTTAGTTATGTTTCAATTTACTACGATTTTTACAAAATGGTTGTGCAAACTGTGAAATATTGCGAAAATCTGGGTATTAATTTGTCTACCTTTGAAAATTCGGGACATATAGAGATTAAATAATTTTATGTGTTTTATTTTTGGAACATACGAATTTAAGATATTGAGTTCATCTTAAAATTTTATTCTACAGAATTAGAATTATTTTCAATTTATCATGATTTTTCAAAGTCGACTGCTCATATGACATTAATTGATGTGTTTGTGAAAATTATTTCGAAACTATATGATTTTATTTTGGATTATTGGCTCAATGAAATCCAAAACTGTTTTTAAGACATATTCCCTATGATTTTTGTAGTACATGTGTAAAATTTCACATTTATTAGAGTTCTTTCGATAGAGAAACTAAAATTTAACTTTTAATTGTCTTAAAAGGTCTTGAAAGTAACCCCACGTTTTTATTCATTAAGTGATATCAAAAATGTGTTTTTGAATGTGTCATTTTGAAAAACATTGACTTTGGAATATTGGAAAACTATTGTTAAAATTTCACAAATTCATCATTAGTGGTTTGAGAGAAACTTCATTTCAAAAATGTGTGTGCATAGGTTTTCCCTAAAAAAACCACTATTGTAAGTCCAAACATATCTAAACCCATTAGCTATTACGAATTTCATTCCTTATAAATGAAACTTAGGACATGATTATTTCGATGAAGTATAATAAGAAATCCATAATCCTATTAGGTTGGAGCGAGCCATTACTTGAAGTTGACGAATGATATAAAGTATTCGTGTAGTCTAGCCATGTGCTACTCCTTCTATCATGACGTTCAAATTGACTATAAACGGATTGAAATTGATTAAGTGGTTGGGAGATAAGTCTTGTAAATGATGATCACTGGATAATTATTAGGTCGATGTTAGAATCGTTAGACATTAAGTTCAGAAAGCACTAGAAGTGCTTAAGGTTGGAGAAGTGGCTTAGCGACTATCAATTTGTACTTAGCTATGAGATTCATCTTGTTGGGTCTTACCGAGGAATATTGTTTCAACTTATTTTAAACTTTCAGTACGTTGCATTGTTTAGACCAGACCCACTGTCCGATAAAGGGACTCAGTATCGGGCACGAGGAATATTTCCAGCCGATATACTTCCAATTTATTGTATTAAATTGCTTGCAAGAGTACGAGTTCGTTATAGATGAATAAGTTGACCCTAAGTCGTATTCTCAAGGAAGGCTAAGCAGGGCTTTATGTATGTTGCAGAACAGAAAACAATTAAAAAGAAGGAGTTTTGATATTTTAACTAATCTAATCTATCTAGACGAATGAAATCAAAGAATTTAAAGTACGAATAACTAGGCAAAAATTAATAAAGCGATTAAATCGTAAATCTAAGAACAATGAATTAAGGAAACTGAATTTAAATATGTTTTGAATTGATTAATTGACATGATTGAAAGGTTTGTATTACTGAATTGGAAATTAATCAATAACAGAGTAAAAAGAAAATAGATCATAAAGCAATAAAGAAAGCAGTAAAGGAACTCACGAATTGAAAAGGTAAATAGTGCATTAAAGTACTCCGGGTTTGAATCACGAACGAATCCACAACGAAATTTGGAAAGACAAATAGCGGAATGAAAAATCTAACTACGGTGTTTTCTCTCGTGGTCTGAACCCTAGACTAGAAATAAAAAAAACGTGAAGCAGAAACTCAATCGTACATCGCGCGTGGAGATTTAAATAGAAAAAGGAAAATCCGTCGGGCTAGTGAGCGCTAGGGGGTAGCGCTCGCTAGCTTGACTCTCTGATCTTTCTTCCAGCGTCAAGGGGTAGCGAGCGCTAGGGGGTAGCGCTCGCTACACCAACGATCTGTGCCATCCAACGTGCAGGGGACCTAGCGACCGCTAGGGGCTAGCGGTCGCTAGCCCCTTTGTCACGCCCCAAATCCGGAGGGACGGCGCACGCGCCAAGGGCGTGATTGGTCGGGGATAAAAGAAACGGGGAAGAAAGGGGGCATTGTGTTCGTGTGCATTATATAAGTGAGAGTTGTCCTTGAAAATCGGACAGCATCTCCTCTATAACTTTGACTATGCCATTTTACAACTCAAACAGCTAACCAATGCAAAGACAATGTCTAATGAATCTAAAATGAATCATATGCAATATGGAGATAATACAGCTCGAGTCATGGGAGCGGTAATCCTGAATCCCAAGCGGCCGAATCATCCAAGATGAAATGAATTGGAGATAATACAGCTCGATACATGGGAACGGTAATCCTAAATCCCAAGCGGCCGAATCATCCAAGATGAAATGAATTGGAGATAATACAGCTCATCTCGTAGGAACGGTAATCCAGAATCCTCGAGAGGCCGAATCGTCCAATAAGAACCGTCGATCAAAGGCGGAGGTTAGTGAGCCTAGCTTGCCAAAAGGAGTCACTCACCCAGCTCACCAAGTGTGGTCGGCATTCGCTCGAACACTACACAAGGGGCTGAGGAGTTGAGCGTCCAAGAAGGGCCGACTACTTCTAAGCTCTCCTATGCACGTGTATGCATGTAATGGACAATGATAATATGACAACATGAACCTTTATTAATAATGGCCGATGAGGCCTTCGTGGAATGAGAAAATGATCTTAGACTTTAAACATATATATTATCACACACATATACGTGAATGATAATTATTTCATAAGTATCATAACATACGTGAGCATGGCAGCAGAAATTCTTATGTATAGAACGGTAAACCGTTCTCGTGATGAAGCAATCGTCATCCCAATAACACCATTCCTCAGCCACACACATCATGCTGCTTCCTTAGCCTGTGAAAAATTTTGTAAAACGTGGGGTGAGTACTAGTGCACTCAGTTGGGTTTTTCATAAAACGAAAAACATAGTCTCTGTTCAGTATACTTACCTTAGAAGGTTTTAAAACAAAAATAACTTCTAAGTAAGCAAAACATTTGTGCATAAATTAAACATGACCCGGCATGACGTTACTCTTATATAGGTTATGCCCCGGGCCTTTTACCACCGACGGATCATAAACATTCAGTCAAATAGGGCTCGACGAACCGTACACCCTAACATAGCATGAGTCAAAACCCGATGGTGATCAACCCACCGCAGTAGAGACTAAGTGATCACAGTCCTTAAATCGACGTGTTAGGCCGAATAAGAACCCCCGATGGTCGATAAGAGCATTAAACAGTCCATACCTTCGTGAAAACGTTTTAACAGAGATCCATGCATTTTCATTTAGAGAAAAGAGCTTAATAACTCAAAATACGTATATATCCCCAACCTTTCACCGATGATATTCCTCGATTACGGGAAAACCGTAAATCTTTATGAGCTCAAATTTCAGTGCTAGGTACCTGTTAGTCATAGGGAATATATTTTGGCTTTAATTTCCCAAAAGGAACTATAGATAAGTAGTACTAAATTTTTAGGCTTAATAATATTCTTTTTATCACGTAATAAATTAATTTGGCAGCAACCAGACTTTCAAATGACTTTGGTCAAGAAGGCAAAAATACTCCGGACATTATTCCCTCTATGAATATGTATAAACATTTTTAAAATATACAACTTTACCTCGAAGCTTAATCGAGAAGATTCGTAGTCTTTTTCAAATCTATGAAAATTGGACCGATGAAAATTAATGAAATCTCTTTCATAAAATTCTATATTTTTTTCTCTACATCCACTATAAATTTTATTAAAAAATGATAGACCGTAAATATTTTTCCTTTAGAAAAACATGAAATAATGCAATAAATCATGACATGTCGATCCTAACCGGGTCCAAATCTAAAATTCAATCCGGCAGAGTAACGGATCTTATGGTCAAAAACTCAAAACCTTAAGGGACCTTAGCCGTCTGATAGACCGATAATCATGAATGGGACAATGAATGAAGAATAGAACGAGATGAGAAAACATGAAGATAATGATATCTAAATGATGGCGATGGAGACTCGACGGCGGCTGAGCCACCTTTATCAAGCTCCATGCTACCTTTGACCTTAACCTGGCGTACCTTGACTTCGATCGATTCTCAATTCTTGAACCCGCAGAACCTCGGTACTTGAATTTGTGGGGAGGAAGTCACACGACTCCTCCCCTATTTATAGGAAAATTTTAGAATTTTTTTATTATTTTTTTATATTATATTATATTATATAATTATAATATTATTATTAATGCTTAAACCTTGAAACGCCGTAACTTCTGCACACGACCTCCTTTTCGAGCAAACCTAATATCAACATATCCCTTTCTTCATACTCTACACAATGACTATAATATTGATATAGTTTCGGTCATACATGGAAAAATTAATTTTTTTAACGACGTGCTTAAACTTTAAAAATTCGTAGCGGTTGCATACGAACTCCTTTTTGGGTAAACCTAGTGCCAATATTTTTCTTTTGAAAAACTCTACGCAAGGACTATAATATGTATATACTTTCGGCTTATGCATGAAAAACTCATTTTTTAAATAAACCTTTTAAAAAGCTTTGCCGATCTGCCAAATTAACATGGTAGGTCCTAACAGGCTCTAAGTTTTTCCTAAAATTCTTATTTCTTCATGCCTAGGTCCTTTAATAGTTAGAACACTTAAAAGTATAATTTAGAAATTAGCGGGATATTACACCCTTGTTCTGCCTAAGATCAGGTTCATGACCTAGCGAGCGCTAGGTCAACTCTCGGCCATGATGTTCTTTTTACACCTTTTGTCCGTTTTTTGGTCTCGTTTCTCTTGTCGAACCCTCAGAAGTCATTTTTGTTGATTTTCACCTACAATGTAGCATAAAGAAGACCAAAGCATCAACTCGAACAATAAAAATAAGTATTTGAATGCCAAAAGCATACTAGAAATGAGACCAAAAACATATAAAACAAATATCATCTATCCTCTACAACGGAATGTGAGCTCCATACATCGGTGACATGTGTGGGTCTATTTACAGTACGGTATTTTGAGTTAATAAGCTCGAACTGCTTTTTCTGAAAATGTGAATTTACATGTCAAATGTTTTTATTATGCTCATATGTATCCTATATGTGACGGATTGGTATTACCTTACCCGTTGATTGGCGCTGCCAATGATGTAAGTTAACAATTGTGCCTTGAGCCGGATCCGGCCAATGTAGTCTACACGGAAAGTCCAGATCAGGTGAACTTGACCAGGTTCCCCGATCTTGGCGAAAGGAAATTATTCGCGGAAGACTTCGGTTTTCCTTGTCTAGTCGTAATGAGGAACACTGTGAATGAGTAAAAGAATGATGACGATCTCGTAATGATGGTAAAATATTGTATGTTTTCATATGTGTATGGTGGGCTTTCGTTTTAAAACCCCATGCATCATATGGTTGAGCATGTAATATTCTTTAAATAAAGATTTATGTTATTTTTCACTGAAAAAGTTGGGCAACGACTCACATTGAGTACACTAGTACTCAGCCCAAAATATTTTTTTCAAATGTTTTAACAGAGTTTAGAAGGACGGTGATGAGTTGGCGACGAGGTGGGCCTAATTAGATGTCTTATTCACAAATGTCTATTACCAAGGTGATAATGATATCATATTGATACTTATCGGCTGTCATTTGCTCTCATCATGTGAATGACATTTGTATCAAAACTCTTGGTCTTATCATGTTGACCTTCAATACAATATTTTCAACCTTCTGTATGTCCAATTCATTTCAATGTTTTGCGGTTCAATGTCTTCATACATTGAACTTGTGTCGTATCCAGTGTATCCAAACTCCTGGAATTTTCCTTTCTTCTTCAATTGTTAATCATTACTTGTCGTTTTGAAATATTTCTTAATTATATTACACTAAATCTCAATTACGCGTAACCCCATTCTTCGGGGCGTTACATTATGTATGCAACACTATAACTTCCTATCAATATGAATGAATTATTATATAAGTGTTTTCACAACATTTTTATGGAGTAATCAGGGATGGAGCCAGAAATTCTAATTAAGGGGGGCGAACTTTCTCAACATAAAAATTATAAAATTATACGAAAAGAAAATAATAAAAATAATATGCAACATTTTTGTAGGCGAATATTCTAACCAACCAAAAAATTTCTTATACTCTGGTAGAAACCTTCTACGATTTTTATCCACAATCAAGAAAACTCCATAAGCATTTTTTGTTATCATTGAAAAACGAATGAAGTGTTTTATACTTTATTGTGTTGATTTATGAACCTATATATAAAAAGTACAAGATTACTCTTTAAAAAAACTATTTAAAAAATAAATAAATATGAAGTATAAAAAAAATAATCATACGCTGCAATTAAGAGACAAAGAGTTGAGATCATGTATGACCGATTTAATTGACTATTAATTGATTTCAAATCTCTAAATATTACGTAATATATAGAAAATTAAAATAATTAAATTATAAAGAAAATAGAGAACAACAGATATTTGCATATGAATTAAAATATAAAGAACAAAAATTAGATCTCACAGAATAATCGCGCTCGAACTTCATTAACTTGATGTTGAAATATAATATATTAGCCATAAATAATACTAAATAACATATAGAAAATCGAAGAAATAATTTGGAAAAGTTGCATGGTTGCAACTTGCAAAAAAAATGTAACTCTCAATTGCAAGTCATGTGCTAATGACTGTTGAGATCTCTAATGTTAACTCAACAAAGTTAACATATTTATATATAATAATACCTAAATTACGAATTTAGAGCCTTAATTAAACTTAATAAAAAATTTTATTTTAAAACATAAATTAACAAACTTATATATATATATATATATATACAAAAAATTTGAATTTTTTAGGGGGCGGTGGGCACTACCAGCCAACCCCCTAGCTCCGTCTCTAGGAGTAATCACAATGGGTTTCACAAAGCAATATGTTTCACAAATCAATAATCACAATATTTATATCAATATGATGTGTGAAGCCAAGGGTTGATCTCACCATTAATTCATAGGCTATTTGATCTCAACTTTTTGGATCATCATTGATCAACATATGGAAACATCTCATAAGCCCATCGATCAACTTTTGTAACCACCTTTTCCCACATCTTCTGATCACAACTAGGGATAAGCAAAGGGGGGAGAGGGCTAACTCCATAACTTGAGCATCCATCAGCAGGGCTAACTCATCGATCAACTTCTTCAACTCTCTGTTCCACCTCAATCTGTGCTGGAATCCCCCCTCCACCTCCTCGCAGTCAGCAGCAGGGCTGACTCCACATTTTATTTGGCGTGTAACATATAATTGATTTGTTTATGTCTTTTATTGAATTTTTTTGATGGTTTAATAGATAATTTGATAAGTCAATATTTTTTTCCCGTGCTTTAGAATATGATTAACCAACATGTTAACTAATCAATTACGATAAATATAACTGAATTTTGCTATTTTTTCTTCTTTAGTATCTCAACTAGACATGAACGTGAATTCTTATACAATCTCGGGGAAATGTAAACTATACTAAAATGATACATCTTCCATATTCTATTTAGCAAAGTTAGGAATTGATAGAAGTATAGTATTACAACAAGTATTACTATATTAACTTGAGAGTTTCACAAAGAGTTTAGGACGATAATATATTTTTATAATATAAAATATATATATATATTTATTATTGTTGGTTTTTTGCCCTCATATTGCTGATGCCAATACTATCTTTTGCATGTGGTAGATTGGGTTGATCCACGTGGGATCTGTTGAGGATGAAGATAACTAATTTGGGTGGTTATAACTACTTAAAGGAGGTCATCTACATCACACGAGCTGAAGGGCTGAGATCACTTTGAACATATATATTAGTTCTTGTAACTGCTGCATAGATTAATTCTATACATCATTCTCCTTCATTCAATAACTGTGACTGAAGCTTGTATATGAGTGATTGTTCTTCCCTTTGAGAGCTTCTTGATCATTGTATAGTTGATCTGTAAACACATCTCATTCTTGATAATAAAGAAGGTTTCTTTTTTGTCTGTGGATGTAGGCTACACATTGTAGCTGAACCACGTAAATTTCGTCCCTCAATTCTTTGTTATGTTCGTGCAAGAACTGACTGCGATACCCTTAGATACAATCTACAATTGGTGCCATCTACGGGAAGCCGACCAAGAAGAATTCATCGCGATGTCAATGGCGAAGTACGAGACTAAAAAGTTTACGGGTAAAAACGATTTTGGTTTATGGAGGATCAAAATGAAGGCCTTGTTAGTCCAGCAGGGTTTAGCCGAGGCCTTGAAGGGAGAAAAGGGTATGCCTAAAACATTGAGCAAAGGTCAGCGAAATGAAATCTTGGAAAAGGCACATAGTGCAATAATATTGTGCCTAGGCGATAAGGTGTTGAGAGAAGTGGAAAATGAGACTTCTGCAACTGGAGTGTGGTCCAAACTAGAGGGCATGTACATGACAAAATCATTGGCAAACAAGCTTTATATGAAGCAAAGGTTGTTTTCTTATCGCTTCACAAAAGATAAAGGCATGGAGGACCAACTAGATGATTTTAACAAATCATTGGATGATCTTGAGAATCTTGATGTTAAACTTGAAGATGAGGACAAGACAATATTATTGTTAAATGCCTTGCCAAAATCTTTTGAGCACCTAAAGGATGTCATGCTGTTTGGAAGGGAAACAAACATCACTCTAAAAGAGGTCCAATGCGCTCTAAGAGCTAAGGAATTGAAAAAACAAAATGAAGGGAAGTCTGACACCACTGCAGAAGGACTGAATGTCAAGAAATTCAAATGGAATGTCCTCCAAGAAACAAGGGAATGACTGAAAAAAGGAAAACCATGGCAAGAAAAAGGAGCAAGATGGAAAAGAAATGAGGAAATGTCACTTCGGTAAGAAACCGAGGCATATAAGGAAGGAATGTTATTCTTGGAAAAGGAAGCAAACCGAGAAGAATCAGGCAACAAGCTCAGCTGATGTTGCTGAGAATTTAGGAGATGCAAAAGCATTAAAAGTTACTGGAAAATATGTTGAAAAGGCCTGGATTCTTGACTCGGGTTGCTGCTTTCACATGTGCCCTCACTTGTCGTGGTTTCTGGATCTTCAAACAAGAGATATGAGGTTTATGATCCTTGGAAATAACCAGGTATGTCCAGTTAAGGGCATTGAAAAAATTATGTTAAAAATACATGATGGTTATATGAAGATATTACATGATATTAGATACATTCTAGAATTAAAAAGAAACTTGATTTCATTAGGCATGCTTGAATCAAAGGGGTGTTGTTTTAAATCTGAATCTGGTGTCATTTCTGTTCTGAAAGGCGAAAAGGTTGTTCTTAAGGGATATAAGAAGAATAGCCTGTATTATTTGGATGCAGAAACTTTAATTGGTGAATCTCAAATCTGTAACCAAGATGATTCTATGAAATGACATGCTAGGCTAGCTCATGTTGGTGAAAAGGGCCTAAACGAATTGCTAAATAAGAAAATACTTAGCAATTCAACTTAATTCAAGGTTGAAAAATGTGAGATATGCATTCTTGGCAAGGGTAAGAAGTTATCTAACCCAGTTGGAAAGCATACATCCAAAGCACCTCTAGAATATGTGCATGCTGATTTGTGGGGCCTTCTAGAACCAAGACTATAGGTGGAGGAAGCTATTTCCTATCTATAGTTGATGACTACTCAAGGAAAGTTTGGATCTTCATTCTAAAGAATAAGACAGAAGCCTTCCAGAAGTTTAAAGAGTGGTGTAAAGAGGTGGAGGTCCAAAAGGGTTCAGTTCTGAAATATCTTAGAATTGATAATGGCTTGGAGTTTGTATCAAAAGAATTTCTTGATTATTTCAAACAAAAGGGGATTCAAAGGCATATGTCAGTACCGGGGAATTGACAACAAAATGGTGTGGTGGAACGAATGAATAGAACCATTTTGGAAAGAGTAAGATGCATGTTATTGAGCTCAAACATGCCAAAGCATTTCTGGGGAGAAGCCACCACCACAACTGTTTTTCTCATAAACAAATGTCCATTTTCAGCTATTGATTTTACTACTCCTGATGAGAGGTGGAACGGACATGTTTCAGATTACTCGATGCTTAGAGTGTTCGGATGTATGACATATGCACATGTCAAGCAAGATAAGTTGGGACCAAGGGCTCTAAGGTGTGTGATGTTGGGATATCAACAGGGTGTTAAAGGTTACAGATTGTGGTGCACTGAACCTGGTATGCAAAAGGTTATCATCGGCAGAGATGTCATTTTTAATGAGGATCTCATGCCATTCAAAACAAAGGACAACTTGAAGGTTATCACATCACAAGAGCCAAGCTTTCCCAAACCTGCAATTAAGATTGAGATGGATAATGATTTGCCAGAAACCAGTGAACAAGAGATTTCAAATGATGATGAAGATGAAGTGGAATATGAAATTATAGGTGAAGATACAGAAGACCTCACTAGTTATATGTTGGCAAGAGACAGACAAAGAAGGGTTATAAAACCACCCTTACGTTTTGGGAGGGCAGATCTGATTGCGTATGCTTTGCACATTGCTGAGGATGTTGAGTACCATGAACCAAAAAGTTATAAGGAAGTAATGGCTAGTGAAGACAGTGAAAATTGGATGTTAGCCATGAAAGAAGAGTTGAATTCTATGGAAAGGAACAAGACATGGATACTTGTAGACATGCCCACTAACAAGAACATCATAAGTTGTAAATGGGTGTTTAAGAAAAAGGTGGAGGTAACTTCTATTGGAACAGACAAGATAAGATTTAAAGCTCGTTTAGCAGCAAGGGGTTTTACACAAAGACAAGGAATATATTATAATGAAGTATTCTCTCATGTTGTTAAACATTGTTCTATAAGAATGTTGCTTGTTGTAGTTGCTCAACATGATCTTGAATTGGAGCAATTGGATGTCACCACTGCTTTCTTAAATGAAGAGTTAGAAGAGGCCATTTACATGAAACAACCTGATGGCTTTGAGCTATCTGAACATAAAGGAAATGTGTGTTTTCTAAAAAGGTCATTGTACGGCTTGAAACAAAGTTCAAGATAGTGGAATAAGAAGTTTGATGACTTCAGGATACAAATTGGATTCATTAAGTCAAATATATGATGATTGTGTTTATATGAGGAAAGCTGCTGATGTTGTTGTTGCATATCTTCTATTGTATGTTGATGATATGTTAATAGCAAGCAAGAGTGCTGTGGAGATCAGGAATCTGAAAAAGGAATTGCAAGATGGTTTTGAGTTAAAGATTTTGGGATGTGCAAAGAGAATTCTTGACATGAATATAATAAGAGATAGAAAGGCTGGGAAGTTGTGGCTAATTCAGAAAGATTACATTCTGAAAGTGCTAAAGAAGTTCCAGATGCATGAGTCAAAATCAGTATCAACTCCATTGGCAAATCATTTCAGACTATTTGTGGATCAGAAGCCTGGTACAGAAAAAGAAAGGAAGAAAATGAGTTACATACCATATGCAAATGCTATAGGCAGTATAATGTACACAATGGTGTGCACTAGGCATGATTTAGCTCATGCCATTAGTGTGGTTAGTCGTTTTATGGTAGATCCTGGAAGAAACATTGGGAAGCTCTGAAGTGGATAATGAGATACTTAAGAGGAGCTGCAGATTTTGGTATATTGTTTCAAAAATTAAATGATAACAGAGGTGATCCACTTGAAGGTTTTGTTGATTCTGATTATGCCTCAAGTATTGATACTAGAAAATCACAATCTGGATATGTGTTTACTTTGTATGGTTCTGCTGTAAGTTGGAAGTCTATGCTACAAAAAGTGGTAGATCTACAACGAAGGCAGAATATATGGCACTTACATAAGCTGTTAAAGAAGCCATGTGGCTCAGAGGAATGATCAGTGAGTTTGATATATATATATATATATCAGAAATCTGTGGAAGTAAAGTGTGATAGTCAAAGTGCATTATGTTTGGGTAAACATCAAGTATTTCATGAAAGGTCTAAGAATATAGACGTGAGACATCATTTTGTGAGGGATATTGTGAGTATAGGTCTTGTTAAAGTTGTAAATGTATTAACACTAGAAAATGCGGCTGATATGCTAACCAAATCTTTACTTGCTACCAAGTTTAGGTATTGTATGAGATTAGTGAATGTTTTGAATCATTGAGAAGTTTATATTGCTCCAAGGATGGAGCTGAAAGCTAGAAGAAGACCTGTATGAGGTGTATCATTGAATATGCAGGCAAAGTGGAGGATTGTTGGTTTTTTGCCTTCATATTGCTGCTGCCAATACTATCTTTTGCATGTGATAGATTGGGTTGATCCATGTGGGATCTGTTGAGGATGAAGATAACTAATTTGGGTGGTTATGACTACTTAAATGAGGTCATCTACATCACACGAGTTGAAGGGCTGAGATCACTTTGAGCATATATATTAGTTCTTGTAACTGCTGCATAGATTAATTCTATACGTCATTCTCCTTCATTCAATAAATGTGAGTGAAGCTTGTATATGAGTGATTGTTCTTCCCTTTGAGAGCTTCTTGATCATTGTATAGTTGATCTGTAAACACATCTCATTCTTGATAATAAAGAAGGTTTCTTTTCTGGTCGTGGATGTAGGCTACACATTGTAGCTGAACCACGTAAATTTCGTCCCTCGATTCTTTGTTACATTTGTCCAAGAACTGACTGCGATACCCCTAGATACAATCTACAATTATAAATAGTGTGCGTTAGTTTAGTGATAGTAAAGTTTATATTCAACACAATAAGTTTCAGGTTCAAGTCCCCAATGATATAATTATGTAATTTGATTTTTAATGTAATCTAACTTTAAAAAAAAAATTATATTATATGTAATTTAAATTTAACGTAATCTTATTTTTAAAAATATATTATAATTAGTGTACGTATATTGAATTAGTGATAAAATGTTAATATGTTCGAAAAGTCAAAATAATATATTTGGAATTTGAATATTTTTTAACACGTAATTTAAATTTAATATAATTTAGTTTTATATAAAAAAAATATATTATAATTAGTTATGAGAATAGTGCTCCTTTTTAATTTACAAAAATAAGAAGATATATAATTAAATAGCAACACCAACCTAGTTGGACTGGATAAGATAGTTATTTCCTGCTACGTGGGATATACTAAGATTTGCGTCAGCAAAGATCTATCTTCCTTCAACATACGTAATAGAGTGTGAAGGAATTAAACTATGTGACTCTGTCTTCAATGGAGTGCGAATGAAAACGACTTGGCAAAATAAGAAAAAGAAAATATGCATTTCCTACCAAAGGTTTTTTAATAGACTATAAAATCAAAATATCATTAAAAACTAATTCCATAATTATGCCCCATTTTGCAATTCCTACTGTCATGGCTTTTGCAGCTCCTAAAGGCTAAAACCAATTATATTCAATAATCATGCCCTGTTTTTCAATTCCAACAAGATTATTGAAAATTTGCGATCTAACAAAATCTATTGAATTTTTATAATTAGAACTCAAACTCTTTTTAAGAGATGAAAATTTTATTTTAATAACCTTAAGATATGCACGTCAATTATGGGGGTTGGCAAAAAGTAGAGTTTGAGTTGTAGTGGCAAAAAGTGATAATTTATGTACTTGATTGTAGAAGTGAAAAGATGGTGATATAATTGCTGAAAGAGGTGTAATTTGAGATCATTTTGCAATTCTTCCTTTTTAGTAGTAGTATCTTTTTTCTGTTTCCAAATAAAACATGTTTTTGGCCTTTTTCTTTCCTCAGAAAAGCTCTCCACTGCATACTATTATACGTTTCCGTGTCAGCTTCAACCACTGACAGATCCATATATAAATAAGAGTGAAGGAATGAATGACTCCACTACTCACAAATGTCCAAATATTGCACAAGCGTATCATAGCAATATAGCACGACGTTGTTTTCAATAGAGTGCAGCTCCATTTTTTCTCTTTCAGCGACTCCATCCTTGGTTGTATTTATACATATTTTATAGAGAGAGTTGGTTGATACTGCTATACTAATTTTTCAGTACAGAAGCTGCGAAGCAAAGAGCTTCGTGTGTGTGGAAATGGCTAAAGCTGGTGATGTAGTGGGGTTTGTTGGCTTGGATGAAATCTCTTTGGAATTGGCCGCTTCTCTTTTGCGCTCTGGCTATGCTGTTCAGGCTTTTGCTTTTGAGGTTTCGATATTCAATTCTCTATGCTCAATTCGTCGTATAGTCTTTGATTTCGTCTGTTTTTTCCTTTGTGTTTGTTGAGGATTTTGAGTTACGGAATAATGTTGAACTGTCTCGATCCAATTTCAGTTTAGTATTTAGTTGAGAAGTTTGATCTTGATCAGCAATACATGTTGGAGTAATATGTTGGAGAGGATCAAGCCAGTTAGATTATTGGCGACTAATGGTTTCTTTGATTCACGTCGATTAGATCATTGGTTTGAGCAATATGGAAATGTGGTTGTAGCTTTGATTGTAAACTGGCTATTATGTTGATGGTATGAAAATTACACTCTGTGATGGATAAACAATGATTATAATCTTATAGTATGTCCATTATTATGTTGCCATGAAAATTTACATTAATGTGAATGGATGAACAATGCTACACATCTTATAGATGTCTCTCACTACCAGTCAAATATTTCTAGATTGATAGAAAACTTAATTCTTGTTTGGTATCCCTAGATTGATGTTAAGCTAATTTATCAAGGGTTCAATTATAAGGAATGCTACTATAGATCATGTTCTTAATTATAGTCTTTAATGTAAATCATGCTTAAAACCTCAACCTCGCAGGCGTCCAGTCAGCTGATGGATGACTTCTCGAAACTTGGGGGTAGAAGGTGCGCCAATCTGATTGAGGCAAAGCAAGGTAAATGACCATTTTATGCATTTTGCTGGGTCCTCTTCTCCTTTCCTTTCAGACAAAGCTGGACTTTTCACTTTTCAGTAGAGTTAATTTATTGATTTTTGTGCATGAACAACAGCTCTCATTTAATTATTTTCTTTGGCTTAGATTTTTTATCCTACTAATAGAGAAGTACTTAATTCAACTGCAAGCTTAATAAAATTTTATCTGACGAAACAATTATAGCTACCTAGAAACTCAGCCATGTATGCCAGATAAAATCAGGAGATTTTCGAGTGTTCTTGTGAATTATCTTGTTGGAAATGGTATTCTTGTGAAGTACTCACTACGTCCCATTGAATATGTCATGTTATTGTTCGACACGGGTATTAAGGAGAAATAGTAAAATGATTTGAGAGTGGACATGTCCCATCACTTTTGTAGAGTTAATTGTATTCATTTTTTGGTACTGGACATAGTCAATGGGACGTCCAAAAAAGGATAGCGAGACATATTGAGTGGGACAGATACTGTAGTTGGTTAATTTGCTCAGAGTATGGGACCTAGTTACATTGATAATGGTCTTGTTTATATCATACGAAGATATATTCTTGCACAATTTTTGTAGTCATGTAAGAAATAACTGTAACTTACCATAGTCTCGTAGCCCCTGTACAAGTTTCATTTTCTTTGGGGTATTAATAACACTGTTCTACCCTCACTGAGTTACCACTTACCATTTCTTTCTTCCTTAAATATTTTCTGTTTCTACAATTTCCACTTGGACTGCCCTGTATGAACCTTTGTCTACATTAAAACCCGCCATGCTTACGGTGAACTGAAATAAAATCATCTTCCATCAAGTTTGCTTGAAGCAATTTCAACATTTCTCAGTTTATGTCATGCACATTTGTTGATTCTTGTTTCATTTTTTCCCCTTCTTCTTATTGATGCAGGTGTTAATGCTTTGGTTACACTGATATATCATGTTGATCAAATAAATGATCTCTTTCATGGTGACCAGGGTGTTCTAAAAGGTTCTCACACCAAAATTCCTTACAGCTGTGGCATCATAATTTTCTAAGGCAACTGATGTGTTTATTCTCCCTGAATTCCAGGATTGCCAAAAGAAGTAATCATCATTATTCACTCAACGATACTTCCTGTTCACATCCAGAAGTTGGAGAAAAGTCTCACAGGCATTTTAAATTTAATATGCATATCAAATATTTTGGTTAATGCGTTATTATATTCTCGTACATATAAATGATTTATGTAATGTATCTGTTGGATGCCTTTATTTTAGCCATAAGAGATAAATCTAGGCTCTAGCTGCTTACTCGCTGAAATACTCTAGTAAATTCACTTTGCTATATTAGTTATTCTATCCGTGTTTGCATGATCTTGTGATTATTCTTTTGCATGTTGTCTGATGTATTTTCCCATTTATGAAAGCATGTTGGAAGTTAAACATCAATGCTCATATTTATAAATTTCTATGTAAGATAATTATATTGCTGATGATCGAATGGGCATAATGACACAATGTCATCTGTTCCAAGTTCTAAAACACCACCAGTCCTAGCTTCTTAGGTTTATGCAAAGAGGAGAAAAGGCAAGAAATACATATGTATAATAATAAAAGCCACATGTCAAATTTACAGATATTGTTTTGAAAAGAAGAGTTATGTAGCTTTCATTAGTCATTTCTTTACTAGTACTTTCCATTGCATGCTTCTGCCTAATGTTAGAATATCTGTCTTCTCCTTATGCTGTCTCTTTCTTTGAGCACCCCCATATCTAGATAAGAACTATTTATGAATGTTATCATGTTTGGTTCTCATTTATTTTTCTCAACTCTAGCCCTCAGTGCTTTATATTAGCACTATGAATATATAGGTGCACAATACACATAATTAGTGTCTGTCCCTTACTGGTAACCAGCAAATGCAAAAAGTTTTACTTGAAGATCACAATAGCACAAGTGACTGATTCATGCAAATAAAATTTCAAATTTCACCTAATCTATGTTGACTTGTATGCATTTTATTCCCCTGCTATTTACTGTAAGTCTTTGCAATTGCAGATGATTATCACATTGAACATATTGTTGATATCTATGCCTTAAAAGCAGTTTCTGACGTCTCAAATGGAAAATTCATGGTAAAACATTCTGATAATTTTATTTTAATATATGATTGTTACATTGGCATCCTTGTTCTTACATGCTAAGCTGCTTTTCCTTTTGGTTGATTTTGATTTTCAGATTATTTCCTCTGGACGATCTGAGTCGAACTCTAAGGCGGAGCCCTTCCTTTCTGGTCAATTTTTCTTTTTCTCTTTTATCTGCCATGTGGAAGTTGTAATGAAATTCTGAGTCCTTTTTATTTTTTGAGCAGCTATGGGTGAGAAACTTTTCTTATTTGAGGGGGACGTAGGTGCAGGCAGGTGTGCTTTTCTTCTGGGATTTATAGTTGTTTCTCATCTTAATAAACAAGAACCAACTTCATTTTAAAATAACAAAATTCCTTGGATCATTTAATAGAACTAAGACGTAATGTTTAAGTATCTATTGAAGCATAATCCAATTGTCTAATCATGCTCATGGGCGTACTTAGATTTATCAAAATAATTGTCTTTACATTCTCTATTTTTCTGGCAGCAAATGTAAAATGATCATTGAGCTTCTTGAAGGAATTCACCTCGTAGCTTCTCTTGAAGCCATCTCTCTAGGTACTCAAGCTGGGATACATCCTTGGATAATATATGATATCATCTCCAATGCAGCGGGAAACTCATGGTGATTATAACTGCTCTTTTGTTTCATTTCCAGGAATCTCAAACCACATTTTATTTGCTTATATTGTTTAATAGACTCCTGATTACAACCTCTTGCGAATAGGGTACTTGATCACTATCTATATTTTGTAGTTCCCTTCTATAGACAACTTTCTCATGTGTAGATAGTCTCACCTTGTAGTAACCCATCTCTCTACTGCTCATTGCAACTGGAAATGTTTTTGGGTATTAGGAAGAATTCTTGGAGTGCCAGAAATGGATTTAACGTGTGAGCCTGATATTGGATATTTGCAGGTCCATCCACCAAGTAATAAAATAGTAGTAGATTGTATATATTATCATAGAAGAGTGTCCCATATATAGAGAGAGATCTACTAGGGCTACAAGAGAAATGGGCTTTACATAAGGTAGATACTCTAACACTCCCCTCAAACTGGAGTATACTGCTTGCATCAACAGTTGAGGTTTGGTGGAAGACATTCATGTAATGTAGTGGGTAGAACCGAAACAAATCGGCAATCAGTAGTAGTCACAGCAGAAAAACAAGATGGCAAGTTGGCAACGACTGAGACAGAGAACTGAACAAAGTCAGAACAATAGTTGACAACCACCACCATAGAATAAATCTATGTCAATAGAGTAAATTGGCAGAGAGCAGGAACATAGTAACTACTTATTAGTTTAGGACCTGAGTTTCAAAGAAAGTAGAAACTCTAGTTAGATTAGATGCAGCAGCTGGAGAGAAGCAGAGCAACAACAACACACAACGACAAAGCAACATCATCAGCAGAGAAGCAACACTGATAGGAAAGTAGTGTAGAAAGATATATTTATTTTGCCCTGCCCCAAAGCTATCGAACTCGCAATCGTGTTTGAACAACAATTTGGGGCAGAGGGGGCAGAGTGTAATTAGTTCAGAGCAGGATTTTTGCTCGCTTTGGTAGTTCGTACCATGTAAAGTAGTAAAATAGTGCTTTTGGTCAAAGTAGACCAATAATAATCGGACAGAGGGAGTAGTAGATTGTATATATTATCATAGAACAATCTCATATATCTAAAGAGAAAGAGATAAATTTGGGTTACAAGAGAAATGAGATCTACATAAGGTAGATACTCTAACATATATACTGCTGAGTCAATGAAGAGAAGTTCAGAGTCTTAGCTGGTTGTTTACTCAAAAAAAAAAAATCACTTAGAAATTAGAATGTTATGCATCACAGATATTTTTATTTTTACTTATCATGCAGAAATCCGAGAAAATACAGTCTCCAAATCACCTTTGTCCAATTTCCATTAATGACGGACTGAAATTTCTTATTCTTTCCAAGGTTCAGCATTAAGTTTGCCTTGCATGCTGAATAAACTGAATAAACTCTTGGAAATACGAACATGTAGTGTAAAGATTACTCATTACTGTAAGGGATCTTAATTACATTTACTATTTTGTATATCCTTCTATTCAGACTGGTTCTGCAATCTTATTTTTTCAATATGGAGAATGATTTTGTATATTGACTGGGATCTGACATTGCAATAGGTGATAAGTTAAGATGTTATCGTTTCTTGGTAATGTTTTTGCCCTACTACTTTTCATGTCCTTACACATTGTCAACTTGTGCACTAATAGGATAAATTTAGTCAGTAAACGACAACCCCAATTTCTGTTTTGGTATCTTAAATGGTTTTCAGGAATTTATAAGTCATCTATCTGATAGGTCTTGTATTTTTGTCTTCTCAATGTTTTGCAGGGTTTTCAAAAATTATATTCCCAATCTGTTAAGGAGTAATCTGTGCACTTCTGATCTCCGTGCTCTTAACCAAAACTT
This sequence comes from Leonotis leonurus, assembly GCA_026898415.1. Lineage (NCBI taxonomy): Eukaryota > Viridiplantae > Streptophyta > Magnoliopsida > Lamiales > Lamiaceae > Leonotis > Leonotis leonurus. Next base: position 820,433 of record JAPKLX010000113.1, on the reverse strand, counting down.
GGTAATATTTCAAACTATTTTTAGATTAAAGTATTCTTGCATCATCACTGAAAATACCAGACTTTGTAACCATATAAGTGGATATGATATTTTCTGTCATTTTATTAAATTCTGCATTTTAATTTCTTAATTCTCCTATAGAAAAATATATAATATTTTCTATTTAATTCGCCATGCGACTACCATATCCCCGAATCATCCGCCATAAATTTTTATCTATGGTTTTTGTTGATCGTATTTGGCTTCTGCCGACTGCCAACTAATAAGTATGATTAATATTCATGTGCATTTAAGGGAATAGTATTAGAGATGGCAAAATCAGTGATTTTTCCTCTTCCACTTACAAGTATTACTCACCAACAAATCCTTGCAGGTATGTCATGTATATCTGAATCTTAATCTAGGTTTATTCTGTAGTCAAGAATGTAATTCCATTTAGCTTAATTCAATATGATTTCTTTACAACTCTCAATTTTACAGGATATACTCATGGTGCAAAGGAAGATAATAACACCACACTGCTCAATGTAAATGCTGATAGAAACTTGTTGAGATTCTTTCATGTTCCATACTCCAAAAACTCTGATTAGTTATCTCAAATTGGAAATTTATGTCGTAGGTCTGGGAAAAGTTATCTGGAGTAAATATCATAGATGCTGCCAATGCAAAACTCTACAATCCAGAGGAACTGGCTCAGCAGTTATCTGCCAAATCAAAAACTGCAAAGAGAATTGGATTTATTGGGTTGGGAGCAATGGGGTTTGGAATGGCAACACATTTGCTGAAATCAAATTTCAGTGTAATTGGGTATGATGTAAGTATTGCTCGGAAAATCACCCAGTAATCGTGTGCTTAAGGAAAATTCTACGCAGTACCAAAATGTTTTCACAACTTTTGAATACTAAATGCAATAAATTGCTTTGAACATCTATTCTATTTCCTCCAAAACTGAATAATTTGCTCTGAAATGCCAATACAATTTCAATCGATTGTATGCTACTTGAGCCTTTTAATAGGTTCTAAGCATGGCCTTAAAAATGAAAAATCAAAGCTTTTACTACTCAATCTAGTCTGTAAAGTTAGGAAATTTGAACAAAGTATTAGAGGTAAACTGCTGTTTTTTCTTCATTGTGTAACTTGCTAACAGTTCTCAAGAAGTAGCTAAATTGCTCCTAATATGTATCAAGCCCAAGACTATGTTATTTTGATGTCCTTATTGTAACCGATGTGTTCTGAAAATTGTCACTTCTGATAATACCTACTGATGCAAATTATTTTTTCATTATCCATTATGTACTTTTATCTAAATTATCCACTTAGAGCTTAAGAAGGATTCCATTTGAAAGTTCAAAAAATCGAGAGGTAATGGAGTGTTTCTTCCTATCTCTACCGACTAGGTATACAAACCTTCACTAGCTCGATTTGAAAGCGTAGGAGGCATTGGAGGGAGCAGTCCTGCAGAAGTATCCAAAGGTAACTATACAAATTATTGGGTGTTATGGGGGGAACTTCACCGAAATTGTACCAGTATCCTTTTAAGAATGGATTTTCCTCTGTCTAAGCACTACATTGGATTAACATGAGAATCCTTTCTGACATAATACTATTCCTAGATGTGGATGTATTGGTTTTGATGGTCACAAACGAATATCAAGCTGAAAGTGTTCTGTTTGAGAAAAATGGTGCTATAGCAGGTATATGTCTTTGGTTCCTCTTGTGGATGGTGGGACATCATCTCTTGAAGTTAATCCCTTTCATCTGGGATATTAATATTGACTGCTTCTCGATGTTGCAGCCCTTCCATCTGGAGCAACTATTATCCTTTCATCCACTGTATCTCCAGCATTTGTCGGCCAGCTAGAACAGAGATTGCTAAGTAGGTCTATTCTATTCCTTGGGTCATCCTTAGATCAAACTAAAGTATCTTCACTAGGCATTATAGATGATTGCAAATTATTGTTGACCTTTCTAATATGCAAGTCAATGTTGCAAACATATATTGCCTGATTTTCTTTTAAGCATTACATCAGTTTTCCAAATACATGTTCTTCGAGCCACTAGCATGAAGCTCTCTTTTACATGTTTGATCCATAGGTTTGTCATCAGTTTTAAGGCCGAAAGATATGAAGCATCATTCACATCAGACGTACTTTATACTAACTTATAAGAATTAAGAAGTGTCCATATCAATGTATCTTTTGTGAAACTTCAAACTGTGATGATAAAACCAGTGAGAACTCTTAATATTCATGGAAAATCTCATGATGCTTGGAAATTCTCTTACAAAATGATTTTAAATCAATCATCTTATTCCTTTTCTTTAATTGAGAAAGTATGGTTTAGCATAAACTATTATTAAGTTCATTTGTGTTCTTATTCCACTATAGTAACAAATACTTAATAATAAAGTTAATTTATTATCCTTAATCTTCGTAGAAGTCTTATTAGAGGTCTTGTGCTTGTTGCAAGACTCAACTGAAAATGAGTATGGTGGTCTTAACAAAGTTGTGTGCTTTAGATCAATTTAACTTGCGTACCTTGAAGCAGCATGTCATTACTACTCCAGAGATTACTGTTATTGTGGTATAACTCTACTTCTTACAGAGGAACAAAAGAAAATCAAGTTGGTGGATGCACCTGTGTCTGGGGGTGTGAAGAGGGCTGCTGATGGATCACTTACTGTATGAATACCTAATTCTATCATATCTTAAAAAAAAGAATAATGTCACCTCATATACTACAAGTTCTCCTTGATGGAAACTGATAATATAAGTCTTCCTCTCAGATAATGGCATCAGGCACAGATGAAGCTCTTGAACATGCTGGTTCTATACTTTCAGGTCGTGAAATTTGTGTTAGATATAGTGAATTAATTTCTGATCCTGATTTGTGAATTCCAACATATCATCTTGATAGTTCAAAGTTGAAACTAAGGTATTTTGGTTGGTTCTGGTACAGCTCTAAGTGAGAAGCTTTATATCATAAATGGAGGTTGTGGAGCTGGAAGGTACATCTGAGTGCTTTTGATTCTTTAGTTCACTATGACTATATCTTGGACGTCTTTCCCAATAAATGCATATAAATGAATAAATGTCTTTGTTTTAGTGGATATGAGTTATTATGACTCATGGATACATCTTTATTTTAGTGCCAGCAAAATTTTACAGTTTGCTGCTGAGAAGTTTTGTTATTCTTGAGTAAACCAAAAGATATGCATTTTTTTAACAAATATACCGTCTCTTAATCTTTCAAACTTCATTCTAAGCATATTCTTTAGCAATCCCAGATCTCGCTACAAAGCTTATCCAAATTCTCATTCGATCCTCCAATACTTCAGTCGCATCAACAAAGAATATTATCTTAAATCTTCCCTTTCTCATATGTTTGAAGAAGATGACCTGATTTGTTTGACTTTAACAGTCAGTATCCACAACTGATCTCAGCCTTCCAAAGTATTCGGACCACACCCTTGACAACTTTATGACAGTATAAAAACTTTTCATATTTGCAAATTTTATCTTGTCCAGAGGTTTCAAACTTATGACGTTTGAAAATTTTACCTTGGAACAGATAAATGGTGTTTTTGCATGAATCCTTCATTTAAGTTTAGTTATTGATATTCAGATACTTACAATATAAAGGAAATAGAGAACTTAGGAAAAAAGTGAAACATAGTGGAGATATTTAAATTATGGGATATAAAATGTAAAAATTATATTAACGTGTTGGTTTTCTTCATTTCTTATCTAAAGAATCTGTTTGCTCTTTTGACCATATAGTATCAAAGAAAGAATCATAACTCCACATACCTTGCAATCGAGATATTCTTATGTAGAAACCTGAGAAAATATTTTAGGAAACTGATGAAAAAATAAAATAGTACATAACTCTCCTGATTTTGGCATTGTCATAATCCGGTGATGTCTTTATGGAATACACTCCTTCCTAATGCAAGTTTTCCAGTGGCGTAAAAATGATCAATCAACTACTTGCTGGAGTTCATATTGCATCAGCGGCAGAAGCAATGGCGTTTGCAGCTCGGTTGGGGCTGAACACTAGTCAGTTATTTGACATCATTATGGAGAGTGCTGGAACGTCATGGTAAGTTTCATGGAAAATATATTCATCAATCTTCTTTACATTAAAAGAACTAAGAAGACTGAGTGACGAATTCCTACTAAATTTCCTTTGTTTGATTTCATGATCTTGTTGTAGAATCATAAAATATAGACACATATAGAGAAGTATAGAGATATTGGAGAAAAGTAGTAGTAGTGTTGGTGTATCTTTATTCACAATGTGAGACACCTATTTATAGTACAAGATACTATGCTAAGTTTAGGTACACAACCAATGTGGGATACTATTCTACCAATACTATTCTACAACACTTGTTTTCCTTAAAATAGTTTCTCTACCTTAGCTGATTTGTCATATGAAGACATGGAATAACCACCTTGGTCTTAAAGTTGTAAAATTATCTGGAGATGGTATATATATTGTATGAAGTACTAATACAACTGTGTTAGTTATATCTATATTTGCTAATTCAGCTCCTCCTCACCAAAAATTTCCTAACTGGAATTTTTCCTGAAAATCCTAAATTTACACCTCCTAGTTTTCTGTTCGTCTTTCATTTCAAGTTTGTTAAGATTCTTTCACAATGTTAAATTAGTTTGATTTCCTTATTTACTACTCCCTCTGTCCCATTGAATATATCCCATTACTGTTTGGTACGGGTATTAAGGATATAGAGTAAAAAAGATAGAAAGTGTGTTGATCTGACCAATTTTGAAGAGTTAATTGTTTCATTTTTTATTAGGTGAATTATTCAATGGGATGTCTGAGGACAGAGTTGATAATAAACAAATAGTGTTATATGAACTCTAGTTTTGCTTGAGTAAATACCTCTGCTTAGAGCTGCATAACGATCCAGAGGATATACTTTCCTTATAATGAAATGGTGCACAAATTTCTAAAGGCTTAACTTGTATGATACTTAATTATTTTTAGTGATGAGTTAATTTGCCTACACCTGTAATGTTTTTGTATGAGATCAATGGACTCTTCTACCAACACAAAAAAATGAGAACATATGTTAAGTAGTTGAAACTTGAAAGAGCTCGTTCCATCTCCATATGCTACTGGCCCACACTTTTTGGACCTGGGTCATTACAAGACCACTAAGGGGCTTTAACATAGAGAAATAACCCGGTAGAAGCTAAAGCTCTACGCTATCATAATGAGAATCCTGCAGAAGCCAATTTTCCTTTTTATCCTGTATGTTCCTAGGGTCATCCATATGTTTTCTGGATCACACTTTCTGCTATATTTTTAATGGAAACTCACCCATTGCTATTCATATTATTTTGAAACAAATTATTGTATACGAAAAGTAATGATCAATCTCACTTACGAATTACAATATTTGTATTTTATCTACCACAGGATGTTTGAGAATCGTGGCCGGCACATGGTAGATAATGACTATACACCACTATCTGCACTTGATATATTTGTGAAGGATCTGGTAAGACCGATTTTTCTGCTTTTGGGTTGTGTACAGCTCAGACGAGTTCACATCATAATAATGTACAGGGCATAGTTAGTCGTGAAGGCTCTTCTCGTAAGGTTCCACTTCACGTGTCAAACGGTGCACATCAACTGTTCTTGTCAGGTTGGTTGAATGAGGTCATCTTCATTTATCTCTTTAATTACATAATATGCGCTATGAGAATTAAACTTGGAATGGTTGCTAGAATAGGTTCAGCAGCTGGATGGGGTCGAATAGATGATTCATCCGTAGTAAAGGTATATCTTATGGATGCAAAATTATTTTTCCAGAATTTTGTTCGACTTTATGATGACATACTTAGTAAATTTAAATGATGTTGCATAATCTTAAATTTTTGCCTATTTTAGGGACTGCCTTAGTCTATAATGCAATTTTGCTTAGAATAGAAGAGTGAAATTTTAATATTTTTTACTATTTACATATCTTTGTCTCTAGGTGTTTTACTAATTTTACGTATTTACATTTTATATTTCATCTTGTTATTTATTTATTTAGTAATACAAAGAAAAAGTTATTTTGTACAGTTCTTCAGAGTTAATTTTTTTCATTCAGTGAATTAGTAAACACTATTAATTTATTTTAATTATATGTAAGGATGCATCATAGGCAAACAGGGAAAAATTCACACAAAATAAAAATTTTACAGTAGTGTTCTAGGGTTTTTTCCATTTTGATATTTATGATATAGATTTGTATCACATCTAAACTTCAATATGAAATACTCCAGGAACAAAATTCGAGACTATTAATGTTTTATACTCCCTCCGTCCCACGAAAGTAGTCCCCCTTCTTGTCTACACGCAAACCAATACCTTACTTTATTCTATTTACTTTATTAGTTTTACCTTAATACCCTTAGCTTTTTAGTTATAAAATTTGCCAAAAAGGGAAATGAGACTACTTTCGTGGGACGTCCCAATCGGGAAAGAGGGACTACATTGGTGGGACGGAGGGAGTACATTGTTAAGCATGTGCATATATCAAATTTGGTATTTTTTGTAAGAATTGGCCTATAATACTTCAGTGCATGTCCAAGCCTAGCAAATAATGTTTAGGGTTGTATACTTAATTTTGCGATATCTACAGGTTTATGAAACACTTACAGGAGTCAAAGTTGAAGGAAAACCCCATGCTTTAAGCAAAGAATCTGTCCTTGGTTCTCTTCCACCTGAGTGGCCTGAGGATCCTATAGAGGATATAATTAGCCTAACTCAGAAAAATTCAAGAACATTGGTAGTTTTGGATGATGATCCAACCGGGACCCAAACAGTTCATGACATTGATGTCTTGGCAGAATGGTGAGTCTCAACTGCCTATATGGTCACATGTAAAAATAAAGTCAGTCCAATACCAATATAAGTTAAAAGATGATTAAGATTATAGAGTTTTCACCAAAAAAAAAACAAGAAAGAGAGTAATACTTTAAATGGTGAAAATACCACCGTTGCTTCAAACAAATTATGGGGTAAGTTAAATATCAGTTTAAGAATATTCAGCACCTCTTAATTCATGTATTGTATTCAATTAGTGTAAGATAGCATGAACTAATGTATAAGCCAGTATAATGGTGATGGAAGATAATAGGCGACTCTCTCGAGCATGTTGGAGATTGGTTTTTATAGGCATTGGAATATGAAACATTTTAAATCTAGAAAGTTGTATCACTAGATTCACTACGACAAGAAACATCCCTTATATGATATATGCAATAAGCACCAAACATCAATCGCTTAAATCACGCATGGATTTAAATTTATTATTTTTTTGTCCTTGTACTTAGTACTTTAAGAGATTCACTGAAAGTTTGCTACAATAACTTTGGAACACAATTTTATTCTTGAATTATATAAATTTATTACTATATGCATGTGTCGATACAGAAAAAAACTAGTCACTTTGGCACGTAATAAAATTTTAATCAAAAATTTAACTCCATACTTCATGCATGCCGTTCTGCCAAAGTGCTCTCTCACACCCATAACTGTTTCATGACCCTGACTCTGGTGACTGAGAACAGACTTGTTTGCTTTAGAAGAACAAAATAAATTCTTCTGAAGTTCCTGTATTGATTGGGACCTGAGCATCTTAAAAGTAGTATTCCGGGCTCTATTAAGGTGTAAAATCTTTCCCCTTATCAATATAAACTATAAACTTGAAATGTCCATTTATGTTGCAAATAAAATTTATATATTCTTGATTTAGTTCGAGTATAGAACACCATGCCAGTCATGCTACTGAGGTTACATCATTGTGCCACTGAGTGAGGACGAAAGTGACAGCCAGAATCGTTTGGGTCATAGTTGCCATAGACAAAAACGTCTAATTATTTTGTTAATATTATATTCACACTTGTGCATCTCTTTAGTAACAGTGAGGATTTATCATGATTTTGAACATTTCAAAGTGTAAAGAACATGGTCTATTAATCTCATGATTGAGATAGTGACTTTAAAGGGTCACTAGCAAGAAGAGATGGATCAAAGGTATGCATATGAACATAAATAATGATAAATTTGTTTGACTGCTCCAGTTTAATATACCAACATATGTATCCATACAGAAATATGGATCTTGCTTTTCTTCATTTTCTGCTATGAATATCCTAGCAGTAAACTTTGAGAACACATTCAAATGTTTCCTAACCAACTAAAAGTCTATTTATCTTTGTTTGATAGATTCTGACTCCTTATAGTGACTTGATTAATGTAAGAGAAAAGGAAAACCAAATTCAACAGATGAAAATTAACTATACATTATAATGTGGTGAAAAGTCGTCACTCATTCTTTGAACAAATCAGTCTGATTCTTTAATTTCAGGAGCATTGAATCACTTCTCGAACAATTCGGTAAAAGGTCAAAATGCTTTTTTATTTTGACAAATTCGCGGTCAATGAGTTCCAAGAAGGTAACATAGTAAGCTAATACTAACTTTGTTTATCTGTATTTTTTGTCATGCTGCTTATTAGAGCTCTCTTTGTACAGGCTAGTGCGCTAATTACAAAGATCTGCAGCAACTTGTCCGCTGCTGCAAAAGCAGTGGATAACACTGAGTACACTGTTGTTCTGAGGGGTGATTCAACATTACGAGGTCATTTCCCTGAGGCAAGGGCACCGAACATATAAAGAAGTATATTTGTATCAACCCTTATATCTCAAAGATTTTAATGCTCCCTTTTCCTATTCTTTTTCTGCATGTGCAGGAAGCAGATGCCGTTGTATCTGTAATTGGTGCAGTGGATGCATGGATAATTTGCCCGTTCTTCCTACAAGGAGGCCGCTATACTATCGGGGACATACACTATGTTGCAGATGCTGATAGGTATTACACTTTCACTTTCGCTACATTATTTTGTTGAGTAACTAATAAAATTAATAGCATCGGATCTGTAGTCTCATCCCTGCAGGTGAAACAGAATTTGCAAAGGACGCTTCTTTTGGCTATAGATCTTCTAATCTACGGGAGGTAAAGCACTTCTATTATTTCTAAGACGAATGACATACTATGGGACCAGAGTTCAATGTGATTTTCTTTGAACTTCAGTGGGTGGAGGAGAAGACTGGGGGTCGTATAAGTGCAAGCCATGTGGCTTCCATTTCTATTCAACTGCTAAGGAAGGGTGGGCCTAGAGCTGTTTGTGAACATCTCTGCAATTTGAAAAAGGTATAGTTTCAGAGTGCAACAGGGAAGATTAAATGTCATATGGTTAATAATCAGTTTTGTCTTAATTTTTGTTTGTTCAGTTTTTGCATAGTTCTAGTTTATCGTTATGAATTAGCATCTGGTGGCAAAATACAATAAATGCAAAACTTTTACTATTGTGATACAAATGTTGTTAGATACTTTTCATATGCTATATCATATCAGACAGAGAGCCTCTTGAAGAGTCTCATGAGTGTGATAGTACTGATTTGTGTAAATATGAGAATCCTCATCCACTCACTTAATGATTTTTTTGTGCTTACAATTAGCATCATGTTTGTGTAAATTGTCATTGAAGATTATTAATGTGTTTCTAAAGGCTGACATTTCTTATACCATTTTTAACATCAAGATAAAGTTTAACGACACTCGATAAAATATATGGTCACTGTTTCAATTTTAAACAACCCAAGAAGGATCTGGTCTCAGGTCCTGGGATATTACACTTACTCTGGGTGTGTCAACCAACTGATAAGGGTCTCTTGCGAGGACCCTTGAAATTTTTATGGGTTTTCTAAATCTATGTGCTATTGAGTGAACAGGGATCTACATGCATAGTTAATGCTGCTAGTGAAAGAGACATGGCTGTCTTTTCTGCAGGAATGATTCAGGTAGGTAATTTGGTTTTCATTGTACATCTTGAAGAATTTTCTTGCTGATATTTAATCAATACAAAAAGCAGCTTCATCACTAGCCTGCATTTCATTTGCAGGCAGAAATAAAAGGCAAAAATTTCTTATGCCGTACTGCTGCTAGCTTTGTTTCTACAAGGGTTGGAATCATTCCAAAAGCTCCTGTGTTGCCTGATGATCTGATGTTATCCAACGAAAAGATTGGTGGACTCATAGTTGTAGGGTCGTATGTTCCCAAAACGACAAAACAGGTTCAAGTTGCTATAAAAACTTATTCTAGTAAATAAACCCTTGAGCTCTCAGTATGAGCTAAGCTTCTCCTAAATATGCAGGTTGAAGAATTGTTGGTCCAAAGAGGTCATGCATTGAAAATGATTGAGGTTTTTTACCTTTCGTTTAACACACTCTTATTTTATTTACTTTTCTAATCAATAAACAATGTGAAAGAGGAGGGTAAAAGGAGCAATAGAGATGTTCTATGATGATCATAATATATTTTACTTTACACTCTCCTTATCACAACAGGTTTCAGTTAATAAAATTGCTGAGAACTCGAAAGAAGAAAGAGAGCAAGAGATTAATCAAGCAGCTGATATGGCTGACGTATACCTAAAAAGTGGAAAAGACACTCTTGTAGTGACTAGCAGGCAACTTATTGTAGGGAAAAGTGAGTCCTAATGAATGATATATTCCTTTCCACCAAGCGTTTTATATCAATCTCAATGTCTCATGGCTTCTATCATATTTGATTTTGAGTTGGTTCTCAAATAAAAACAGTTATTTGAATCTTAGATGCTACTAATAATCTTGATATATGTGAAACAGCTGCTTCCGAAAGCCTAGAGATCAATTGCAAAGTTAGTTCTGCACTAGTGGAGATAGTACGAAGGATAACTACAAGACCACGTTACATTCTTGCAAAGGTATGTCCTTGGTAGTATGCATACAGTTTAGTCTTTCAAAATCATACAGTTTACCGTATAGAAATGTCCAGATGCTCAATTTTCAGGTAACCCTTTGCTCTAGCCTGTCTAATGCATATAGGATCAAGTAGCAAAAATGCAGAAAGTTGTTAGGGTTAACTTCAAATACCCACTTAAACACTTACCTGATTACGGAAAAATCCACAATTAATGGAAGTTGCCTAAAATAGAAAAAATGTACCTTTGAGGTCTAAAGAGCAAGATGTTTCAAAGAGTTCTTTTTTATTCGGTCAAAGAAATATGGGAGAATGGGAGATCTAGTAATTTTCCAGTTGTATCTATACGCAGTGTTCAATTCTGTTAATTTATTTAGTTGTCCAGTTGTCTATCTTTTTTCATGTTAGCTAAAGATTCAAAATTGCTAATGCAACATACTAACATTGATAATAAACTAATATCCATATTGGAATTACCGGAGAATCTTTTTGGCTTTTATAAGCTTTGAGGTTGTTGTATCATAAAATTGGAGAATGAAATTGTGTATTAATCAATGTGAGAGAGTACTAATCAATGTGAGAGAGTACATATTTATACACACTAATACGAGACTAAACAAGGTAATAGAAAACCCTAATACAAAACTACCATATTTACATATTCTAACACTCCCCCTCAAGCTGGAGCATAAACATTGATTATGCCAAGTTTGTTACACAAATAATCAATCCTAACCACATTAAGTGCCTTCGTGAATAAATCTCCTAATTGATCTTCAGTCTTCATATATCCAGTGGTAATCAATCCCTTTTGAATCGTCTCACGAACGAAATGACAATCGATTTCAATGTGTTTGGTTCGCTCGTGAAAAAATGAATTCGAGGCAATATGAAGAGCAGCCTGATTGTCACACAACTTAGCAGGCATCAAAACTTTTATCCTATTTCGCTCAGAAACATGTGAGCAGACAAAATTTCACATGCAAATTTAGTCATTGCTCTATACTCGGATTCTGCACTCGACAGTGAGGCCACCTTTTGTTTTTTGCTTGTCCATGAAACCAAATTCCCACCGAAAAACACACAATATCCTGAAGTAGATCTTCGATCATCCTTTGACCCTGCACAATCTGCATCAGAGAACCCCTCAAATAGCATAAAATTTGTTTCACTGTCTTCCAATGGTCGACAGTTGGTGATGACATATATTGGCTTACCACACTGACCGGAAAGGCGATATCAGGACGTGTAACCCTCAAATAGTTTAACTTGCCAACCAATTTTTGATATCTCTCTGGATCTTCGAATGATACACCTTCTTTAGTAAGCCGTAAATTCGGAATCATTGGAGTGCTGCATGGTTTGGCACCCAAATTTCCAGTTTTAGATAGCAGGTCGAGTATATACTTCCGCTAAGGCAAGAAAATTCCTTTCTTGCTCCTTAACACCTCAATGCCAAGAAAGTACTTAAGGTCACCCAAATCTTTGGTCTGAAACTTAGTAGGCAGAAAAGCTCTAAAGGCTGAAATCCCGATAGAATCACTATCGGTAATCACAATATCATCCATGTATACGACCAATAGAATAAGACCACTATCAGATCGCTTGTAGAAAACAGAATCATCTGAGACTGACTGCTTCAAGCCAAATTCACCGGCAGCACGTGTAAACGTACTAAACCATTCACGAGGACTTTGCTTCAAGCCATACAACGGCTTACGAAGGTGACACACTTTACGAGACTCCCCCTGAGCAACAAATCCGGGCGGTTGCTCCATATAAATTGTGTCACGGAGGTCGCCATGGAGAAAAGTATTCTTGACATCCAACTGATATAAAGGCCAATGGTGACTGGTCGCCAAAGATATAACAAGTCGAATCGAAGTAAGTCTTGCAACAGGAGAAAATGTCTCAGAGTAATCAATGCCATAAATTTGAGCATATCCTTTGGCAACCAAACGACCTTTCAGGCGCGCAATAGAGCCATCATGATTGATCTTAGCAGTAAACACCCATTTGAATCCAATTGGACGTTTACCAGCAGGAAGGTCGACCAAATCCCAAGTACCATTAGCCTCTAGAGCATTCATCTCCTCTATCATAGCATCCTTCCAACCATAATGGGCCAGTGCTTCGGGGACAGATTTAGGGACAGAGGCAAGGGTCGAGACAAAGGCTTTGGAGGAAGAGGATAAGTGATCATATGATACAAATGAAGAAATATGATAAGTGCAAGAACGCTTACCTTTGCGAAGCGCAATGGGAAGATCATCGGTCGGTGCAGGATCAGGCGACGGAGCTATTGGTTCATCAGGAATAGAAACAGATGGAGGAGAGACCACATTAGTAGGAGCCGGAGCAGATGGACGACGAGTATAGTGATGAACAAAAGGAGGACGAGGCATATTAGAGATAAATGAAGGCTCAAGGGACGAGGTAACGGTGTAGATCAGAAAGTCACAGCTCTCAGGCTCAGGTGGAGAAGTGGAATCTGAAGTGAATGGTGTATGTTCGAGGAACGTGACATCTGCTGACACAAGGTATTTGTTCAAACTGAGATAGTAACATCGATACCCTTTCTGGATACGAGAATACCTTAAGAAGATACACTTAACATATTTGGGATCGAGTTTAGTAACATGAGGACGGCCATCCCGGACGAAACAGATACTCCCAAATATTTTAGGTTCAATAGGGTATAACGACTTAGAGGGAAACAGGACAAGAAAGGGAGATAAACCAGATAGAACAGCCGACGACATACGGTTAATGAGAAAACAAGCAGTAGACATAGCATCAACCCAAAAGGGTTTCGGAACTTTCATGGCAAACAATAAGGTTTTAGTTGTTTCAAGGAGATGTCTAGTCTTCCTTTCAACAATGCCATTTTGAGCGGGTGTGTCAACACAAGAGGTTTGATGAAGAATACCATAGGACGTCATATAAGAGTGAAAGGGAGCAGACAAATATTCCTTAGCATTATAACTTCTCAATAATTTGACAGACACATGAAATTGAGTCTTAATTTCAACACATAAGGCAGAAAAATGAGTAAACAACTCAGAACGATTTTTCATCAAGTAAAGCCATGTCATACGGGAGTGATCATCAACAAAAGTAACAAAATACCGATAACCCGTTTTCGAAATAACAGGACATGAACCCCAAACTAACACGATGATGTTTAGCAAAACTGACACGACTCACAATCTAAAGATGATAACCTAGAGAATTGAGGACACAATTTATTTAACAGAGGAAGAGAGGGATGACCTAACCGACAATGCGCATCCATAGGAGTGATAATTTCGGCACAAACTACGGATGGTTGCGTATCAAGGATGTAGAGACCACCTGAATCATGTCCTTTACCAATAATTCGCTTTGTCGTAAGATCCTACAACAAAAAATAATTGGGAAAGGAGATACTACAATTCAGATTACGTGTAAGCTTGCTAACAGACAACAAATTAAAAGAAAAACCTGAGGCAGACTAAGTACGGAAGATAAAGAGAGAGAAGGGGTTGGGTGAACAGTTCTAGATCCACGAACAACAGATTGTGAACCATCAGCAAGGGTTACATGATTTATATTTTGGTTAGATTCAAAAGATGAAAAAAAACTAGAATTACCTATCATATGATCTGTAGCACCCGAATCAATGACCCATTTTGTTGACGAGGAAACAACACAGGCAGTAGGATTACCTGAATCAGCAATAGTAGCGGCAGGAATATCTGTTCCTGATACTGTAAGAACTTCGCATACTCCGTCGCAAACAGGGTAATAGAATCACTCGTATAGCCAGTGGTGTTGCCGACAGATCGAAATTCCACATATTTAGTTTGTGCATCCATATTGATATTAATCAAAATAAATCTTGTAAAGCAGAAAATACACCCAAATATACCAAAATATCCAACAAATCTCGCACCGACATGATGCAGATCGAAAAGAGGCCTATAAAATACCGAGAACGCGATGGAGTGGTGGCAGAATCGAAGGAAATATAGATTCTACCCTTTGTGCAGGCGCTGACAGAATGCAGGGGTGCGTGTGGGTCACACGCGCCGGCTCCGGTCACCGAAATCTGAACGGAGGTGCGCGGGAGGGTGGCGAAGCTCGCTGGACCGGCGGTGGCTGGAGGTGGAGAAATCGAGGGTGGCTCGAAATCTGCGCAGAATGGCGCGAAATCTGGGCAGCGGCAGTGCGGAGGCGCATGGAGGCCACACGCGCCGGCGCCGGAGGTCAGACTTCAGCTGGAGGTGCGCGGGGAGGTGGTGCCGTCAACTTCGAGCGGCGATTCTGCAATGGTGGCCGTAGGTGCGCCGGGAGGTGGCGCTTCGGGGGGGGGGGGGGGGGGGGGGGTCAATCGATTCGACTCCGACACGGAATGGGTGGCTGCACAGTCCAACTGTGCAAAACCCTAATTTTTTTCTTGAAATTGGAAACCCTAATTTCAAAATTGGGAACCTAATTTTCGTACAAACCTAGATCCTAGGCTCTAATACCATGTTGTATCATAGAATTGGAGAATGAAATCGTGTATTAATCAATGGGGGGAGTACATATTTATACACACTAATACTAGACTAAACAAGGTAATAGAAAACCCTAATACAAAACTACCATATTTACATATTCTAACAGAGGTGAATGGAAATGCAATTGTGCTAAGATATTGATTACCGAAATATTTTAGGATGGTAATAAAAATAAAGGAATCTGCAAACTAGGCTGTAAACATAACTATCATTAAAATTTAAAACCATTTGCATGGGTATGTAATACTTATATATGTAATTGCGCCTTTCCTAAAACACTTGATATTTGAGCGTCATTATTCCTGAGTGTTCTTATGATAATGTGTATTGCGTTGAATTGGCTGTATATGGTGGGAGGTTTGCTTCCGTTTAGGCCAATAACAATATATATAATCTTTAATAGGGTGGAATTACTTCTTCGGACCTTGCTACAAAAGCTCTAGAGGCAAAACGAGCAAAAGTTGTAGGCCAAGCTCTGGCTGGTGTACCTTTATGGCAACTAGGACCTGAAAGCAGGCATCCAGGCATCCCTTATATTGTTTTTCCTGGTAATATATTACTTTTAAATTGCAATATCAATTTTGGTTGCATGTTAATGATTCACATATTCTCAAATAATTTCAACTCTCAGGAAATGTTGGTGATAATAAAGCTATAGCTGAAGTTGTAAAAAACTGGACTCATCCAGGCAGGCTTTCAACAAAGGACCTTCTTCTTGTAATATCTCTTTCATCTATTGTAGTTTTCACTTACTTCTACGAGATTCTGACAATCTTTTACATATGAAAGAATGCAGAAAAAGGCGGATATGCTGTTGGGGCCTTTAATGTCTATAACCTGGAAGGCATTCAGGCAGTTGTTGCTGCTGCGGAGGAGCAACGGAGTCCTGCTATCTTGCAGGTTGAATTCCACAATTGTTCTTGTAATAGAAGCTAACTTTGTGTTGAAAGTTGTGTTTTGATGTCTATAATATAGTACTTGACAATTCTTAAGCTTATATCTTGGTTCTTCCATAATTATAACTTTCTACCATCATCTCGAGTTTCCATAAAACATTAAATGGTCTGTCATTAGTTTCGTTTCGGTGAACAAACTTTGCACTTTCAGCAGTAATAAAGAGTTCTTATCTAAGATCTTCAACATCTGTCTTTGAGTGATTGTAATTGTACGAACGTATGTTGCTTCTCACTTTCATAAAACAAAGATAAAAAATATCCACTTAAAAATAAAAGATAAAAAATAGTAAATACATATATTACATGATAACATGAGGAATTTCCTCTTGTGCTCATGTAATTTAAATTATTTTGTGAAGTGAAATACATGACCACATGATTAATTTCCTCATGTGCTCATGTAAGTGGATATTTTTTATCTTTTATCTTTAAGTGGGTTTTTTTTTTCTTTTACTTATTGAAGTGAGTATTTTAGGCTTTACCCCTGTATTTTATGTGTACGTTAATCACTAAATTATATCCCCTAATTAATTAGCTAAGTTACTTGTTTCTTGAATTGCAGATCCATCCCGGTGCCTTCAAACAAGGAGGAGGTCCATTGGTAGCCAGTTGTATCTTTGCTGCTGAACGAGCTAGTGTAAGTTGTACAAAAAATTTGATAAGAAAGTTACAAAGAGTTTACACGCTATATGAATGCACAAGTTGAAAACTGTTTGAGAGTAAAGGGAAACATGAACTGATAATGATATTCAAGTAGGAGTTAAATTGAAGTTACTGACTCCTTGAAAACACAAACCCTATCAGAAGAGGAGTTGGTTCTCTTCTGTCAAATGCATAAACTTGAGGTGCAAACTTATTAGATTATTTGGCATTTGTTCTGCCGCATGACCATCTCATCTGAAAGCTTAAGCTATTAGACTGGACTACCTATGTAAATTTTATTTCAATATCTATAACTTGCCCCCTTATATTTTGATGATTTACGTTGTAGCAGAGCTTTGCCCGTAGAAAATGTGTATGGCTGTTGTGGGGCAGTGATTCTCATAATGAATCTTCCAGTTGGCCCATCTCTGATGCCATATAAATGAAACAAACTGACTTTTCTTTATATCCGATTCTTGTTTAATAATTATATTTTCTGATTTCATTATATATTATATGACCCAATTTCATCACCAAGTTTTTCGTAGTAGTTTTTCAGTTGTAAAATGTATTATATTTTGTAACAGGTTCCTATAACAGTTCACTTTGACCATGGAAGTTCGAAGCAAGAACTTTTGGAGATTCTGGAATTGGTAAAAGCTTCTTCTTGATTTTTTATATGTTTTGAAGTTCTTATTTTTGGTTCTTCCTTTCAACTTGGACAAATTCTTCTTTGGTATATCCAGACTCCTTGAGTTTGTTACTCGTCAGAGACAAAGTAACTGGCTATGGCTAAATATACTTGGCAAACTGACAGGGATTTGACTCAATCATGGCTGATGGTTCTCATCTATCCTTCGAGGAAAATATTGCGTACACCAAGTACCTTGCAGTCTTGGCACATTCTAAAAATTTAACAATAGAAGCTGAATTGGGAAGATTGTCTGGAACAGAAGACGATTTGACTGTAGAAGATTATGAAGCGAGATTAACTGATGTCAACCAGGTGCCCTCCTCCACCTGCTTGAAAATATGAAAATTTTAATTCAAAAATGGGCACCCAAAAGCACCTCATTTCAAGAAAATGAAGGATGGATTCCTATTGAATGATTTTCAAATGTATTGTATGTTCTAAAAATCATTGCATGTTGCATACTTCAGGCAAACGAGTTCATTGACACAACTGGTATAGATGCTTTGGCCGTTTGCATTGGAAATGTTCATGGAAAATACCCTGCCAGTGGCCCAAATCTAAGACTTGACTTGCTTAAGGTAAAGTACTTAAATTCTAGTATTCTTTTCATGTAATATGGAAATAATCTCTATATTTAACAGATGGTGCATTTTCTTCCAAATCGCATGATATGTGAGTTATAGAAAATGAGAAACTTTCTAATATATTTAGGTTAATAGGATTTAGTCAATTATTTGCTTCCTGTATTTTTTTATTAACCCTCTTTAACGTCAATTCTATTCCTTTGCACTCATAACAATAGTTGTGCCAAAAAGGTGATATCAATCACCATAATCAAAGGGACACATTGAATCTCATTATTTGCTGTTTGGTTAATGTATATTTAAAATCGACATTATTTATTAATTAATGGGAAAAAACAGTGAAACCTGTTTCTTTTGATATGGTATTTTTAATATTGGCTAATATCCGTTCAGTTTGAATATGTTGGTGCCCTTTTATTTCTCTTAACTTCCTTAAATACACAAAATCACTTCGGTGCAGATTTGATGTTCTTTTTTAAACAACAGGATATATATGATTTAACGTTGAAAAAAGGTGTTCATCTTGTTCTTCATGGCGCTTCTGGCTTGCCCGAAGATACTATTAAGGTGAGTGCATTATGGCAGTCTTTTAAGATATAGAGTTATCAAAGTGTTGCCTTAACTTCATTGCCTAAGTTGAAGTGCTTGAATCAACAGGAATGTGTCAGGCGGGGAGTGAGGAAATTCAACGTGAACACTGAGGTCCGAGAGGCGTACATGAACTCATTAAAAGTCACTGGGAAAGATCTTGTCCACGTAATGACATCTGCAAAGGAAGCTATGAAAGTTGTGGTTGCAGAGAAGATGCATCTCTTTGGTTCTGCTGGTAAAGCTTAAGTGTCATATTTTCTTTAGAGTGAAAATATAAAATGACATAAATCTTCCTTGTGCCCTTCTTTATGGCAACATTTGGAGGTAGTTATTTTCAATGGGAAAATTCTCAAGTTTACATTTGAACCAATGCGCTCTTGATTTAAGAAAGTCATAATTAATATGGACATGTGTTGCATATGAAGGGTTTTAAGGAGGAAGTTAGAGTTGTCTGACATCACAATAAGCATGATTCTGAATAAGTCTCTTATATTGTTAACTTTGAAAGTTGGGTTGGATTAGTAGGGGTTGTTAACGTAGGCCAACCCCAAGAAAGACTCTGCCAGCTTTGGTTGACCAAGGCAAGGCCAAAGCCAAAGGTGAGCCTCCTGCAAATCTCCCATTGGTGTGATTTCTGATCAAGTGGTGGAGGTGAGTCTGCAGCAAAGGGTTTTTGGTTTGATTCATCCTCCCACTGCCACACCTCAACAAATCCTTAAATAGAGTATTACAATACAACAAATTGATCCTAAAATGGACCTCCTGGCCTGCCAAAAATATGAAGCAACGGCTTGATTATAAGTCAAGTACATCAGAAACATATTCCCAGTTTGGCGAGCACAATTTGTTGCAGGTACATAAAGATTACAAGTACACAAAACCAATGCAAGAATCGAACAAGTACCGGAGATTATGAGAAGTACCCAGATAGATGCATGTGCTTGTGAATTTTGACATTTAATGAGGGCAAACACATTATATACAAGTGGTGTGTTTGTAATGAAAAAAATAAGATAAAAAGTCTATACCAACTGCCAAGGCGCGAAGGAAATATCTTCGTTTGGTAAAAGTACCTCCATTTTGTCTATTAAAGTGAAATTCACGTGGTTTATAATTTTTCATAAAATTATATCGTTCGCATTTAAAAAAAAAAAATAATAATCTCTTCCTTTCGATAAACATGATACTTTTTTTCCGATACAATTATTAGTGAAAGTGTATAAAATAGTATAAAATTATAAGGGGCAAAAGCTAAAATACTCATTTTAATAAGTAAAAGATAAAAAATATCCACCTAAAAATAAAAGATAAAAATTACCTTTACATGAGCACATGAGGAAATTCATCATGTGCTCATATATTTCATTTCACAAAATAGTTTGAATAACATGAGCACATGAAGAGATTTCTCATGTTATCATGAAAATAACATGAGCACATGAGGAAATTCCTCATGTTATCGTGAAAAGTGGGTAGTTTTTATCTTTTATTTTTAAGTGAGTATTTTTTATTTTTACTTTTTGAAATTGGGTAATTTTACCTATTACCCCAAATTATAATATATATCATAGGGTCCATACATTTTTAAATAAATATTTTTTTTTCTTGTTTTTGGACTTTTCATGTTTTTAAATTGTGTTAAGTTTATTTGGACAGTCCAAAAAAAAGTCATCAATTAAATTAATCAAGTCAGTCCTAGAAATTAGTATTCAGTTTAAAAGAAATAAAATTGAAAATTGAAGTATTTAGAATATTTTAAAATATGATTGTGGAATGAAAATGGGAAGAAAGTTAACTTATCTACCGATATATTTAGTATTTAGGTTTATTTTCTTTATTTACATCTTAGATCATTCAATCTCTATAAGTGCATGTGGCGGACACTATTTAACATTTATGTGATTGAAGTTTCAGTGTTACGTAATGCTATATAAGTATACGAATTACTATAATTTTTATTATTTATATTTATGTTATTTTATTTATTTAAAATAAATATTTAATATCAATATATCATAATCAAAAAATAAAAATTAATAATTTTTATTAAAAATTTGTTGTAGGTAGATTAAGTTATACTCACTACAGTTGGTAGGGACCCAGAGAGCTGCTTTCACTTTTGGCGTTCCTACTTAGATCTCATGATTTCATCCATATACACGAAATTCCACTTTCCCCTATCTCACTCAAGTGACATGGTTTCAAGAACATTTTGCTAATTTTTGGCGACTTTCACTTTCAACTTGATTCACCACCTATGTGCCCTTTACGCCTAATCATTCTGAAGAACACTTTGTTAGGATCATAATATCAAAAGAGGGGAAAAACTGTAAACCCTAGATCATGAACTGTACTGATAATTATCCAAAGATATAATCCGAACTCGGAAAAAATAACAAGGAAACGCCATTAAATTGAACGGAAGAGGATTGACTGGTTGGATGACTTTATGGAACTTCCAGAGAATGGTTACGCCTCTTCACCGTAAATTCTATACTGATGGGGGAGAATAGAATATGAGATACGTAACTTCTTTGGGGACCATCCATCCTTTTATATTTAATATACTTTATCGTAATTGCAAGTCAGCCCCTCAATAACTATACAATTACATTTAGAGTTATACACATTATATAATAGCAATTAATACATTCTTGTTATATATGTGACCATATTAATGATGGATTAGAAATTAATCCAACAATCTCCCACTTGAGCACAATATATAAGTCTTGATAATGTATTATAACTGGAAGCATGCTTAGACAAAAGTGCTATTATAAAGTTGTGTATCTAAACAATCTCATCCATCAACTGCACTCATACAAGGACTAAAACAACGTTTTCCAAAATATAGCTCGACTAGGCCGACAGTAATCACATGCACAAATACAATCAAATGACATAGATCAGATGGTATAACGAAAATCAGATATAAAATCTATTTTCGAATGGTCCTCTTTAGACCTGTAAACTTTAGGCGAATGTTGACAAATGCAAAATAAATAATTGAAACTTTAATCTTGATCAAGAAAAACTTCATTAAAGGTGAAGACATTGTATTGCAATAAAACATCGTCATAAGTATCGATAAGCACTAAATACAGCTCCCACTGAATCTATACTACGTCATCCAAGGATGATATACCCATACTAGCTACGTGCTCATGAAAGACCTTAGGCATTAAACCCTTAGTAAACGGATCCGCTATAATGGAGTCAGTTCATATGTGCTCAATCCAAATCAGTTTATTCTGCACCTTCTCTTTCACAACTAGGAACTTGATGTCGATGTGCTTCGACTTTGAAGAGCTCCTGTTGTTATTGGAATACAAGACTGCTGATCTATTGTCATAGATGATCTTGAGTGGTCTTTCGATTGTTTCTACAATTCGCAGCCCAGTGACAAAATTACGCAGTCAGATTCCGTGATCTGTAGCCTGATAACATGCTATGAATTCTACTTCCATGGTGGAAGAAGCTACAAGTGTCTGTTTGACACTCTTCCAAGATATAGCTCCTCCAGCCATCAGATAGACATATCCAGTGGTGGATTACCTACTGTCTTGACATCCAGCAAAGTCAGAATCCGAGTATTCGATGACCTCCAAGTTATCTGACTTTCTGTAAGTTAGCATGTAATCTTTTTTTCTCTATAGGTATCTTAAAACCCTCTTGGCTGCTTTCCTGTGTGTCATCCCAGGATCACTTAAGTATCTACATAACATTCCTACTATGTACGCAATATCCGGACGCGTACATACCTGAGCATACATCAAACTTCCTATTGCCGAAGCATAAGGAATGTTCTGCATTTGCTGAATTTCAAGGTTGGTTTTAGGACATTGATTAAAGCTAAATTTTTCTCCTTTAGAAATAGGGGTATCTACTGGTCTGCATCCTTGCATACTAAACCTCTTAAGAACCTTTTCGATATAATTCTTTTGTGATAATCCAATAACACCTTTAGATCTGTCACGATGTATCTGAATTCCTAATACAAAAGAGGCTTTGCCAAGATCTTTCATCTCAAAATTCTTAGAGAGAAATTTTTTGGTGTCCTTAAGAAAGTTCATATCATTAGAGGCAAGCAAAATGTCATCTACATAGAGAACCAGGGAAACGAATTTACTCCCACTGAATTTATGATACACACAATTCTCAACTACATTCATCACAAAACCAAATGAGAGAACAACTTCATGGAATTTTTGGTACCATTGACGAGAAGCTTGCTTGAGTCCATAGATGGATTTCTTTAGCTTGCAAACTATTTCCTTCAAGTTACCTAATTCGAAGTTCTGTGGTTGCTGCATATAAATTGTTTCTTCAATGTCTCCATTGAGAAACGCGGTCTTAACATCCATCTGATGTAGCTCAAGATTAAAATGAGCAATTAGTGCTATGATTATTCTAAATGATTCTTTCGATGAAACTGGAGAGAAAGTCTCAGAATAATCAATGCATTCTTTCTGGGTATAGCCTTTAGCTACAAGAAGTGCCTTATACCTTTCCACATTTACCGTTTGCATCCCTTTTGGTTTTAAATATCCATTTACAACCAATGGATTTTGCACCTTCTGGCAATGGGACAAGTTCCCAAACCTGATTGTCTTGCATAGACTTATACTCTTCATTCATGGCTTCAATCCATTGAGCAGAGTGGTCATCTTGCATGGTTGGTTTGAAGCCATGAATGAAGAGTATAAGTCTATGCAAGACAATCAGGTTTGGGAACTTGTCCCATTGCCAGAAGGTGCAAAATCCATTGGTTGTAAATGGATATTTAAAACCAAAAGGGATGCAAATGTTATGCTTTATTTAATCGCATTGAAAGGAATCCACAACTTGAATTGAAAGGAACGAATAATGAAATAAAAACTA